>SMDT01002284.1:0-43938 GCA_005392925.1 Aquilaria sinensis
GACTCTGATGATTCAAATCACAACCTCTGTGATCCATACACCTGGGCTCAATCAATTCCTCGCCAAGATTCGCCTACCGACCCATGATGGTGCCTTATCCTGCTTTAAGATAATGCTGTCCAGCTGTACTCTTTTAATGCGTGTAATAGTAACCTGCCGGTTCAGTGGCCTGTCACTTCCGGTCTAGTATTATTAGTTTTGACGTAAGCCCTTACGTCATTTTATTTGGATGTATTCCCCTGCCTCTGCCTATATAAGGCAGCCTTATTTCCCTTGTAAGATATTCTGGAGCTAATACAGAACTCCTTTCTAAAACTCTCTCTGATACCAAATGGGTTCCGAGGTGGCCCAGCAATCCTTTTACCATAAAATCATTTGAAAACAAGGTTTTTGATCCTGGTACGTGGCGTTGTTACACAGCCAGACCCTCCACAGAGATTTCCGAGGAATTGCTCTGTGGTACGTTTTACCGTGGCACGAGACAGTTTCCAGCCCAATATACCAAGGATAAGTAGAACTGCAAAAAAGCAGGACACTGGAAATCAACAGGAAAGACTAGCTGTGATATAGTCCAAGAACACACAATGAACTCATAAGCTCTAGCCAACTTTTCCATAAGCATCAGGCCCCGAGCACCAGAGTTCCAGGAGGCATTCTCCAGGACTTTTCCACACAAACAAATCTTTTCTGAAGATCAGTTGAAAACCTTTGTAAAACATTTGAGAAAAACATTACTGGACTATCCGGATGTATCACCGGGGATCGAGGCCGGTAGATTACAACAATTATGATTGAAGGCAGAGGACGACTTGAAGAGAGGATCCACAGAGTGGCAACTCCTAAGTCATCATTTGCCTTCAAGCTTAATTATTATAAGCTTGAAGATGATCTGAACCTGAGAGGATCCACCGAAGTGGCAACTCAGATTATCGGAGAGTTGAGAGACTAAGAACTTCTGCGTCACCCCTTAGCCAGAGTTTTTTAGTGAGAGAGGAACATAGAGAGAGTTCAAGAAAGGAGTTCTGTATTAGCTCCGGGATATCTTACAAGAGTAATGAGGCCTCCTTATATAGGCGGAGGAAGGAGAAACCAAACAAACAAGGTGACGTAAGGACTTACGTCAAAACTTAATAATGCTAGACCGGAAGTGACAGGCCACTTAACCGGAATCTTACTGTTACAATAATTAAAAGGCCAGCTGTAAGTATAGAGCTGGCAAACACTAGCCGCCCCATGTTCTTTTGTCTCTGAAAACAGGTTCTGGAAAAGCAGTGAGGTCCAGAGGCCAGTTGTGGTTTGAATCTTCAGAGTCACTTTCACTTGGGGTTTGAGTCTGTCGTTCGCGCCAAAAATACGGGTCGTCTATTCGTGGATCATCCATGGACGGGTCATCCGGGCCAGGACCGTTGAGACGCTTCCAGTGGATGCAAATGTATCCACAATTGCAGTCAGGCATGATCAGGTGTTCAGACGGCTGAGTCAGTGGAAGATCTTCTTTAAACTTCAGAGGAGAAGAAGGAGTTGGAGCCGGGCAGGTGATCTGGTGAATAGCTTTTTGGGATGCAATAGCTTGTTCACGTCGTTCTTGATTTCGGCGGAGCCGTTGAAGATCATCATAAGACTGAAGGGCTTCATGGATCATTTCTTGGTAGTCCATCGGGTAGGACGGCCATTCTGGAGAATCATGAGGCCATAGTTCCATAGAGAACACCGTATGGTTATATCGATAAGCAGTTCTCATGAAGGCACGGTATTCATCATGTCGTTGCCAAGGGACTCGGGCCAGGTTAAAATCTAAATTCTTATAATGGTAATAAACAGGAGAGGGAGAGAATTTAAGGCCAGAGGGAGATTTAGAGAAGGTAATAGGCCTATGGAAGAAATATATAACATGACTAACTCCATAATTCATACAGGAATTAGTTGGGGAAATATTATTTAACTGGTAGCCTATTCGGCGGTTTGGGATAGCAGGGTTAAGAGCTTTATAGGCGGAATGGAGATGGTCAATCCATGTGCAGATGGGATCGAACCAGGAAAGAAAGGTGGAGAGCTCAGAAGAGAAGTCTGAGTGGAAGTTGGAAGAGAAGGTGAGGAGTTGGTGAAGTTCTGAGATATTAAAAATAATACCTATGGTATGGACAGAGCATAGGTACCAGAAAAAGCAGAGAGCTAAAGGCGGGAAGGTGAAGACATCAGGGATGGAGAAGAGGTGAGCAAAAGGGAACTGGGGATGAATCCCAACAGGTTTAACAGGGGAGTCATCGAAACCATACCTTTCAATGAGGGAGACATGGTAGTGGAAGACTCGGTGTCTCTGGGTGAAGGTGAAGGACTGATGCTCATATCTTTCAACATCAACCGGGAGATTATCATTCTTGTTAAAGACCGGGGGATTGGAAGAGGAGGAGGAAGAGGCCATTTCAGGCTTTGGGTTTTGGAGGCTTTGGAGGTTTGAGGAATGATTTAGAAGGTCTGCTCAGGATATCAGCTAAGGTGTTGGAGGTGCCCTTTATATGCTTAACATCGAAGCTTAAGCGGATGAACCATTGTTGCCAGCGAAGCAGCAGAGCATTGGGAAGTTGTTTCTGCCTGTAACTCAGCATACGGGGAAATGCTGACATGTCCATCTCTACAAGGAAGTGGTGACCAATGAGGTGGAACTGGAATTTTTCAATCCCACGTTTGACGGCCAAGATTTCTTTGTAGGTGGAATGGTAGTACTTCTCTGACTCTTTGAATTCTCCACTATTGTAGCAGCACACGTGTCGGGTACCATTGATTTCTTCAAGGAGGACCGCTCCCTAATATTCATCTGAGGCGTCCGTCTGGAGTATCCTTTTTCCTTTGTCGGGAATCTTGAGTGGTGGCAGATTCTGAACCACTTCTTTAAGCTTGAGGATAGCTCGCTTGTGTAGGTCGGACCATGGCGGAGAATCCTTTCTGAGATACACGTGTAAAGGATGGAGAATGCTTGACAACTTCGGGATGAACTCGCGGATGTAATTGACAAGGCCGAGAATTTGCTGGACTTGTCTTCTCGTGAGATTATCGTCCGGGAAGTTCATGATCTTGGTGACAATATGCGGCTGAGGATGGTACTTGCTATCTTTGATTTGAACTCCAAGGAATTCAATGGAAGTCTGACCAAGGACCATCTTGCTCTGGGAGAGCATTACTCCATGTTCTTTAACTATTTGAGCAAACTGAATTAATAACTCCAAATGTGTACCTGTACAAGGGGAAAACAATAAAATATCGTCAATATAAACAAGGGCCGACTGCAGTATCGGCTCGAAGATCTGGATCATTGCCTTCTGGAACAATGAGGGTGCCGTCTTCAGACCAAAAGGAAGCACCGTCCATTGGTAATGGTGGTCTGGAATGCAGAAGGCAGTTTTGTATTTATCTGGAGGAGAGATCGACAATTGCCAGAAGCCAGACTTGAGGTCGAACTTTGAGAAGATCTTGGCATTTGTCAGATTGGCGAAGAGGGTATTCTTCCGTGGTAACGGAAACTTAACGTCAGCAACAAACTCATTCAGAGGCTTGTAGTCAATGACCAGCCTGGGCTTCTTTCTTTTCTGTTCGGAGTGTTTGTTGACGTAGAAGGCCTGGCAGGCCCACGAAAAAGTTGTGGGCTCAATAAAGTTCTGGGCCTTGAGCTCTTGCAGCTCTTGGATCGCCATCTTTTTCTCCTCTGGGCTCATACCCATATGGGTAGCCTTTGTTGGGTTAACATCCTCATTCTTCTTGAATGGAATCTCGATGAAGAACTTGGGATTCTTCCAAAGGGGAATAGGATGCTTCTGTTCAAACTCAGCGTGAGACTCAGCACAGGACTGTTGAATGAGAGTCTGCATGATCGATCCGTATACTGGGTCACTTTCAGATTGTATCTGACTGGCTGAGAGAGCTTCTCCTTCGGTTGAATAGAGTCGTGGAGTTGATGTCCAAGGAAGGAAAAACTTGTTGAGTTGCAAACCTTTATCAGTCCATCTTTGAACTGATAGCTTCTTGATAATGTCGAAGCCGAGGATCATATCTCTGCCATGGTTATAACCAAACACAGTAGTAACTACGTACTTTGTAGGAGAGAACTTGATCCGGATTGGCTTACTTATCAGTGTGACATAGAAAGCACCGTTTGCAGCTCAGAATCTTTCATTGCAAGGTCGCCACATTCTTTCTGGAAGCAATGAAGGATTGACAATGGTGTTGGTGGCACCAGTGTCAAAGAGAGCAATCACCGGGATTGGCTTTGCATATTTGTCCAGGAGAATGTTGATCTTGGCTTGCGGAATAATGTAAGCAGCGAAGAGGGAGGACTGCATAGGAGAGATCTGCATGGTGTAGATTGAGGCTTGTTCAGGATGGTCAGAATCAGACTCTGACGAATAAGCTTCAATGGCAAAGAGGCCAGATGCCTCATCTTCGGTTTCTGAGAAAATGGACTCCATGTCGTCATTGGATAGATCAGCACCAGTGACTTGAGAAATGGTGTTTGCCATTTTCTTCTTTGACTTGTTGGACTTCTTAGGACAGTCTTTAGCAAAGTGTCCTGGTTGGCGGCAGATGAAACATCGTTTGAATTTGCCGCTATTCTTCTTGTATCGGAAGAATCTTTTCTTCTTTCTTCTGAATCGTCTGGGACGGTCAGGAGAATAGAGTCGGCATCGATGGTGTTTCTTCCGGGGAGTACTACAGCTGCAAGTGCCTTTGCTGCTGCACTTGATAGTTAATTCAGGCTGCTGGCAGGCTTTATCAAACAGTCCTTGAGACTGGTTGAAATCCTTAAAGAAGGAATGGGTATTGCACAGCTTCCTGAGAGCAATCATCAGCACTTGGTGAAGTTTGCCAAAAGAATAATCTTTAAGAGCTTGTCCACTTTGCTGGATGATGCGGAGAGCTTCCTGGCCAATTGTTTCTGGCACAGAATTTAAGTATGCTTGCTTCAAGTTGTTGTCAGCTTCATATCCAGTGCACAGAAGATAGAAGCGTTTGAGCATACTTTCATAGTGCTTCTCAAGATCTTTACGATTGTAAGAGCAGCACTTCATCTTAAAGAATTCTTCTCGAGCTGTATCAAGGAGTGCTTCTGGTTCTCCAATGAATTCTCTGTACAGCTTGAAGACGAATTCTGTAGTAGTTGGTGTCTGGGCTAGTTCCATTTGTCGGTAGTTGTTACGCTGGAGATCCCTCCTCACTTCCCTCGTCAATGGACAGCTGAAGGATTCACCCATCTCCATTTTGGTGCTGTTCGCCTTGCTCTCACCTACCACGGAAGAAAAGGACTACCAGTTACTGCCCGACTAGCACTGCTTGACTCCCGCTATAAGAAGTACAAGCATGCCTGCATCGGCACAGTTGAGACTACACTCAACGCTGGTACTATCCTAATGACGTTCTTCCCCAATTTCTGTATGGCTCTTCAAGACCCACATCTCTTAACGGCTTTGAAGATCCAAGTTCAGATAACTGGTGTAGAACAAGTCTCAACCACACTGGCATCCACTCTTCACTACCAGATGGCGTACAGAGTCCAGAACCATGCTCTTGACTTCTCTATGCCCAATATGAACAATGATGCCTTGTATCTGTCTGTAGATACAACCCATGTTCCTAACGAGACGTATGTCCCACAGCAAATACCTCGTGAAGAACTCCAACGACTGATCCCTGCCTCTTGGATATCTGCATATGAATCTCTCCACCAGCAGACAGAGCCAGTCCAGTCTAAGAAGCCCATATTCCTTGATAGAGGAAATGGTCAGACGGAAATCTTCTTTCAAAAGGAAGAACCGTCAGAAGATACTGATGTCTTCTCCACACCAGCTGTACTCACCTTCATTCGGGAGCCTACAGAGTATCTTCACATCCCAATTGAGTCTTTTGACTCTCTAGGTAATCCAGTCTACTCCTTTTCGGATAAAAAGGGTCACAACTACTTTGACGTTTGTGACTGCCCAGACTGTTACCAATCTCCCTATGATGATGAAGAAACTACCAAGAAGATGAAGAAGAAAAATAAAAAGTCTTCTCAACATCTTCTCCAACAACGCTACCATGATGGTGATCCCGAAGTTGGATTACTTGGTGAGCCCTCTAGCAAGTATGACTATTACGTCCTCTACTCCCAGAAGGAGCCAACTATGGATGATATCTTCTCTACTTCTGCTGAACCATTTGAACTTCCACCTCCATCACCAGAAGTAAAGATACCATGCCATCCCTACTATAAGAAGGCTATCAAGACAACTCAGGAAGGAACAACCTTGTCCGTTTGTTCCTGAGGTAAATGTCTTCGAGCATGCTCCTGAAGATTTTCCCCCATTGGCATTTAATGATCCTTCTACATCAACGAAGCATGCCTGGAAGGTTCCTCAACCTTCAACTGTCGATTCAGAAGGAAGACGCAGGGAAACTTCAGCTGCTGAACAAGTTCTTAATTGGCAATCTGAGAACATGGTATCTCAGAACAAAGTTCTCAGCAGAATTGAGCATAATCAAGTCCGCTTGGAGCAAAAGATGGATCAAATGATCATTGATCCATTAACACAGTGTCAGCAACGGATCAACTACCTCCACCAGGAGATTCTTGGCCTTATAGCCCGACATGAAAACTCTTCGGCCCAAGAACAAGAGATCCAACATCTGAAGGAACAGTTAGGACACCTGCAAGCCCAACACCAACCTCAGCCAAGGTATCCTACTTCTCTTTCCTCCATCTTCCAAACAGCTGACCCGTTTAGGCCTAGCCCAAGCCCAGCACCTTATATACCTCCTTCTTCTTCTAGAGGTTTCTTTAAGCCTCTACCTGCTATCATATCTAAGCCTGCCTACCAACCTCCTTACAGACCTCAGCCCACATGGCCTGATTCTCCTACTTGGTCCAGTCATACACCGGCCCAAGTTCCCCCTCCGGATAAAAAACAGAAAGGCCCAACTTATCCTCAAAAGCCCATCAAGATCCAAGAACCCTCACACCAAACATGGATGGTCCAATCCAATCCTATACTTGGATTTCTTGACCAACATATACAGCAGCCTACCTCTCCATCTGCTTATGCGGCCCAACAAGACTATACTTCCACTTCATCAAGTGAATCTGCAGAAGACGATGTCACCTCTACATCTTCTTCCGATGCCCAAGTCTATATGGCCCAAGGAGCTCCTAGTCATGCTCAGCCAGCCGAATCCACAACGACAGATGCTGGTAACCAACAAGCTCCTTCTCCTCAACAGCAACAGCAAGCTCCACCGCCAGGACCTCCACCAGGACCACCTCCCGTTGTCCATATGGATGAAGATCCTCCGGTTATTAATCTTGATCCTGTTTGGCAACCTCCTTCGCTCAACATCACTCTATCCCTTGAAGGAGTTCCAACAGCAAGATGGAATGAGAAATTTCTTGAATTCCATGCCTGGTGTCTAACACAACTCCAACGTGAAGGTGTTAATCATCTCAAAGTCAATTGTGCCTTCATTGCTGGAATGTCTGGTATCCTCAAACACTGGTTTATGAGCATTGGGGAATACCGACAAATGGAACTTGCCCAGACACCAACTACTACAGAATTCATCTTCAAGCTGTATAGAGAATTCATTGGTGAACCAGAAGCTCTCCTTGATACAGCAAGAGAAGAATTCTTTAAAATGAAGTGCTGCTCTTACAATCGTAAAGATCTTGAGAAGCACTATGAAAGTATGCTCAAACGCTTCTACCTTCTGTGCACTGGATATGAAGCTGACAACAACTTGAAGCAAGCATACTTAAATTCTGTGCCAGAGACAATTGGCCAGGAAGCTCTCCGCATCATCCAGCAAAGTGGACAAGCTCTTAAAGATTATTCTTTTGGCAAACTTCACCAAGTGCTGATGATTGCTCTCAGGAAGCTGTGCAATACCCATTCCTTCTTTAAGGATTTCAACCAGTCTCAAGGACTGTTTGATAAAGCCTGCCAGCAGCCTGAATTAACTATCAAGTGCAGCAGCAAAGGCACTTGCAGCTGTAGTACTCCCCGGAAGAAACACCATCGACGCCGACTCTATTCTCCTGACCGTCCCAGACGATTCAGAAGAAAGAAGAAAAGATTCTTCCGATACAAGAAGAATAGCGGCAAATTCAAACGATGTTTCATCTGCCGCCAACCAGGACACTTTGCCAAAGACTGTCCCAAGAAGACCAACAAGTCAAAGAAGAAAATGGCGAACACCATTTCTCAAGTCACTGGTGCTGATCTATCCAATGACGACATGGAGTCCATTTTCTCAGAAACAGAAGATGAGGCATCTGGCCTATTTGCCATTGAAGCTTATTCGTCAGAGTCTGATTCTGACCATCCTGAGCAAGCCTCAATCTACACCATGCAGATCTTTCCTATGCAGTCCTCCCTCTTCGCTGCTTACATTATTCCGCAAGCCAAGATCAACATTCTCCTGGACAAATATGCAAAGCCAATCCCGGTGATTGCTCTCTTTGACACTGGTGCCACCAACACCATTGTCAATCCTTCATTGCTTCCAGAAAGAATGTGGCGACCTTGCAATGAAAGATTCTGAGCTGCAAACGGTGCTTTCTATGTCACACTGATAAGTAAGCCAATCCGGATCAAGTTCTCTCCTACAAAGTACGTAGTTACTACTGTGTTTGGTTATAACCATGGCAGAGATATGATCCTCGGCTTCGACATTATCAAGAAGCTATCAGTTCAAAGATGGACTGATAAAGGTTTGCAACTCAACAAGTTTTTCCTTCCTTGGACATCAACTCCACGACTCTATTCAACCGAAGGAGAAGCTCTCTCAGCCAGTCAGATACAATCTGAAAGTGACCCAGTATACGGATCGATCATGCAGACTCTCATTCAACAGTCCTGTGCTGAGTCTCACGCTGAGTTTGAACAGAAGCATCCTATTCCCCTTTGGAAGAATCCCAAGTTCTTCATCGAGATTCCATTCAAGAAGAATGAGGATGTTAACCCAACAAAGGCTACCCATATGGGTATGAGCCCAGAGGAGAAAAAGATGGCGATCCAAGAGCTGCAAGAGCTCAAGGCCCAGAACTTTATTGAGCCCACAACTTTTTCGTGGGCCTGCCAGGCCTTCTACGTCAACAAACACTCCGAACAGAAAAGAAAGAAGCCCAGGCTGGTCATTGACTACAAGCCTCTGAATGAGTTTGTTGCTGACGTTAAGTTTCCGTTACCACGGAAGAACACCCTCTTCGCCAATCTGACAAATGCCAAGATCTTCTCAAAGTTCGACCTCAAGTCTGGCTTTTGGCAATTGTCGATCTCTCCTCCAGATAAATACAAAACTGCCTTCTGCATTCCAGACCACCATTACCAATGGACGGTGCTTCCTTTTGGTCTGAAGACGGCACCCTCATTGTTCCAGAAGGCAATGATCCAGATCTTCGAGCCGATACTGCAGTCGGCCCTTGTTTATATTGACGATATTTTATTGTTTTCCCCTTGTACAGGTACACATTTGGAGTTATTAATTCAGTTTGCTCAAATAGTTAAAGAACATGGAGTAATGCTCTCCCAGAGCAAGATGGTCCTTGGTCAGACTTCCATTGAATTCCTTGGAGTTCAAATCAAAGATAGCAAGTACCATCCTCAGCCGCATATTGTCACCAAGATCATGAACTTCCCGGACGATAATCTCACGAGAAGACAAGTCCAGCAAATTCTCGGCCTTGTCAATTACATCCGCGAGTTCATCCCGAAGTTGTCAAGCATTCTCCATCCTTTACACGTGTATCTCAGAAAGGATTCTCCGCCATGGTCCGACCTACACAAGCGAGCTATCCTCAAGCTTAAAGAAGTGGTTCAGAATCTGCCACCACTCAAGATTCCCGACAAAGGAAAAAGGATACTCCAGACGGACGCCTCAGATGAATATTAGGGAGCGGTCCTCCTTGAAGAAATCAATGGTACCCGACACGTGTGCTGCTACAATAGTGGAGAATTCAAAGAGTCAGAGAAGTACTACCATTCCACCTACAAAGAAATCTTGGCCGTCAAACGTGGGATTGAAAAATTCCAGTTCCACCTCATTGGTCACCACTTCCTTGTAGAGATGGACATGTCAGCATTTCCCCGTATGCTGAGTTACAGGCAGAAACAACTTCCCAATGCTCTGCTGCTTCGCTGGCAACAATGGTTCATCCGCTTAAGCTTCGATGTTAAGCATATAAAGGGCACCTCCAACACCTTAGCTGATATCCTGAGCAGACCTTCTAAATCATTCCTCAAACCTCCAAAGCCTCCAAAACCCAAAGCCTGAAATGGCCTCTTCCTCCTCCTCTTCCAATCCCCCGGTCTTTAACAAGAATGATAATCTCCCGGTTGATGTTGAAAGATATGAGCATCAGTCCTTCACCTTCACCCAGAGACACCGAGTCTTCCACTACCATGTCTCCCTCATTGAAAGGTATGGTTTCGATGACTCCCCTGTTAAACCTGTTGGGATTCATCCCCAGTTCCCTTTTGCTCACCTCTTCTCCATCCCTGATGTCTTCACCTTCCCGCCTTTAGCTCTCTGCTTTTTCTGGTACCTATGCTCTGTCCATACCATAGGTATTATTTTTAATATCTCAGAACTTCACCAACTCCTCACCTTCTCTTCCAACTTCCACTCAGACTTCTCTTCTGAGCTCTCCACCTTTCTTTCCTGGTTCGATCCCATCTGCACATGGATTGACCATCTCCATTCCGCCTATAAAGCTCTTAACCCTGCTATCCCAAACCGCCGAATAGGCTACCAGTTAAATAATATTTCCCCAACTAATTCCTGTATGAATTATGGAGTTAGTCATGTTATATATTTCTTCCATAGGCCTATTACCTTCTCTAAATCTCCCTCTGGCCTTAAATTCTCTCCCTCTCCTGTTTATTACCATTATAAGAATTTAGATTTTAATCTGGCCCGAGTCCCTTGGCAACGACATGATGAATACCGTGCCTTCATGAGAACTGCTTATCGATATAACCATACGGTGTTCTCTATAGAACTATGGCCTCATGATTCTCCAGAATGGCCGTCCTACCCGATGGACTACCAAGAAATGATCCATGAAGCCCTTCAGTCTTATGATGATCTTCAACGGCTCCGCCGAAATCAAGAACGACGTGAACAAGCTATTGCATCCCAAAAAGCTATTCACCAGATCACCTGCCCGGCTCCAACTCCTTCTTCTCCTCTGAAGTTTAAAGAAGATCTTCCACTGACTCAGCCGTCTGAACACCTGATCATGCCTGACTGCAATTGTGGATACATTTGCATCCACTGGAAGCGTCTCAACGGTCCTGGCCCGGATGACCCGTCCATGGATGATCCACGAATAGACGACCCGTATTTTTGGCGCGAACGACAGACTCAAACCCCAAGTGAAAGTGACTCTGAAGATTCAAACCACAACTGGCCTCTGGACCTCACTGCTTTTCCAGAACCTGTTTTCAGAGACAAAAGAACATGGGGCGGCTAGTGTTTGCCAGCTCTATACTTACAGCTGGCCTTTTAATTATTGTAACAGTAAGATTCCGGTTAAGTGGCCTGTCACTTCCGGTCTAGCATTATTAAGTTTTGACGTAAGTCCTTACGTCACCTTGTTTGTTTGGTTTCTCCTTCCTCCGCCTATATAAGGAGGCCTCATTACTCTTGTAAGATATCCCGGAGCTAATACAGAACTCCTTTCTTGAACTCTCTCTATGTTCCTCTCTCACTAAAAAACTCTGGCTAAGGGGTGACGCAGAAGTTCTTAGTCTCTCAACTCTCCGATAATCTGAGTTGCCACTTCGGTGGATCCTCTCAGGTTCAGATCATCTTCAAGCTTATAATAATTAAGCTTGAAGGCAAATGATGACTTAGGAGTTGCCACTCTGTGGATCCTCTCTTCAAGTCGTCCTCTGCCTTCAATCATAATTGTTGTAATCTACCGGCCTCGATCCCCGGTGATACATCCGGATAGTCCAGTAATGTTTTTCTCAAATGTTTTACAAAGGTTTTCAACTGATCTTCAGAAAAGATTTGTTTGTGTGGAAAAGTCCTGGAGAATGCCTCCTGGAACTCTGGTGCTCGGGGCCTGATGCTTATGGAAAAGTTGGCTAGAGCTTATGAGTTCATTGTGTGTTCTTGGACTATATCACAGCTAGTTTTTCCTGTTGATTTCCAGTGTCCTGCTTTTTTGCAGTTCTACTTATCCTTGGTATATTGGGCTGGAAACTGTCTCGTGCCACGGTAAAACGTACCACAGAGCAATTCCTCGGAAATCTCTGTGGAGGGTCTGGCTGTGTAACAACGCCACGTACCAGGATCAAAAACCTTGTTTTCAAATGATTTTATGGTAAAAGGATTGCTGGGCCACCTCGGAACCCATTATGGAAGGTTCCTCACGAGGGATTTGTTGGGGAACATACGTCTCGTTAGGAACATGGGTTGTATCCACAGACAGATACAAGGCATCATTGCTCATGTTGGGCATAGAGAAGTCAAGAGCATGATTCTGGACTCGGTATGCCATCTGATAATGAAGAGTGGATGCCAGTGTGGTGGAGACTTGTTCTGCACCAGTTATCTGAACTTGGATCTTCAAAGCCGTTAAGAGATGCGGGTCTTGAAGAGCCATACAGAAATTGGGGAAGAACGTCATTAGGATAGTACCAGCGTTGAGTGTAGTCTCAACTGTGCCGATGCAGGCATGCTTGTACTTCTTATAGCGGGAGTCAAGCAGTGCTAGTCGGGCAGTAACTGGTAGTCCTTTTCTTCCGTGGTAGGTGAGAGCAAGGCGAACAGCACCAAAATGGAGATGGGTGAATCCTTCAGCTGTCCATTGACGAGGGAAGTGAGGAGGGATCTCCAGCGTAACATACTGTTCTTTGGATGTTGCAGGAAGAGCATGTTGATCAAACTTAGTAGCCTGAACATACTCTTTAACATGTCTCTTGGTAGGAGAGACAAGCTTTTTTACAGTACGGGTAAGAGAATGGGTAGGTTTAGTAAAAGCTTTATAAGGATTGATGAGGGGAAGATCTGTAAGGGGAATCTTCTCATCATCAGAAAGATATTTAAATTCACAAAGAGAATCTAAATAAGAAGAAGAAGAGGTTGAGGGAAACGAAGAAGTAGGGGTTAAGGTAGGAGTAGATGTTCCTGACATAATAGATGTACCTGGATCAGGGGATCAGCAAGAAATTCCTAGTAACTCAACTCTGAGAGGAAAATAGAACAATCATGGCTCTGATACCAAATGGGTTCCGAGGTGGCCCAGCAATCCTTTTACCATAAAATCATTTGAAAACAAGGTTTTTGATCCTGGTACGTGGCGTTGTTACACAGCCAGACCCTCCACAGAGATTTCCGAGGAATTGCTCTGTGGTACGTTTTACCGTGGCACGAGACAGTTTCCAGCCCAATATACCAAGGATAAGTAGAACTGCAAAAAAGCAGGACACTGGAAATCAACAGGAAAGACTAGCTGTGATATAGTCCAAGAACACACAATGAACTCATAAGCACCTGTGAATTGCAAAGTCTATCGGTCAAAATGAAATGAGAACAGATATAAGGACAAAAAGGCACATGTACCCCCAACACCAGTAACAGGTGTCAGCACCTCGCCCATTTTTCGTCCTTTCATACATAGTATAGATATATAGACGTGTCTTTGCCAATTTTGGACAAGATTTGAACTGTTGAACAAATGTAAGACCAAACTTAGGTTACTCTTTTGGTTGGTAAATAACGAGAAGTTGCATGTTGCAAGCGTCACCACGCAACACCTCTGAATTAACAAAGCTAGTCAACTTTGCAAGAAAATAAAATTATCAATAAAAAATAAAAGCAACGCGAAGCCGTAAAAAGTAGACTACTTTAATTTTGAATCGAAGGATTTATCGGATGTTGCGAACTTTTTATTGTTAAAAAAAAAAAAAAAGCAAAGTAGCATACTTCTTCGTTATGTTAAGGCAGAGAGCGTACTTTTAATTTCAATATGTTTAATTACTAAAATGGCTGTGAGAAAAAAAGCAACAAGGTAATTTCGTTTCTATGGAAAAATAACAAATAAGCACTAAGATTTATAGGTTAGCCTGATTCGATCAAAAATGTCCTTTTTGGGCTAAATAAATCATTAAAGTTATCAAATCATATCAAATCAGCTATTCGACATCAATTCAATGGAATATTCAATTTTTAAATGAAATACTCCATTTTGTACCAATGCAAAAAGTAACAAATAAACACTAAAATTTTTTGTTTGACCTGATTAGGCCACTACTTTTTTTTCTACCAAATAGACATCTCATGTTTTCAAAATTAGTCAAATGGGCTATTTTTTGGTAAATTTAATATTTTTACCTACATTTACAAAGACTAGAGCTTGCATTTTGTGGAGAAAATAAAAAACATGGGTGGTTTTTTTAGTTATTTTTGCTTTCTACTAAAATATGGGATCTTTCTTTTAAATGGCCCCCATGAATTCCTTCTTGTACCAAAAGATGACAAAAGTTAGATAGTACCCATGATAGGATGATTATGCCTAACTGAGACTGAGAAATCATTATCCTAAGCTACCGCCATTGTTTATATTGGTAGTTGTAGTTTTGAGTCCGCCTTCTCCATCCATAAGATCTAGTACCATTGTCAATGTGAGATATAGTGTGATAGAAGTGGATTGGGGTGCTTGTTGAAGTATTACTTGATTCATTGGAGTGAACCCTTTTGGTTACAATTGCCAATCACTACCTAAGGTCATAAATGCCCATATATGTGATTACTATCTAACATGCCCTGAACAAAGGGTATGCATAAGTCGCTTTGGCCATGTGCATGATCCAGAACAATAATATTTAAAAACTATGCATGCAGGACTTTTAAAATCAATTAAAACGCTAGAAAAAGCAAAAAAAATAATAGTTGCTTAACCATTAAGTAATAACTGTGTTATACATCTTTAACTCTCACTATGTATAACCCAAGGGTAACCCTTAGGTATTCAAATCTAGACACAACACTTAGTCTATTAAGTACATTAATTATTGCAACTAACATACACTAAGATCTCTCTATAGTGCCTTACACTATTTAACCATTTCGAGTGTAGTTCCATGGATTCTTGCTTATGACACTTAATCTCCTAATATGAGGAAAGCATAAAACATTTATAGTCAATATTGCATATGATCATAAGATATAACTCAGAACCAATGAAAGGTTCACTTAGCTTTACCTGCAACAATTTAGACTAACATTATACTCTAGCCACTAGGCCTACTTATTCCCCCATATCCATTATTTGCACTAAGAAACTTAAAGGGATGACAACAATTGGTTCTCAAATAGGGATTTCTTAAAAAATAGAGCATGTAGGGGAAAACAGGTAAAAAAACGCACACAAACAAACATACATTCAATTTTTACCACCTATAAAGAAAATGTGCAATAATTAATATATATATATATATATATATATATGTTGCATATATTGTTGCATAATGTATGAAATGCAATGAAAATGCAACACATAAATTTAGGGACCTACATTACCAATGGTATTGTCAACACTTAGTTGTGAGCTTATACAGTTAAGGTGCTTAAGACACTGGCCCTCGTATCCAATGGCAGCACTTCACCTCACTAGGTCCCACTTTACTGGAAACTTATTCTCATACCTAGAGTAAGGTGCCTTATACTCACTTCACTGGGTTGTCAGCTAGATACTTACTTCACACCTAAGACTTTACTTTCCCTTTTCTTATCTTATTGTACCAAGGTAGCCACCTTATTGGCTTTACTTATCGGGCACTATTAAGGCACATATGTACCAAGCTTAAGGCTTGTCAGAATAGTTTTGGATCCTTCTTAGTGTACGGAGGTTCACAACATGTATCCTTAGGTCACTAGAAGTCCATGATCCATCTTTATCCATCATTTGTGACTTTATTACCCTTTAAGGCACTAATTCTCCTTGGGAACTCTACTTGAATTGACCATTTAACCACCTTTTACTACCCACTTAGTGGTTTACTTACAAAGCAACCTTACTTGTCAACCTCATCGAGCTTGACTTGGACCACTTAGGGTTTTACTAGCACCCCTAGGTCTTAAACCTTCAATCTTAGGCCACTAAGGTTTTAACATCATCCTTAAGCCCTTCTTAAAAGTCTACAGTAGTTTTTGAGATTCATACCCACACTTAACTACGACGTAACTCCTTAGCCCTTAAGGTGCTTAGTGCCTCAGCCATAGTACTTGTTTTCTAACTTGTCCATACATTAAACTTGTTAGAAGTAGGGTGAAATCCCTTCCTTGATTTTCTGAAGGCTTAGAGATGTTCAAGGATACTTAAAATGCTATTTGGAAGCTTAGACTAACCTCTAACTTAATTCTATTACACATACCATGGGCACAACATTTACGCTAAAGAGGCACGGTGAAGCACCTGCGTCGCAGCATGCTAGTGGTGTGCAGCATACCCTAGGAATCCGAGGCCTCAGCTTGGCACCACACATGCTATAAAGGTATGGTGTTTGATATCGTGGGGGACCATTTTGTATGGCAGCGAGCCACAATGTTGCAACCACGCCCACAGTAGGAAGTGTGGTAAGCCTTATTATCTTCCTAATGTATGCGATAGTAGTATAACCCCTGGCATGTTGGAGGAACTCTAAGGGCAAACAAGCACGACTCAACCACCACACACATAGTGGGTAGCATAGTAAGCCCCTTGGAGCTCCTCACCATGTGTGATCTTTGTACACTCGTGCCACTTCCCTTGTATTATCTACTCTCAAAACGCCCAAATCTTACTTTTGAGGCCACATAATACTTAAATGCATGGAGAATGCTTAGAAAAACTTAAGATTCTTTACCTCAAACACTTGATTTGCAAGATCCAAGCAAGCTTTAACACTATTCACCAAAGTGCGCCTTTAATGTGTTCTTGAGGTTCTAAGCTAATTCCTTCACAATAGGTGCCCAAATTATTGTAAGGTTTCAAGAGCCAAACAAGTGCAGTGAAAACTAACTGAAACCCTCCAGGATCCAAGCAAAACAGAGTAAATCGGATGTTCAAAATTTTTATACCTAGTCGGCTGAGATCTTTTACTTAACTGTTAAGTCGAATCATAAACTTAAACAGTTGACGTGTGTTTAAGCTTTCTATGGTATCCACATAAGCCACTCGGATCACCATGCCTCCACCACGTTCTAGCAGGTGTGTTCCTCTTGCCCTCGTAGTGCTAGCTTGCGCCCTTCGGGGAAAGGCAAGAGAAGAGCGCTGCTGGAACCTTTCTGAACCATTCTGATTTCATCCTTAGGGAGGCTAGGCTGGAAAATCCTTACTAGATGATGTATATATAGTGAGGCTTAACTCTCAATCCTAATAGTTTTCAAAATCCTAATCGAATTAGATCTAATTTCGGGCTTCATAATGGCTCAACCTTTAGGCTAATTATTAATCTGAAATTATCATGAAATCAAAATAAATAAAAATTGGCCCATGCATTCAAATAATCCAATTGGCTCTAAGTGTGTGACCCAATAGGCTCATATTACATTGGCAATGATCATAAATTACATTTATGATCATAAATAATGAACAGTGTCTAGCAATACATCATAGTTACCCAAGTGAGAAGATAGTCGGTAATTCGACTAAACCTCTATGATCATTATTCGTATATGTCATTGTCTCTTTGTCCAATATCTTAAAATTAAGCACGAGACATAGAATATGTCACTCTCGTACAGCTCAACCTAAGGTTTCTTGATTACTGAGTAGACTAATTAAAACTAATGACATTGATATCTCATATCAACTCATCTGAGTATGGCTATGCATTTCCTTAGTCTCACTAAATCAAGGGGCCCAAAGATATCTCGATATCTCTCTCATTACATAGAAGGGACAAATCTCATCTTGATCATACAAATTCCCCCCGCATGATATGTGACATACCCAATGACCACTTTCATGTTCACTCAATTACAAGCAATAAAGGGAAGTATTAAAGTATATGACTCACAAGTAGGGAATCTTGATGATCTTAGGTCAAAGGACTACATATACCATGATCACTTAAGAATTGAATATGAGACTTATATAAAGATTCATGTAGTGCTCTCATGGTGGGTCGGTCCAACACACAAGCTCTCCAACTTGTACTTATATGCAAACTACATATCTCATATTAATCTTCACATATGTTAATCTTTATGTATTATTGTAACCTATTCTATAATAATACTAGATTAGGAACGTTTAAAAATACTATTATTCTATGTTATAATTATGTTTGATTATGTCACACAGAAACAAAACAACAAACTCAATAACTGGAATAATGCCTCAATAAAATATCATGATTCGGTGTGCAAAATACAATCATCTCATGATTGGCTTATTGGCACAACATTAACAATTATCTTAAGCAAAAACAATATAACTTATCAATTAAACCAAGAACCATTTCTAAGCTAGTACATTGTACCATACTTTGGCTTTGAGCTTTAAAGCTTTATAACACCTACAAAACACTTTAATTTCCAAAATCCTAGCTTGAGCTTTGTTGATCATCCTTGGGAACTTTAATTTTCACCAAAAAATGGTGAGAATGGGAGCGTGGAAGCTCCATCCATAGGGGTGAAGGTAGGGCTTTGGGATTGGATGTGAGAAAGAGTGAATAATGGACACTTTCATCTCCAAAATCTCTATTTATCTCATTTACCCTACTCCTACTCCCTTAACTTTATCTCTTAGTTCAATTGGCTCCCAAACTTTATTAGGCTCACTTTTGTCCCTTATTATACTATCGATGATCCTCTAATTAAGTCTCGTAGAAGTCACCATAGCTCACTACATTTAGCTCACGCTAGTTTTGGCCCTTTTTGTCTACTTTACTTAGCTCAAAAACACCAATTTTGGACACTTAGGTCTTTCCATTAAATTCTATGGTTCACATGAGCTATAAAAAATTATGGCCTTAACTTCTTATGTTATTTTCATGCTTATGACCCTAAATCCACAAAAATGCAATAAAATTAACAAATTAATGCTATTAATGTTTAGGTGCCAATAATGACTTAAAAACCTTCTAAACCTTAACTAAATTGCTTGGATTGCATAACAAAACCTAAATTAAGGTACTTAACTGATAATTTACTTACCTAAGCCCGTCTGAGCTAGGTCTATACTTGGAAGGGCTTTACATGTGGTGTATCTAGAGCTGAAGGAAAGGCTGGATAACAAGGTTTTAAATATTGACTCAAGAGTCTTGAAAGAATGCTCCACAATTGCATACAATGTTGACTAACATCACATTGAAGCAATGAAGGTAACTTATTTAGACCATTGTATACTAAAATTGTCTATTGTGTCAAATTCAAAAAACAGTGGAATTTTTTGTCATATTTCAATTGAATTTTAATATTGAGTGGTGAATTAAACATTTGAATAACATTAGTAGTTTATTTGGCCCAAAAAGAACATTAATGGCATATTCAAGCTGATTATAAAACATTAAAATCACGTTGTTTTCTCCATTTCCAAAAGCTCAAGAGATTTTCTAGAATCCACAATTATATTCTCACATTTTATTTTGAATGTTTAAAACATGCTAACAATGTTTTTGGAATGTCTAAGTAGAAAATAACATTGATTAGGAAGAATGTATAGTAAAACATAAATGGCTGAGTCTAGTGCTTTTCCATAGTTATAAAATCTATTTTTTTTTTTTTCAGTAAATCATCATATGATGTCTTATGTATTTGATAAATCATTATAGTGAGTCTTATATATGACTAGACACACTTATCTTTCAACATTGTTTTTCATTTGATATTCTATGAATTAGTTAATAAGCTTTGAACATCCACAAACAGCAATTGATAAATGTCATAGGTATTTTAGGAATGTAATATTTTCTCTTTATTTCCAGGAATTTTCTTTCCTTATATACTACACCCATCTATTATATAAAGGTCTTGCATAGGTCTTGTTATTATCAAGCCCTCAGTTTCTCTTCTTAATATTTTGTTGGATTTGTTCCTCTCATGACTTATGTTTATTTAATTTTGATGATAACAAAACATATTTATTTTTTGTGTTTCAAGGCCTTATTTAAAGATTTACACCTTGGTTAGTCATTCATAAAGTCTTGATCCTTGCTAGAAAAAAATGTTTTCTCAAGTATATATCAAGTATTTTTAGTGATTCAAGCATTACTTGTGAATGAAGAAATCTCCTTGGCAAAAACCTTTTTGAAGTTTGGAAGTTTGGAAGCAAGGAAATCCTGGAACTACAGTTTCAACAAGGTGAAACATTTTCAACATGTTAAAACTGGAGTCAATTTTTGAACCCAAGGGAATTTTATTTATGGACGAAAAAATCATTCGAGTGAAATTTTTTCAACCGAGTGAAAGTAGGGTCAGTTTTCGAACCCGAGAGAATTTTATTTCTAGATGAAAAAAACATTTGAGTGAAATTTTTTCAACCGAGTAAAACTGGAGTCAGTTTTCGAACCCAAGAGAATTTTATTTCTAGACGAGAAAATCATTCAAGTGAAAATTTTTCAATCGGGTGAAACTGGAGTCAGTTTTCGAACCCGAGAGCATTTTATTTGTGGACAAGAAAATCATTCGAATGAAAAATTTTCAACCGGGTCAAACTTGGATTCCATACCTGCGCATGAGTTTCCGGTTTAAAAAATCTTTGAAAAATAATTATAAATTCATGCCACGTCAGATTTCCACGTGTATAAAGTGCTGACAGCTCATTAATTACAAATATAACCGTTGGAGGTCAAACCTTGAATTTTGTTATCAGACGAAATTTTCAACCGAGTGAAAATATTTCACCCGGGTGAAACTAGGCGACAGATGCGAATTTCTGTCAAATTGACAGCAACATTCACTATATTTTAAGGGGCCTTTTTCTGATCATTCCAATGGTCTTCAACATCTCTTGTGCATCCATTGGAGTATAAAAACATCAAGAATCATCAAGGAAAACTCTCTTGGCAACTAAGAAAGAAAATCTATCATCAAGAGCTCAAATTTGATACTTTGCCAAGAACTTGTTCTTTCATTTGCTTATTTAGCCTTGAGAGGTCCTATTGTTCTTACACCTTGTAACCACGAGATTATTGAGCTTGCCTTGAGTGGTTGAGTGATTTCCTTGTAAGGGAAAGAGAGTTAGATAGGTTTCTAGTTAGCCTTTGGCAAAACTAGTGAGAGGTGAAGGTAGAAGGAACTACCGAAGTGTTGTGTGCCCTTGAAGGCTATTGTGTATCTTTGTGTTTCATTGTGGAGAAGAAAACTCTCAAGTGGTGAACTGGAGGAGAGGAGTAGGCTCTCAAGTGGAGAGTTCGAACCTCTATAAAAATTCTCTTGTGCAAGCTTTTCCTTCTCTCTACATACTTGAGCTTTAGTTTGTGTTTTATGCTACCTATCTTAATTAAACTTGTTTGTTTTCAAAACCACTTCAAAGGTAGCTTCTAAAGAAAAATTTAGGTGGATTGTGGTAGTCATTTTCTGGTCAAAATAGAGTTAATCATTGTACTTTAAGTTCAATTTGAGTTTGAGGTTTCAAGAACTCATTTGTGGTTTGTTTTGGAATACAACCAATTCACCCCCATTCTTGGTTGCACTTGGGCCAACATATTTCTTAACATGGTTTTAATGCCACAATCCTTACCCTCTCATCTCTTTTGACCAAACCACCTTCCATAACTATCTTCTAGCCGGCACCCTCTTCAAAACCCCAACAACCACCTAACCAAATAAAAAACCAACAACACAAAGGTACTTAATAGGCATTAACGACTAGAATAGTACTTGCAGTGTCACCAGAAAATTACCCACATGTCAATGTGTAAGCATCATATGCGACCATTTGATGACCTCTAGTGATGATGGTTTGATGGGTTTGACTAGTTTTATGTCCTAAACATGTTTTTGGACTTCCTTAATAGTGTGGAAAAATTTGCTTATTGACTGTGATTTCATTAAGCCAAAACTTTGTTGGCAAATTGGCGATGGAAGATTGGTAGATGTTTGGCTTGATTATTGGATTCCTGGCTTCCTTCAGGACAAACCTACCAATAATAGGTGTAATCTTTCCAATCCTGGATCCCTCTAAAGATTGATTACTAAAGTCAACGATCTTTTCATTACAAACTCAATTTCATGGAATATTCCATTATTATACTCAGTCTTTTCCAAAGAAATGGTTTGGGAAATCGTTAGAAGAACTAAGAGAAGAAAGGATGGCTTAAGCTATTGTTCATGACAAAAAAGGGCTATGTTTTAGCATCTCACAGAATCTGTGTTCCTCAAACCTGCCTAGCACTCATATGTTTCTGAAAAGGTTATGGGCCTCAAACATTCCAACAAAATATAAGACTTTTATTTGGAAGTGCATTACCAAAGCCTAGCCGAATAGATCTGAGCTTCTAAAGAAGGGAATTCCAATTCGAACCTATTATCCTCGTTGTGATACCCCGGAAGTAGACATAACCCATTCGTTTATGCATTGCCCAGCATCTAGAACCTATTATCCTCGTTGTGATACTCATTTGTTTGTTTCTCAACCTAAATTTAATGATGACTTTCTTCAATGGATAATTTAAAACCTTCCAGACAACCAGACTTGGCAATTCGAGGATAAGGATAACATTATTGTTCCTCTATGGAGCACATGGAACGCTTGTAACTCTAAGGCCTTCCAGAATATTGCTATGGATTCTGAACAAAACGATCGAAATAGAGATCTTCTCATTGATGAAACAAGGTTAGCAGCTCAACATAGGGGTCATTTCACAAATTCTTTTCTTCCTAGACCTTCTCCTCGTGTTAAATACTGGGTCAATAATCTAACCACCTTTTACCCAATAGTCTTCCAAGTGGATGGAGCTTGGAATTATGGAACTGAATGGGTGCGGAGGCTTGGTCTTTTTGAGATCCTTCGGCTGCCTCTTCTTGCGAGTTCTACTGCTTTCATGGGGAAAGTCCATCTGCAATGTGCACAAAGATTATAGCTATTCTTACTATAATGAAGGCTACCCGTGCTTTTGGCATGCATAACATTACTATTTTAATAGATTATTTGTTTGGATTCCTTCATATTGCAGATTATATCCTATCCATCTGGACATGGCTAGAGATGTCAATGAGATACGTCAACTAGCTAATCAATTTGGAAGAGTTTTGATAGTGGTGGTTCATTGAACGATAGTGGATCGCACACACAAATTGGCCTCGATGGCTCTTAGGTTATCTTCCTCTATATAATTTGTTCTTTGTTTTTCACGTACTGTCTGACTAAAAAAAAAAAAAGAATCATTTTCAATTAAAATATACTAATAAAACTAACGTGCATTTGCTCGATTTGTATTTGACCTAGCGGAGACGAAGTTCCAGTTCAAATTTTGCCCCTGTAAAGGAAATATTATTAAAAACATGTGTGTCAGTGCTTAGTTCCATATGGTAATTATTCATCGAAATTCCATATTAATTGAAACCTAGCACTTTTTTTGTGAGAATCATCAAACCCTAAAACTTTTAGAAGTACAAAATACGGTTCCAAAAAATTTTCGAAAAAACTAATTGTTTTTTATTTCGTTATCTTTTCTTAGGCTATATATGGAAGAAAAATCATAAAACATTACTCACTTTAAATATTATTAGAGTGATTATTAAATAAATTAAGCGGACAAAATAGAGTAAACCTCCGGGTAGTTATGGCCATAGATCATAATCTTTTTTCCTTTCATTTTTCTTTTTTATTTAGGGGGCAAGATTGTAGCCAGGCAGGATGGGGGTGGGTTTTTTAATCTGTACCCAGAAAAGAGATGCTTTTAGTTATGCAGAGCAGAGCTTTATCTTTACTGTATAGGAGAGGGAAGCAAAAGTAAAATTAAAGGTCGAGGGCTTGTACTTTGAAGGGTACAGCGCTTACTTTTGGCCTTGAATTGAACCGAAAGGGGACTGTTATAAACAAATTACGTCCAGCGGGTAAAGGTTAGGATTGGACTGTCGAATCCACTTTACAAGAGGTTAATCTCCTACAAAGGCGTACCAAAAACAATTTTTAAGATTTTGCATTGCTGTTTTTTATAAGACGTTTTTATCTGATAATTATGTCTAGTATCGATTAATTTAAGCACTGTTTAGCTTTAGTATGTGATTTGTGTTGGAGTTTAAAAAAAAACTATTTAGAGCCAACTTTTAGTTTTATTTGGAATTAACATTAATTATTAGTATTGAAGTTTTAAAAAAGCTATCGCAGGGTAAAGGTAGCTTTTAACATTTTAATTTTAACCGTTCAATCTCCACTATTAATAAATAATAATAAAACTCTATCATTAATTACAAAAGATGTTTCAAATGGCTAGTTTTAACAATTTTATTATATCATTAATAAATTATTCAAAACTCTAATATTAACCACAAAAACCGTTATTAAATAAGTACTTAGATTGAGTTTCATGAAAATAAGGCTCAAACTTTTTTCTTTTTGTTAATAAAAAACATCTGTATAAAATATAAGGATAAGATATATTTTATAGTTAAAAGAGTGACGAATGTCTGCTTTTGCAAAACAACAAAGACTATCGAACCAGCATAATTGACATTATATGAGAAGTCAGGTGGAAATAGAGTTCATACCCTCATTTCAACCTTAGTGTCCTAGGCCTCAACCAATTGGATGGAGCCATTAAAACTCTAATTAAGAAGGAGGAGAGGAGGAAATTCAATATTCCCTCCGTTTCCCAAAAATGGATTTTTTTTGTTATTCACAGTAATTAATTTATAATTTTATTTTTTTTAAAATTTATTATAAAAATATGAATATTTTGTATGAAAATGAAATTTTAAAGATTATAGTTTCTAAACATAATTTTTAAAAATTTTATTCAATATATATTAATATGAATATGCTTTAGTATAAGAAGATAAAAGTGTCAATTAACGCCAAATAGAATGAGCATATCTTTTTACCGATGAAGATAGGCTTAGATGGGAGGTTGTTTAGAAAAACGAAAAGAAATGAGAGGAGACAGATTCCTTCCTTCCCCGTTAATGATAGGAGAATTTCGGCTTTTTGCCTTTTTTCCCCTTCACGCTTCGCATTTCGATCCCTCTGGCTCTGACTAAGCAATAAGTATGAAGTACTGCCACTAATTAGCTTTCGCTTTTCCAAAGATTTGCTTCTTCATTCCCACCCAACACAAGTCGAATTTTAATTTTATGATTCCTCCCCACTGCTTGTCCCAAACGCTTTCCTGCCACCCACCGCCGTCGTTTGGACGTCTCTGTTCTCGTTAACTTGGGCGACAAGATATAATGGCCGGAGGAGGACCTGCGCCGCCGCCGAAGCAGGAGGAGCTTCAGCCGCACCCGGTTAAGGATCAACTACCAGGAGTTGCTTACTGCATCACCAGCCCACCTCCTTGGCGTAAGTCTTTTCCTTTGCTTATATATAGAGAAAAAAGGAAATTTTTTTTTGATCTTTTCTCTCATTTTTAATCGTACTCAGCAACCAAAAATTTGTTTTTAATATCTAATGTTTGTTACAAGAAATTTATTAATTTTCAGTTTCTTGTTAAAATTATTAATGTTAGGAAACGTAAGGATATTATATATTTTTTTTTCAAAATTATCGTTGGCAAATAACACAATTACTTTTTAATTTTTTATGAGAATTTAGACAGGATTGTACTAATTCTGGAAGAAAAAAAATTGCACTCCTAATAGTGCATATATTTAGAGGAAAATTACGATCAACCCAGAAGTTTAAAATCGAGGTGAAGTTACATTTCTTATTTGTTCCTTATTAACACCTTCACATGTACTATAAGATATTAGTAGAGTTTGGTAAAATTTGGAAGAAGTATAAACAAGTGAAAGCGACAAATATCTTGAAAAAAAAAAAAAGAAAATGATAAATGTTTTAAGCAAAATCCTGATTTAAAATTTAGAACCTTACGCTTTTACGATTTAAAATAGTAAAAATGATTTAATTGGATTTTTTTATTACAATAAACAATTTCGATCCGATTTTGCAATTACGATTTACTAAAAAAGCCAAAAAATTTTGTAATTTTTACCTTTTTTTGGGTACAAAATGCTTTGGGACCGTAAGAAACGACAAAAATTTCAATAACATAGGTTTGTTTTTGTTCCTGTTTTGGATTATACTGAAAAGGAGTTGGTCTAGATGCTGTACAATCTCAATTTTGACCACCAGTTCTGTCCAGTCCAATCTAACCATCACGAGTTTGTGGCTTTGGCTCTTGTTCCAGCTGAGGCAATACTACTGGGCTTTCAACACTACCTGGTGATGCTTGGTACAACGGTTCTCATCCCAACCTCACTCGTTCCGCAGATGGGTGGAGGACATGTATGGCCATACAAAAAGCCTCTCCAATCTTCTTACTTCTATTCGAACAATATTTAGACATGACACATGTTGCTGAAACTTGCATCTTTGTCACAGACACAATTTTGCTGAACCTTTATTTCATTATGCCTGCTAGGAAGAGAAAGCAAAAATGATCCAAACATTGCTGTTCGTTGCCGGCCTGAACACACTTTTCCAGACCTTCTTCGGCACTCGTTTGCCAGCAGTAATTGGAGCTTCATACACCTATGTGCCCACAACCATTACCATCATCTTGGCTGGTCGATACAGTGACATTGTGAATCCTGAGGAGGTCACTTTACTAACTTGCCACTATTTCTTCGGTTTTGCTTCTTTCGCAAGTTACGTAATTCTTTACTTTGTTTGGACTGAACCTGCAGAAATTTAAGAAGATAATGTGTGGAATCCAGGGGGCTCTCGTTGTTGCCTCAACTCTTCAGATAGTTTTGGGGTTTAGTGGGCTCTGGCGTAACGTTGCGAGGTAAATGACTATGTATAAAGAGCATTGTGAGCAATAATCTGCAAAAGTTACCAGAGCTGATTTTACCTTTGCAACATATGCAGGTTCTTAAGTCCACTATCTGCCGTTCCTTTGGTTGCTTTGTCAGGCTTTGGGCTCTATGAGTTAGGCTTTCCTGTGGTATATATCTTTTTATCTTTCCTTGAAGAATAAGTCATCCAAAAATATCCAATCTCTAACACTCCGCTAGTATACTAAAGATAGTGATGCATCTGTAGCTTGCAAAGTGTGTTGAGATCGGGTTGCCACAGATAATACTTCTCATAGTCTTCTCACAGGTAACTTTTGGATCTAACATATTTCCAATGTTCCTCTCTCTTCTTTTCCACATCAACTGTGATTGAAATTACCAAAATTTTGCAGTACATCCCTCATATTGTTCACGGCGAGAGGCATGTGTTTGATCGATTTGCGGTCATCTTCTCTGTGGTTATAGTGTGGATCTATGCACACTTGCTAACTGTTGGTGGGGCATATAAAAACACCGGACCTAAAACTCAGTTGAGCTGCCGAACTGATCGTGCAGGGATCATTAGTGCTGCTGCCTGGTAAGGGCCTTCTATTTCTTTCATTTAATCAGGACATGTACATGTAAAACTTCTTGAGACGAGCTAATTTAATCTATTATTTGTTTACTTTATATCTTTGTTTAGCTAGTAACTAGTCAATCTGGTAAATTGTTGCTGAAATTTGAGCAGGATAAGAGTTCCATACCCATTTCAATGGGGAGCTCCTACGTTTAATGCAGGGGAGGCATTTGCAATGATGGCAGTTTCATTTGTAGCTCTAGTAGAGGTATGCTTGTTCTGCACTTTCTTATTACATTCTCTTCATCCCTTCCACAAACTGAAACAAATTCGTTTCAAGTGGTTCTAAATTCAAAAGTGAAAAAATGAGACCCGTAACCGAAACCCGTTCTACCTGCATTTTGCCTATATATATTTGTTTGTACCCTTCTAAAAGTAAGAACAAATATTACTTCTGACATGTTTGCTTTAACAGTCGTCAGGTACCTTCCTGGCTGTGTCAAGGTATGCAAGTGCTACGCCATTACCACCATCTATCCTTAGCCGTGGTATTGGTTGGCAGGTAATAGTTCTGATGGATTTACCTGTGGACAACCAAACGACATGATACTGGATGTTAAATGCGAGAAAGAATACAATTTCGTGCATCAGAAAAAGGCCAAGCATGTAACAAAATTTTATTTATATATTTAAGCCATATTTCTCAACTAATTTGTGTATCTTCTCAATCATAGGGGGTGGGCATTCTCATGTCAGGAATTTTTGGAACTGGAAATGGTTCATCTGCCTCAGTGTATGATCTTGTGCAATCCCTTAATCAAGGACCGAACAATGGCTATCAAAACCATATAAAATATACATTTTTTGCTTCCCTTAACTAGAAAAAGAGATGAGAATGACATATTCCTTTTGTTACTGCAGAGAAAATGCTGGTTTGTTGGCATTGACCCGTGTTGGGAATCGAAGAGTTGTTCAGATTTCTGCAGGGTTCATGATCTTCTTCTCCAGTCTCGGTAGGTTCATGCAGCGAACTTTGTCCCTTCTAGCCATCTCTGAGGACGTGTCTTTTAACATGGTAGAATTTATCAGGAAAGTTTGGTGCTGTCTTTGCTTCAATTCCACCTCCAATTGTTGCAGCTCTCTACTGTCTTTTCTTTGCATATGTTGGTAAGTATAGCATCAAGGCAATACAACCTATAACGGTTCATGCATCTGTATTTTGCTCAACCTGAAGTCATTTTCTGGTCACGTTACAGGTGCTGGGGGTCTCAGTTTACTCCAGTTTTGTAACTTGAACAGCTTCAGAACCAAATTCATATTGGGGTTCTCTATTTTCATGGGTTTATCAATACCACAGTACTTCAATGAGTACACAGCTATCAATGGTTATGGTCCGGCCCATACCAAAGCGCGATGGGTAATTCCTACAAACCGGAAGTTTTCATTCTTAGGTTCACATCTACCGTTTGGCTATTATGGAATTGAATGCTTGTAACTCATTTTGTTGCAGTTCAATGATATGATAAACGTGCCTCTGTCATCTGAAGCATTTGTTGCTGGTTTGTTGGCAATGTTTCTGGATGTCACTCTGCACCACAAGGACAATGCAACAAGGAAAGACCGAGGTATGCACTGGTGGGATAGGTTCCGGTCCTTCAAGACCGATACCCGAAGCGAAGAATTCTATTCCCTACCCTTTAATCTCAACAAGTTCTTCCCCTCAGTTTGACATATGAGGATGATCTCTCCTATATGCTCTTTTTCCTGAGCATCACATCTTGGGAAAACTATTATCCCTATGATAGGTTGGCTACTTTTAGTGTTTAGATGCTACAAACACAACAATTAATGTTGTGAACTTGCTTTTAAGGCATTCTAATTTTACTCACCAGAGCCTTCTATCCAGCCTTGAGATTTTGCAACATCTTAATTTTGGGGGTCCCAATTATATGAGAGCTCACAAATGTGATAATATAATCGGAGGCATTCAAATTTGAAACTCAGCATTGATTTTACATTTTTAGTGGTTCAAATCGCGTTGTTATATTTATCATCTATCATTATACTTTTTCTAATTCTGGTCATGTTGGAAGAAAATAATTCTTAATATGTTAAATAAAAACATAAGAGAAATCCATAAACAATCTGTTGGGCGGAAGCAAAAAAAAAAACAGAACAACAAGCAAAAATTTTTCTTTTCAACTATGATGATTTTACGGTCTTTCCACTATCTAAACTCAAAAACAATTACACACACCAATTCTCTCAAACTCTCAAGCTCTATTTCTTTTCAAGCCTCACAACACACCACACACACTTGTTTGAAAGAGTTTGCTAGACAAAAACAAGCACAATTTGAAGAGGCCACATCAACAACCACGTGGACTCTATAGTTGATGTGGAATAATAGAATTTGAAGTTGAAATATAGGAATTAAGTTGAGTCAATTGCTTTGAAGGCTATAGATGCTATTTTAAGTTGTACCCCAGTTCGTTTTAACTTAAGTCAATTGACTTCAAAATGACTTATTTTATTCTTATATTATTTTTAGTTGAAACTAATTTTAATTAAAATTCAATATTATATAGTTGCAATAATCTATTGGAAATACAATTTTTATAATCTTACTAAATTTTTATGAATTTTTCTAGTTTAAGGTATTAAGAAAGAAAAATTCATAAAAATTTAACAATATCATGAAAATTTATTTTCAAATAGATTATTACATTTATATAATATTGAATTTCAAATGAAATTAGTTTCAGAAAAAAAAGATGTAAAAAAAAAAATAAGTCAGTTGATTTAAGTTAAAACGAATTGCTTTACTATTTAGTTGATGAATTAAGTTTTTCCTTTCTGTTAGGGATAATAGTTGGGTGGGTCGAGATGGGTTTAGATCAGGTCATTCAGGTCCAAGTTTAGTCAGGTTAGCATCAATTCAGGTTTAGGTCAAGTTATTTGGGTTTGGATTGATTTTGGATTGAGTAGATTTCGGGTTTGAGTTGGGTTTGGATCAGTCTTATTCGAGTTGGATCAATTTTAGTCTCAGGTCATTTGGGTTTCAGGTCAAATTCGGGTTGATATTTGGGTCTAATTGGATTATTGGTGCATAAGCTAAAATAACTGTATTACTTCAATTTTTATTTAGATTTTGCTAAAATTTAAATTAAATAATTTTATTTTTTAATGCAAATATTTAAAAAATTTAGATACCCATGTTGCAATTTTTATGAGTAACTAAAATGAAAATTTCAAAATTTACGTATCTCATAACAAAAAAATTATTAGGCATAAAAAATAATCTAAAAAATTTAATTTAACTAGATATAAATATATTAATTTAAAATTATTTTAATAAAAATACCTAATTCAAAACTTTGAAAATTCGATTCATGAAACTATAAACTTGGTCATTTTAGAACTTAAGAAGTTGGTAAGATCAAATGCATTTAAATTATGTTGTCACTTCGAGTTATAATTTTTTAGGAATTTAGAATCATTATTTATGGTCAAAATGGGGATTAATTTAGTTTATGTACTAATTTGGAGCTCTAAAAATTGTTTGAGGTCAATGTAGGTGAAATGGAAGAGTTTGAGTATGAATTGAAGGTTTTTAGAAATTTTTAGGTAAAATTGAAAATTTTGGGATAAATCTGTTAATTTTCAAGAACTTGAGGTAAATTTGGTAATTTTATGAGGCAAAATTTGGTAATCTCATAAAGTCATGGCCTAATTCAACAAATCCTAAAAATTGGGTCTTATTGAGTTCAGACTCGGGTCTTTTCAGGTTTGGGTCAGGTCAGTTTTAGGTTTGGGTTATTTCGGGTTTGGCTTATTTCAGGTTTGGGCCAATTCAGGTTTAGTCCAATTTGGGTTTGGATATTGTAGGTTTAGGTCATTTGTGTTGTAGATTTTTTCAGGTTTTACTTTAATCGGGTTAGAGTTCATGTCAGGTTGGACATAACCGGGTTCGGGTCATTAACTTTTCTACTAAAATCTGATTAGGTCAGATTTGGATTCAGATAGATTGGTCTAGATTTTCAAGTCTGGTTAAATTTTGCTACCGCTACTTTCTATGTATGTCATATCTATCACTATTCTTCTTCTTCTTCTCTTAGCCCTCTCTTTGAATTTATAGCTTCTCCTACATTATCTGAACTGTTTTACATTTACGCTTGTACCTAGTGGTATCTATAACAATATAAAAATTTATTAAAATTAATTTGTTTAAATTAATGGTACAAACGCTAAGTTAAAATAATAATATTAGTAACAACCAGTCAAGGCTTGGCGGTTATTAAAGGGTAAGAAGAAGTAAAAAGAAGAAGAGACGAAAAAACCAGAAAATAAAAAAAAGCCAAAAATTAAAACATGAAGAAAAAACTAGGGAAAGAACGTGGAAAAGAACAAAAGAAAAGAGAGATAAAAGGGTTAGAAACATAATATGAGAAAGGTAACCTAATCGTGCAAAAAAAAAATGTGTTTACCTTGTTACCTGATGCCGTTCATTTTGATCAAGGAGAAAAAGTAGGGATTGAATATAAAGTCCAAGTATAATATTTTCTTCTTCTTCTTCTTCTTCAAAATAATTGATGCCTATCGTCATCTTCACTGTATGACATAGTGAGACTGGGAGGGAATTCTGGTGAGGGAGGAACGCCTGAACGAGAGATTCCCGGGGAGAGATTGCCTGAAACACTTAAAGGATGAAAGTTAGGAGGTCCCCGGAGTATTTTTCCGGGGAGGAGCCTCCGATGCCCAAGTCAGTATATGAAGAGAGTGGAAGTAGTAAGAATATGAAGAATGTATCTGATAGCCGAAGGACTATCGCCTCTCCTAGAACGTACCTCCTATCAAAAGCATGCTCGGGAAGCCTGGCACCATCCGAGGGAGGCACTAGTACTGACCTCGGACTAGGCGAATTCCAGTGCCTCGAACTCGGGATTTAGCCTAGTACCCCAGAGAGCTCCAAAGGTGCAGACAGCCCCCTCGGGGGATTAAACGGATCGCCTTCGGGATAGAAGAACCAGCTACCGCAAGCAAGAGAGGATTTTCCGAAGGCGGAACCTGCGAGCTAGGCAGCGCCCCGAACTGCGAACATAACTCCCGAAGAAGGGTGTTCGTCCCAGAGAACGACCTCGCCCAAAGGACATCGGGAGTACGGCAGGAGCATTTAAGGAGCCTCTGACACATCGCCCACAGACGCACCATGTCACCTCAAACGACGCTCTGACACGCCGACGCCGCCCAGGCCTTGTCACAACCTGTCTCGGACCAAGGCTCGAGGGAGCCTACAAACAGCTACTTGTCCCCTGTGTCCAAAGGTACACAGCAGATCTGACCGAACACGTGTCACGATCTGAACGGGCCAGACACTTCTATAAATACCAAAGAGCAGCCCCTTGCAAACGGTTGGTCAGTCAGTTGAGAGGATACGAACAGGCAAGGCCACTAAACCCTTGAGTGCTCTCTTTCCTTCACCTCTCAGAAAACTAACTTGGGCGTCGGAGGCTCCTCCCCGGAAAAACATCCCGGGGACCTCCTAACCTTTCCTTTTGGGCTCTTCAGGTACCACTCCCTGGGAAACCTCCACTCCGGGCGTTCTCCTCCTCAGGAAGTCCCTCCAGAAACCACCATGTCCTCCAGCGAAGATGTCTCCGGACATCATTTGGCACCGTCTGTGGGAACCCACCCTCAGGTTGCCGTCGTTGAGACTCGGCGTTCTAAGGACAAAGGACTCCCGAAGTCCCCGTCCGCGCCTGAAGTCCAACCGGCTGCTGAGCAAACTCTTCCAGGGACTTCCACGCCCGAGGAAGAACGTCCTCTGGTCATAACCATGAGCTTCCTCCGTGACTTCCAACGCTCTGTTGTGGCTGAGATGACACAACAGATAGACAGAAGATGGCCACAACAAGCTCAAACCCAAAGGTCTCCTTCACCGGTACGCCCTCGGGAAAAGAGCCCCAAAGCAGTCCGCCGCAGTTCGGGGAGTGAAGACCCACGTGAGGAGTCTTCAACAGAAAATATGCCCCTCGGGGCACGCCTTCCAAGGCAAATGGGGCCCAACCAACCCAAAATTCGACGCCGAATGAGCCCTTTGCCCGAGACAAGGTCACCCTCTCCCCGACGACGAAGCCATTCTCCGAAGAGGCGCCGTCAATCTCCTCCACCTGAGGAAGAACCTAGCGCCGCCACCCTCATGGAGAAAATATTGGCAAGGCTGGACCGAGTCGAGAGGCAGGTGGCTCGCAAGTCAGTTTGGGCCAGACTGTCTGAGTCTTTTTGTGGGGATCAGTCTCCTTTCACCCGAGCTGTGGTCGAGGCAGCTATGCCAGGTGACTTCAGGGTACCTCGGCTAGAGACGTACGATGGTCGGACCGACCCACAGGCCCACCTGACGAAGTACAGACGCAGCATGATGATGCACGGTGCGGACGACGCCACCTTGTGCAAGTGCTTCGAGGTCACCCTCTCTGGGCCAGCAACCGCGTGGTACAACTCCTTGGCTCCAGGAATCATCGGAAAATTCCAGGAGTTATCAACAGCCTTCACCCAACAGTTCATCGGGAGTCGCCCGACGGCGAAGATGCCCGTTCAAATGTTCGACATAGCGCAAAGAAGCGGAGAAACTATACGCGACTATGTCGAGAGGTTCAACAGAGAGGCTTTAAGTGTTCCAGACTTTCGGCCCGAAATACGCATCCTCGCCATGACAAGGGGCCTTCGGAGGGATTCCCAACTCTTCTACGAATTCTCCAAGGACCCTCCAGACACACTGGGCGAATTCTACCGACGGGCCGAACAGCACATGACGGCCGAAGAACTAAGAATGGGCGGACCCAGGCCCGAGCACACCCGTGGCGAGGGGTCCAGCCAGCAGGCACGCTATCCGACCGACCAGCCACCCCGACCCCGGAGAATGCGAGGAAGGAAACCCCCGAACTTCACAGCGCTGAACACCACGAGGACCAACATCCTCATGACTCTGGAGAGGCAGGGAACACAAGTTCAGAGGCCAAGGGCCATGACCGCTGAAAATAGAAAAAACATGAAGAAGTTCTGCCAATTTCATCGCGATCATGGCCACGACACTGAGGATTGCTTCCAGCTGAAGAAGTATATTGAATCGCTGATAAAACAAGGCCAACTTCGGCGGTACCTACGGTTGCCTTCCCCGAAGGGGAGGAAAGAGGAGGAAGGAAAGGTAGAAGATGAGGACTACGACTCCGACAGGCGGAGAAACCGAAGTCCGAAGAGGCGCCCTCCACCCCCTGCGGGAGTCATACAAACAATCACGACGGGGCTCCCATCCTCGGAAAGGAAAAGGAAGGCCAGGGAAATAGCTGTCATGGACTATCAAAGTCCGGCGAAGAAGCTATCCCGAAAAGATGGTTCCACAGTCGTCTTCCCTCACGACGACCCACTCCTGATAATGGCAAGAATTGGAAACTGGGATGTCAAAAGCGCAAGAATTGGAAACTGGGATGTCAAAAGGGTATTACTTGATGACGGATCAAACGCTGACGTCCTATTTTCACAACTGCTGCCGAGCTTGGGCATATCCATCAGTGATCTCAGGCCTGTCACTTCACCGACCTTCGGGGTAGGACCGTCCGAGTTACCCGTCCTCGGATGGATCGACCTTCCATTAATGATGAGAGGGACTTCGGTCAAAGGACCAGCTGAGTTGTTTGCCTCGACAATGGCGAGGTTCATCGTCATGGATGTCCCCTCATCATACAACGCCATCCTTGGAAGGCAGACGCAGGGAAATCTGCACATTCGCCCTGACGTGAGATATTTGACTGTCACTTTCGCCACCAAGGAAGGAGACGCAGAAATCTTCATAGATCAGGGCGAAGTAAGAAAGGTGTTCGTCAAAGCCCGAAAAGCCCCAGCAAACAATTCCACACAAGCTGTAGAAGCAGGGGCTTCAAAGTCAAAAAATGGCGAGAAAGAAGTTTCTGGCAAGGTAGAAATGGAAGAAGTGGAACTTATCCCAGGACGAAGTACCCGAATAGGGAAAAACTTGTCCGAAGGAGATAAGAAAAAACTTGTATCCTTTCTGGTAATGAATAAAGACCTGTTCGCCTACTCGCCGAAAGACATGCCGGGGGTAAATCCGCGCGTAGTACAACATAGCCTCAAAGTAAGTCCGGAAGCAAAGCCTGTCCGGCAAAAGAAACGGGGCATCTCAGCCCATAAAAATGACTTCATCAAAACCGAAGTCCAACGTTTATTGGAGGCAGATGTAATCAGGGAGGTCAAGTACCCCGAATGGCTAAGCAATGTGGTGATCGCCACAAAAGAAGGAAGCAACAAACTTCGGATGTGCATCGACTTCAGAAACCTGAACGATGCTTGCCCAAAAGATTCATATCCTCTCCCGCCAATAGATCAACTGGTAGATTCAACTGCCGAATACGGGCTCCTAAGTTTCCTAGACGCCTTCAGCGGCTACCATCAAATAAAGATGGACCCCGAAGACGAAGAAAAAACAGCCTTCATCACCGAGGGGGGGACGTACTGTTACACCAGGATGCCCTTCGGGCTCAAAAACGCAGGAGCCACCTACCAGAGGTTGATGAGCAAGGTCTTTAATGACCAAATAGGGAGGAACATGGAAGTCTACGTAGATGACATGATAGTCAAAAGCAAGCTGCCTGTTGACCATGTCACAGACCTAAGGGAGACTTTTCACCAGCTCTGGACCTTTGGAATTCGCCTTAACCCCGAGAAGTGCACCTTCGGGGTAACTTCGGGAAAGTTCCTTGGGTACATGGTATCAGAAAGAGGCATTGATGCTAACCCAGAAAAAATTAAGGCTCTGTTGGAATTCCGAACTCCTGCCACAATAAAAGATGTGCAGAGACTTGCTGGAAGAATAACCTCCCTTAGCAGATTTATTTCCAGATATGGAGACCGGTGTCGAGCATTCTTCAAAGTCCTCACTAAGGTAGCAAAAAGGGAGGACGACCTCGAGAGTAATGATCGTCCTTGGAATGAGGACTGCCAAAAAGCTTGGGAAGAACTCAAAATCTACTTGGCTCACCTGCCCACTTTGCAATAGCCCCGCGAAAGAGAACCTCTTGTGTTGTACCTCGCCGTCACAGAAAAAGCAGTAAGCTCAGTCCTTGTGAAAGAGGAAGGGGCGAAGCAGTGGCCAGTCTACTATGTGAGCAAGTCCCTGCATGGCGCCGAAATCAGATATCCTTTGTTACAGAAAGCTATATATGCCTTGGTCCTGGCAGGAAGAAGTCTACGACCATATTTTCAGGATCACCCCATCATCGTCCGAAGTAGTTTACTCCTGCGGGACGTCATGAAGAAGGTTGACCATTCGGGAAGGCTCTCCAAATGGTGTATAGAGCTTGGGCATGGCGCCGAAATCAGATATCCTTTGTTACAGAAAGCTATATATGCCTTGGTCCTGGCAGGAAGAAGGCTACGACCATATTTTCAGGCTCACCCCATCATCGTCCGAAGTAGTTTACCCCTGCGGGACGTCATGAAGAAGGTTGACCATTCGGGAAGGCTCTCCAAATGGTGTATAGAGCTTGGCGAACACGACATCACTTATGAACCTCGGAAAGCCATAAAAGCTCAAGCCTTGGCAGATTTCATTGCCGAGGTCCCCATTACTGAGGACAGCCACCCAAGTCCCGACGAAAATGAGCCAGAATGGGCCTTGTACGTTGATGGTGCCTCGGGCGCCGAGCACCAAGGAGCAGGGGTGATCATCAGAGGCCCCGAAGGCCTGGAAGTAATGAAGGCCATTAAGTTCAGCTTCAATGTCACCAACAATGTGGCTGAATATGAAGCTCTCATAGCGGGCTTGCGCCTGGCCAGAAAAATTGGTGTCAGAAACTTGAAAGCCCATAGCGATTCCCAGCTAGTAGTTCGGCAAACAGCAGGGGACTACGGGGCGAAGGATCCAACACTGGCAAAATACCATGAATTAGTAACGAAGCTTATTCGAGAATTCGACACCGTGCGAATCGAGAGCGTGCCTCGCAGACATAACGCTGAGGCAGATGAATTGGCAAAATCAAAAGCATATACTGAGGTGCTAAGCCAGCCGAGCATTACAGTGCTGAGCATAATGACTTCGGGAAGAAGCTGGAAAGACCCAATAAGAACATATCTCGAAACCAATACGCTCCCCGAAGACCCCAATGAAGCAGCAAAAGTGCGGAGACGCTCCGGTCGTTTCTTTCTGATTGGAGAAGAGCTATATCGGCAGGGATATGCAAATCCGCTACAGAGGTGTGTTGGCGAAGAGGATATTGAAATAATCCTCCAAGAAGTTCACGAAGGCGCTTGTGGTTCGCACATCGGAACCGACGCCCTGGCAGCGGTGATACTTCGCCAAGGATACTTTTGGCCTACCCTGAGGAAAGACGCTAGGCGGTTCGTCCAGAAATGTGGTAATTGCCAAAGACATGCAAAAATCCAGAGAACACCCTCGGAGCTGGTGACTTCGGCAAACTATCCCTGGCCCTTCGCAGTTTGGGGCATAGACCTTATCGGGCCGCTCCCGACAGCGCCTGGGGGCGTGAAGTTCTGCGTAGTCGCAGTAGACTATTTCTCTAAATGGGTCGAGGCAGAACCTTTGACGACTATCTCGGCAAGAGAAGTGCACAAGTTCGTGTGGAAAAACATAGTATGCAGATTCGGCATACCGAGGGTACTAGTGGCTGATAACGGATCCCAGTTCATAGACAAAGGGTTCCAAGAGTTTATCAGCGACCTCGGAACAAAGATGCACTTCGCCCCGGTAGCTCACCCCCAAAGCAATGGGCAGGTGGAAGTATCTAACAGGACCATAAAAGATGGTCTGAAAAAGAGACTGGGGGAGGCAAAAGGGAAATGGCCAGGAGAACTCCAAAGCGTACTATGGAGCTACCGAACAACGCCCCGAAGGGCTACAGGGGAAACTCCTTTCTCGCTCGTCTTCGGTACGGAGGCCATAATCCCAATAGAGGTAGTGCGACCATCAATACGAGTGCAGGTATTTGATGAAAGTGGAAATGACCTCGGCTTAAGAACCAAGCTCGACCTCGTCGGCGAACATAGAGAAATAGCGGAACTAAGAAGGAAAGCTTTCCAGCAAAGAGTGGCCGCCGCTATAAACTTGCGAGCTAGGCCAAAAGGAATAAAAAAGGGTGATCTCGTTCTCCGAAAGGCGGAATTCGCACCCCGGAGGCCATCACACGGCGTACTTCGCGCGAATTGGGAGGGACCTTATCTGGTTCTTGCCGAAGTACGAAGAGGGGTGTACAAGCTCGGTGACGCCGAAGGCGTGGAATTAAAAAACACTTGGCATTCAGATGCCTTGAAAAAGTTCTACGCTTAGAATCTTGACGAAAGGGTTTACATTGTACAAAGTTAGAAAAAATTTTCTAGCTACACGGGCTTCTGAAAGAAAGATTCTTGAACAAAAGATATACTAAAATTCCGCGAAGATGGTCGCCAGAATAAGCATGGGTGTGATTTCCTGAAGTCCCTCGAGCAAGCATGTTCGGGACAATAGGAAATGAAAAACCTTGCGAGAATTTCTAAATACAAAGGCTCACACAGAACCGATCTAATCTTCCGAAGTCTCTTGAGCAAACGCGTTTGGGGCAAAAAGGAATGGACAATCTCACAAAAAAAGACTTAGCCAAAATTTCTTACAGGAAAGAAAAAAGTCTTTATTAAACAAACAAGATCGGTTTACAAAGAAGAAGGACTACCAAGAAAGAAAGAGTACAAGGAAGGAGAAAAAGAAGGCAGAAGGGGCCTGAGATAAATTAGGGATTCTCGGCGTCCCGGGAGCCACTAGCCCCTGCATCCTTTTCCACCACCACCGGCGCCGGAAGAGTCTGAGGCAGGTTCAAGTGCTCGAGCTTGGACCAAGACCACCGAGGTCCCTCAGGAATATTTAGGGCCTCCAGGAAAGAAAGGTCGAGATCTGGAAACCTCAGAAGAACTTGATGACGAACGAGACAAAACCCGTCTTGAAAACCAACTTTGGTCATCTCGTCGGATTTCCTCTTCTCGACCCCAAGATCATTAAGCTCCTTCTCCAGGTCTTCAACCTTTTTCCTTAACGCCTTCACCTTCTTTTTCCTCGACTCATCCTTCCCCTTCTTCGAAGAATCGACCTCGGCTTGAAGTGCGGCTTTCTCGGCCTCCGCCTTCGCCAGAAGAGCCGCAGAATCCGACTTCTCCTTTTGAAGTGCCTCATTAACCGAAGTCAGCTCCGCCACTTTTCCGCCGAGGTCGGAAATCTTCTGGGAGGAGTCCTTTATAAGTTCTTCTTTTTCCTTCGCAAACTCCTCCCGAAGGGCAGCAATCTCTGACGCCGAAGTCTGGGCCAGCTGAGTGTTCCGAGTGAGCAGGTCCGAGCACTGGGTCTTGTATTGTTCTATAGTCTTTGAAGCGGCGGCCCGGTACATCCCCTGCCTCGCCACCCGAACTCTGAGGAATCCGGCATATCCCAGCAGCTGCAGAAAAACAGAGGCAAGAATGAGACAAGGCAAAAAAGGAAAGGCAAATACTTAGAAGAAATCAGAGACAAAAAAAAGAAAAAGAGAAAAGGGCAAGGTGAGAAACACACCTGGGCGGCGTGCTCGGAAAGCTTCGCGGCGAGGGAGTCATCATCCGGATGAGCCCCCGCAAGGGCCCTGAAAGAAGCTTCAGTAAGAACCCCCTTTGTAATCTCCTTGGCCATTCGCGGGCAGTCTTCGGAGTACATGTCCATGTCCTCCGTAAAAGACCAAAATGGCTCCTTCGGAATCTTCCCCTTCGGGATATGGGCATCCCGAAGGGCCCGCTTCCGGGCGTGCTCGGCAACCCAATCCGGAGGAAGAATCTCCTCTGCACGACAAAAGCAGAAAAATTGTCAAACACAAGTAGCTGCCAAAAAATTCAGAAACTGAGTGTCTAAGGCATCAAACCTGGTGGCACTTCGGCAACGTCGTCGCCAGAATCCAGGGCCCCCTCAGAAGAAATCTCCTTCCCTTTCCTCTTGCGGCGATCTTCGGCAGAAGGGGCTTCCACCAAAGCGTCCAGAAGAGCCGCCGAATTAGGGCTTGAAGGAGCGACATCTGCACCGACCTCAGTCGAAGGCGCAGCAACGGTTACCTCGGGCTCCTCGCCCACCTCCTCGGAAATCTCCGGCATAGGAGGGGGCACGGTCTTCTTCGATCGCTTGGCCGCCGGAGGCCCCCCGCTAGCCGCCTTCCGTCTTCGGGAGGCAGCCTTCTTTGTTTGTTCACCTTTCTCGGCTTGCCCGACGAAAAGCGATCGGTAATAGGCAGCAGTATCGTCGCCCATCTCTGAAAAAGAGAGAAAACATCAGCGTAAGTCCAAGATGAAATTAAAACAAGGGGACTAGGAGATGACTTACTTTCGAAAAAATCGGCATAAGTAATGTCCTCCTGAAGAAGTTTTACCAGCCAGGAGTCCTTCCCAGCAATGGCAGGAGCCGGCATCTCGAGGTCCGTTTCGTGCTCCTTTACCACCTTCAACTCCCGAAGGACTTCTTCGGTCATCAACTTCCAGTTAATTGGAAAGGGGTAAAGGGGGCGCGGTGGGACCTCGGAATCCCAGTCAGAGACCGCTCGGATGCGCTTGTCAAAGTCCGCAAAAATAGGTGTTAACTCGGGAGTTAACAGTATCTTCGGGTCAACGACATCCATCACGAGCTTTCACTGAGCCCACTTCGTCGGGACGTACGACCAGGCCTCTTCCTTCTTCATAAAGAAGAATTTCTGTTGCCACCCTCGCCAGCTGTCCTTGTTGGCAAAGGTGAACTTGTATTTTTTGCTCCCTGACCCCCGAGGTAGCATGAAATAGAAGCCACCCTTTGGGATCACGAAGAGCTTGTAGTACTGCAGAAAAATGACAAAGTGTGGCTCTATACCGAAGACACCACACATACAAAGAAAAGCATTGAAATAGCAGTACGAGTTCGGCGGAAGTTGGTTTACGGCAATGCGATGGAAATCGCAGAAATCGCAAACCATCTTCGGCGGAGGATACCGAAGTCCGGCCTTCAGTTGGGCACGGAAAACAGTAACCTCGTCACTACGGTTTGAAAAGCTATATTGGTCCAAACGAGGCAACCTCGTAGTGACGTAGGAAGGAAGGAAGAACTTCTTTTTCCATTTTTTAAGTTTTGCAGAAGTGGTGCAGCAGGGGTGAGAAAGAAGGGGTTCCCAGCTTTCGGGAATAGGCATGACTGGCAAAAAACCGAGTTCGGGAAAAGGCAAAAAGCTATTTCGAAGAAAAAATTTGGAAAAACAGAAGAAACTGGAAGCTAAAACCCACCAAACGTTTTGCCAAAATCCGGATTTGAGGACGCCGTCGTGAAATGATTGCCGGAAAACCACTCTGTCAAAAAGCACCGCCGTAAGAGAGTAGGAAAAACACTGCGGCAGTTGAGAGACAGAAGAGAGCAAAAGCAAAAGCAAAAGGGGGTTATGAAGGATTAAGGGTATATATAGACCGAGGAAGGGTAGGCGAATCGACGTCATAAGTGCTGTGCGAAGGCGAATCGTCGCCATAATTGCCCATTCTACATAAAAAGACGCGCCCGCTGTAACCGATGTAACCCTCTCCAATGACGGCGTGCCACGTGTCAGCAACCACGCCAAATAAGGAACACGCTTTCTGACAAATAACGCGCCGCCCCATACTGACACACCTGGCACGAGACGAGACGTTTCAGTGACTTACAAAGATTACAGAAAATAGGTTACCTCGGAGACACCAAGAGACAGTCTGTGCTATGTCTACGGACAGAAGGTGTATCTTCGGCATAGGTACCATGCATAAAGCCCCGAAGGGTACCCTCCGAAAGCTGACAAAAGCCAAAGTCCCTACTTCGGCTTCTAGGAGGGGGCATGTGATAGCCGAAGGACTATTGCCTCTCCTAGAACGTACCTCCTACCAAAAGCATGCTCGGGAAGCCTGGCACCATCCGAGGGAGGCACTAGTACTGACCTCGGACTAGGCGAATTCCAGTGCCTCGAACTCGGGATTTAGCCTAGTACCCCAGAGAGCTCCAAAGGTGCAGACAGCCCCCTCGGGGGATTAAACGGATCGCCTTCGGGATAGAAGAACCAGCTACCGCAAGCAAGAGAGGATTTCCCGAAGGCGGAACCTGCGAGCTAGGCAGCGCCCCGAACTGCGAACATAACCCCCCAAAGAAGGGTGTTTGTCCTAGGGAGTGACCTCGCCCAAAGAACATCGGGAGTACGGCAGGAGCATTTAATGAGCCTCTGACACATCGCCCACAGACGCACCATGTCACCTCAAACGACGTTCTAACATGCCGACGCCGCCCAGGCCTTGTCACAACCTGTCTCGGACCAAGGCTCGAGGAGCCTACAAACAGCTACTTGTCCCCTGTGTCCAATGGTACACAGCAGATCTAACCGAACACGTGTCACGATCTGAACGGGCCAGACACTTCTATAAATACCAAAGAACAGCCCTTTGCAAAGGGTTGGTCGGTCAGTTGAGAGGATACGAACAGGCAAGGCCGCTAAACCCTTGAGTGCTCTCTTTCCTTCACCTCTCAGGAAACTAACTTGGGCATCGGAGGCTCCTCCCCGGAAAAACATCCCGGGGACCTCCTAACCTTTCCTTTTGGGCTCTTCAGGTACCACTCCCTGGGAAACCTCCACTCCGGGCGTTCTCCTCCTCAGGAAGTCCCTCCAGAAACCACCATGTCCTCCAGCGAAGATGTCTCCGGACATTATGTGGTGTCCTTAGTAATTTTCTTGCAGGTACACTGAAGACCCTTACTGAGAATGTTATGTTCTCATTCTTAGTATGTTGTGCAGATTCAGATGTTGTTGGATTAGATAACCGTTTAGGGTTATTGCAGGTTTGCAGTATTGCACTTGAGAATCCTTTGATTCTAGTCTACATGTGCTTAGTAGTTTGTTGGTCAAGTAACAGTACTAACTAGAGTCTTCCTTTGGCTGTAAAGCCTAGTAGCACTGGATAAGGGTTTTGAGACTCGCCACTGGGATTCACATCCAAGGTAGGAGTTAGTTAAAGAAGATCTCAGTAGAGGCTTGTACATATACAGTACTCTAGTTGCTTCCATAGTCTATGTTATGAAGAGTCCTAGACTCTAGGGTTGCTCTTGGGTTAGGGCATTAGTCTACTCTATGTATAAATGCTCCCACGAGTTGTTATGTGTAGTAAATTCACATAAATGTTGATTTTGTATGCTTTGGCTATTTGTACTTATTTGCTATAGAGATTACTTGGCCAAGTTAATGTTTTATGTTTTTATTAATCCAAGTCAAAGTATGAAAAACATGCATTTTGCATATTCTAGGATAATCAACTAGTATCATGGGATTTTAATCCGCACACATATACGACTAGCCAATTGCATCCACCGTGTGACCAGCTCTCACAGGGCTTCCTGGGTAGAGGCCAAGGACGGCCATGTCATC
>SMDT01002285.1:0-43832 GCA_005392925.1 Aquilaria sinensis
CGTGACGGCGAGGTATAATACGAGGGGCTTCCCTCCCGAGGTTGCCGCAGAGTCGGCAGTCTGGCCAAGTAGACTTTGAGTTCTTCCCAGGCTTTTTGGCAATCTTCAGCCCAAGGATGACCATCCCTTCCGAGGTCGCCTTCCATTTTTGCTGCTTTGTGAGGACTTTGAAGAAGGGTCGACACCTATCTCCGTACCTGGAAATAAACCTGCTCAGAGGTTATTCTTCCGGTGAGTCTCTGCACGTCTTTGACTGTGGCAGGTGTTCGGAATTCAAGCAGAGCCTTAATCTTCTCGGGTTAGCATCGATGCCTCTTTCGGATACCATGTACCCAGGAATTTCCCGAGGTCACCCCGAAGATGCACTTCTCTGGATTAAGGCGGATCCCGAAGGTTCTGAGCTTTTGGAAGGTTTCCCCTAAATCTGCAACGTGGTAGCCAGGCAGTTAGCTCTTGACTATCATATCATCAACATATACCTCCATGTTCCTCCCCATTTGGTCTTTGAAGACCTTGTTCATCAGCCTTTGGTAGGTGGCTCTTGCATTTTTGAGCCCGAAGGGCATCCTGATGTAACAGTAGGTTCCTCATTCGGTGATGAAGGCGGTTTTCTCCTCATCTACGGGGTCCATCCTTATCTGATGATACCCACTGAAAGCGTCCAGGAAACTTAGGAGCCCGTACTCGGCAGTTGAGTCTACCAGTTGGTCTATTGGCGGAAGAGGATATGAATCTTTCGGGCAAGCATCGTTCAAATTTCTGAAGTCGATGCACATCCAGAGCTTACTACTTCCTTCTTTTGTGGCAATTACTACGTTGCTTAGCCATTCGGGGTAGTTTACCTCCCGGATAACGCTAGCGTCTATCAGACGCTGGACTTCGGTCTTGACGAAGTCACTTTTGTGAGCTGAGATGCTCCGTTTCTTTTGCCGGACAGGTTTTACTTCCGGACTCACTTTGAAAGGCTATGCTGGATTACGCTGGATTAGGGTTTACCCCTGGCATGTCCTTCGGCGAGTAGGCGAACAGATCTTTATTTGTAAGCAGAAAAGATACAAGTTTTTCCTTGTCTCCTTCGGCCATGCTTTTCCCTATTCGGGTGCTATGGCCTGGGACAAGCTCTACTTCTTATGTTTCCGCCTTTGTGGAATCTTCTGCCTCGCCCCTTTCCAGCTCTTTTGCTTCTACAGCATGTGCTAAGTTGCTTGCTGGAGCCTTTCGTGCTCTGACGAACACCTTTCTCACCTCGCCTTGATCAATGAAGATCTTTGCGTCTCCTTCTTTGGTGGCGAAGGTGACGGTCAAGTACTTTACATCAGGGCGAATGTGCAAATTTCCCTGTGTCTGTCTGCCGAGGATGGCGTTGTATGACGAAGGAACGTCCATGACTATGAATCTTGCCATGGTAGAGGCGAACAACTCAGCAGTTCCTTTCTCCGAAGTTCCTTTCATCATCAAGGGGAGGTCGATCCACCCGAGGACAGGTAGCTCAGATGGTCCTACGCCGAACGTGGGTGAAGTAACAGCCTTGAGGTCACTCCTGGATACGCCCAAGCTTGGTAGCAAGTGTGAGAACAAGACGTCTGCGTTTGACCCATCATCCAGCAGTACCCTCTTGACGTCCCAGTTTCCTATCCTCGCCATTATCAGCAATGGATCGTCATGGGGAAATACGATGGTGGAGCCATCCTCGCGGGCCAACTTTTTTGTTGGGCTCTGATATTCCATCACCGCTATCTCTCTGGCCCTTCTTTTCCTTTCCGAGGATGGAAGCCCGGTTGTGATCGTCTGTATTACTCCTGCCGAAGGTGGAGGACGCCTTCTCGGACTTCGGTTCCTTCGCCTGTCTGAATCGTAATCCTCGTCATCAGGCTTTCCTTCTTCCTCTTTTTTCCCCTTCGGGGAAGGCATTCTCAAATAACGCCGAAGCTGGCCCTGCTTTATCAGTGATTCAATGTACTTTTTCAACTGAAAGCAGTCTTCGGTGTCATGACCGTGATCACGGTGGAACTGACAGAACTTCTTCATGTTCCTTCTGTTGTCAGCAGTCATGCCCCTCGGTCGTTGGATTTGAGCCCCCTGTTTTTCCAACGCCATGAGGACGTTAGCCCTCGTGGTGCTCAGAGGTGTAAAGTTTTGGGGCTTCCTTCCTCCTACTCGCATTCTCCGAGGTCGGCCTAACTGTTCCGTTGGACACCGGGCTTGCTGGCTGGACCCTTCGCCACGAGCGTGAATATGGTCAGCCTTCGGTCCGGTCATTCTCAGCTCTTCGGCTGTCATATGTTGTTCAGCCCTTCGGTAGAATTCTCCCAGCGTGTCCGGGGGATCTTTGGAGAATTCATAAAACAAGTGCGAATCCCTCCGGAGGCCCCTCGTCATGGCGAGGATTCGGATTTCGGGACGAAAGTCCGGAACACTGAGGGCCTCTCTGTTGAACCTCTCGACATAGTCACGGATGGTCTCCCCGTTTCTTTGTGCTATGTCAAACATCTGGACGGGCATCTTCGCCGTCGGCTTGCTCCCAATGAACTGTTGGGTGAACGCTGTGGACAGCTCCTGGAACCCCCTGATGTTTCCGGGAGGCAGGGAATTGTACCAGGCAGTTGCTGGTCCTGCGAGGGTGACTTCAAAGCACTTGCAGAGTGTAGCATCATCAGCCCCGTGTAGCACCATGCTGCGTTTGTACTTTGTTAGGTGGGCCTGGGGATCAGTCCGACCCTCATAGGTCTCTAGCCGAGGTAGCCTGAAGTCACTTGGCATGGCCGCCTCGACCACTGTTCGGGCGAAAGGAGTTTCATCTCCAGAGACGGTTTCAGTTAGCCTGGCCCAAACAGGCTTGCGTGCCACCTGCTGTTCCACTCTCTCCAGTCTTGCCAAGACTTTCTCCAGGAGGAGCGTAGCACTGGGCTCCTCTTCCTGGTGCTTGGAGCTTCTTGGGTAAAAGGACTGTTGCCGTCTCTTCGGAGAGCGACTTCGATACCGAGGTGAGGGGGACCTTGCCTCTGGTGATAAACTTCTTCTGGACGGGACTTCGGGTCGTTCAGACCTCGCTCTTTCCGCCAGCCGTGCTCCGAGGGGCAAGTTATCTGTCGAGGATTCTTCTCGTGGTTCCCCACTTCCCGAGCTATGATGGGTTGCCCTTGGGCTTTTCTCCCGAGGTCGTGCTGGCGAAGTGGGTTTTTGCGCCTGGGCTGGTTGCGGCCATCTTCGGTCTATTTGTTGTGTCATTTCAGCCACAACAGACCTCTGAAAGTCTCTTAAAAAACCCATGGTGATGACAAGAGGGCGTTCCTCTTCAGGCAAGGAAGTCTCTGGGGGACTTTGTTCGGTAGCTGGTTGGGTCTCAGGCGCGGACGGGGACTTCGGGAGTCCTTTGTCCTTCGAACGCCGAGTTTCGACAACAGCTACCTGGGAGTGGTTTCCCACAGACGGCGCCAAATGATGCCCCAAGGCATCTTCGTTTGCTGTCATGTTGACAGGTGGAGAGACTTCCTGAGGAGGCGAGCGCCTGGAGCTCTGGTTTCCCAGCTGAGTGTGCCTGAAAAGCTCAAAGAAGAGGTTAGGAGGTCCCCGGTTTGCTTTTCCGGGGAGGACCCTCCGACGCCCAAGTCAGTTTTCTGAGTGAAGGTGGAGGAAGAACACTAAGGGATCAAGTGTCTTGCCTGTTTTGTGTTTTCTCAGAGGGAGGAAAATGCCCATCCCTTGCCCAGTCCCTTTTCCTAGTATTTATAGGAGTAGATGGTCCGTTCAGATCATGACACGTGTTCGGTCGGATTTGATCTGTGCTTTTGGACCTAGGGGACAGGCAGCCGTTTGCAGCCTCTTTTAGCCCTGGACCCGGACAGGTTGTGTCAGGACTGGGGCGGCTGCGGCGTGTCAGTTCGCCGTTCTGATGTGACGTGTAGGGCTTGTGGGTGACATGTCAGAGGCTCCTTAAATGCTCATACCGTACTCCCGAGGTCCCCTGGGCGAGGTCGCCCTTCGGTGCGTGCACCCTCTTCGGATTCTATCCGTCCTTCGGTGCGAGCACCTCCTTCGGGATCTATCCCATAGTTCTGGGAGTTCCCTTGATGGACACCTTCTTCGGGACTCACACCCATAGTTCGGGGATTCCCTTGTTCAGGTGCTTCTTGTTCGGGGAAGATCCTCTTCGGGGCAGTCAGTTTGGCCCCTCGATGGAGACGGTGTTGTCCTCGGAATTCCTGACGAGCTAACCAAAGTCTCGAGCTCATAGTGTTTGACTTCGCACCTTCCAAGGTCAGTGAAAAGATCCTCTCTTGGGTGACGTCAAACTCCTCGGCCAATATTCTGGCAGGGAGTTACTACCGAGGAGGCAATAGCCTTTGGCTATCAGTCTCAATGGTTGTCGTCAAGTTTTTCACATTCATCCTTACATGTAAGTTGCCTTGCAAATGCCTTATGAGGAGGGCATTGTAGGGTAAAGAAATGTCGATGATGATAAATCTTGTCATAGATGAGGCAAAGTGCTCCTTGCTAGTTGTTACCGAAGTTCCCTTTAGCATGAAGGCCAAGTTGATCCAACCAATTATAGAAAGTTCTTTTAGCCCTACCCTGAATGTGGGTAAAGTCATAAGCTTGATCCTTTCCTTAGGAATCCCTAAGCTTGGAAGTAAATGGGAAAATAATACATCAGCGTTTGAGCCATCTTAACAGAGCACCTTTTTCATATCCTAGGTCCTAATCCTTGTGGTGATTAAGAAATGGTCATCATGAGGAAATTTTATTGCTTTTTGGGCTAACCTGTTTGCCAGACTGTCGAACTCCATCAAGGCTTTCTCCCTTTCCTTTCTCTTCATCTCAGTCAATGGTACGCTTATGGTGATTGTTTGGATGACTCCAACCGAAGGAGGTGGATGTCTTCTAGGACTTCGGTTACTTCGGCATCTATCAAAGTCATAGTCTTTATCTTCGCACCTCCTATCTTTGTCCTTTTCTTCTCTAGACTTTGGGGATGGCATACATAGGTAGCGTCGAAGTTGCCCATGTTTGACTAGAGATTCAATATACTTCCTCAACTCGAAGCAGTCTTTGTTGTCATCACCATAGTCCCTGTGAAATTAGTAATACTTCTTCAGAATTTTCTTATTGTTTGAGGTCATGGGCTTCGAACGCTGTATAGTCATCCTTTATTTTTCTAAGGCTATCAGAATATTGGTCCTTGTTGTGTTTAGGGGGTGCATGTCATCCGCCTTTTCCCTTGGTTTTTTTGAGGTCATTTTCCTCCTCCCCCTAATACTGAGGTTGTGCCTGATGGACCTCAGATGACTGGTGGTCAAACTTTATTCCTACCATCCTTAGTTCCTCAGTCATCATGTATTATTCGGTCCTTCGATAAAATTCTCGAAACGTCTCCCGGGGGTCTTTTGAGAACTCATAAAATAGATTGGAATCCCTTTTAAGCCTTCTACTCATTGCTAGAATCCAAATCTTAGGATGAAATTCTGGTACACTAAGGGCTTCCCGGTTAAACCTTTCAAGATAGTCTCGAATGGTTTTTTTGTCCTTCTAGGCTATATCGAACATTTGGATGGACATCTTATCCATCAACCAACCTCCAATAAACTATTGTGTGAATGCTGTGGATAGTTCCTATAACTCGGCTATTGTTCCCAGTGCTAGAAAGTTGTATCAGGCTGTGGCGGCGCTTGAACAAGTCACTTCGAAGCACTTGCAAAAGGTGGCATCATCAGCTTTGTGCAATACCATGCTCCTTCTATACTTGGTTAAGTAGGGTTGGGCCTTACTTTGACCAATGTAGCTTTCAAGCTAAGGCACTTAGAAGTCACTAGGCATTGGTGCCTCAGTTATTGCTTGGCCGAATAAGGATTTTATCTCGGGCAAAGTTCTTAGAGAGTCTTGACCAAATAGGCTTTCAAGAGACTTGTTTTCTACCTTATTATGCTTATCTAGGATTTTTTCCATCAACACTATAGTAGCAGCTTCTGATAGCCGAAATGCCCATCACCTTCTGAACCCACAAGCTCGGACAAGGCACCACCCTCAGAAGAGAAAGCACCTACTTCGGAAAGAAGGATGCCCGACCCCCACATTCGACCTCGATAATTCATCCCAGGAAATGACAGTGCCAACCTCGGAAAGACGATTAAACCATCCTCGACAATAGAGGATATTCCCGAGAAGGACCACCTTCGGGAAATATATTCACCATGATAATAAAGTAACTTCGGGAGACAAGTTCTTCTCCGAAGAGGTCTTCCCTACCAAGGGGACCTCGGGAGTACGACAGAAGCAATTAAGGAGCCTCTGACACATACCTGACACGCCGCCCCCAGACATGCTCTGACATGCCGCTTGTAGAAACACTCTGGTACGCCACCCTCGGGTGGCCTAGGCTCCTGGCCAGGCGGCCTATGGTCGGCCAAGATGCTTTCCTTCTCCCCAAAGACGTGGATCGCATCCCACCGAACACGTGTCGCAATCTGGGCCGGCCACGAGAAGCGAACTACTACTATTCGTCCCTCTATAAATATTCAGTAAGCACCCCAGGTAAGAGGGGGGGACGCCAGAGACCAGACTTCTCCACTCTTTACTACCTCCATATCTACTAAACACTGACTTGGGCGTCGGAGGCTCCTCCCCGAAAAAAGACTCCGGGGACCTCCTACCTCTGTCTTCTGAGCCTTTCAGCTGACCTCTCCTGGTAAACCTCTACTTTAGGCGCTCCTCCTCACCGCAAGTCACCCTCGCTCTCACCATGTCACACGACGAAGATGCTACAGGGCATCATTTGGTGCCGTTTGTGGGAACTCACTCCTAGGTTGCCGTCGTTGAAACTCGGCGTTCCGAGGACAAGGGACTTACGAAGCACCCCTCCGCGCCATAAGTTCAGACAGCAACCGAACAAATTGCAGCAGGGACTTCCTTGCCGGAAGATGAGCATCCCCTGACCATCACCATGGGCTTCCTGCATGAATTCCAATGCTCCGTTGTGGCTGAAATGACACAGCAGCTAGATCGAAGGTGGCCACACCCAGCCCTAGGCCAAAGGCCACTCTCACTAGTACCTCACCGGGAGAAAAGTCCTAGATTGACGCATAGGAGCTCGGGAAGCGGGGATCAACGTGACGAGTCCTCGACGGAAAACATACCCCTCGGGACGCGACCCACAAAAGAAACGGGGTCAAAACGACCCAGAACTCCCCGCCGAAGGAGTTCTTCACCTGAGGAAAAGTCGCCATCCTCTCGATGCCGAAGTCAGTCCCCAAAAAGGAGGCATCGATCTCCGTTTCCAGAGGCCTGCAGGCAGCAAGAAGAAGAACCCATTGCCACACTCCTTGTGGAGAAAATCTTAAAAAGGGTAAAAAGGGTGGAGAGGCAGGTGGCTCGGAAGCCTGTCTGGGCTAGGCTATCCGAAACCTTCAATGGAGACAAGTCACCATTTACCCGAGCCGTGGTCGAAGCACCTATGCCTAGTGACTTCCGTGTACCTCGGCTGGAGACCTACGATGGTCGGACCGACCCCCAAGCTCATCTGACCAAATACAAGCGCAGTATGGTGTTGCACGGTGCTAACGGCGCCACCTTGTGCAAATGTTTTGAGGTTACCCTCGCCGGACCAGCAGCGGCATGGTATAACTCATTGGCTCTGGGAACCATTATGGAGTTTCAAGAGTTATCTACTGCCTTCACACAGCAGTTCATCGGAAGCCGGCCCATGGCGAAGATGCTAATCCAGATGTTCGACATAGCGCAGAGAAATGGAGAAACTATCCGTGACTATGTCGAAATGTTCAACAGGGAAGCCTTAAGTGTTCTAGACTTCTGGCCAGAGATACGTATCCTGGCCATGACACGAGGACTTCGGAGAGACTCTTAGTTGTTCTATGAGTTTTCCAAGGATCCCCTCGACACGCTGGGCGAATTCTACCGAAGGGCTGAACAACATATGATTGCCGAAGAGTTGAGGATGGGAGGCCCAAAGACGGACCACATTCGCATCGAAGGGATGAGCCGGCAAACTCGCTACCCAATCGAATCGGGGGGACAACCTCCGAAGCCTAAGGGAATGAAGCCACTGGCTTTCACTCCTCTGAACACCACAAGGACAAACATCCTTATGGCGATGGAAAGGCAAGGAACCCAGATCCAACGACCGAAGGCCATGACCTCGAACAACAAACGGAACATGAAAAAGTTCTGCCAATTCCATCGGGACCACGGGCATGATACCGAGGACTGCTACCAGCTGAAGAAGTACATAGAATCCCTGATAAAGCAAGGTCAACTCTAACGTTACTTGCACATGCCCTCCCCAAAGGGAAAAAGAGAGGAAGAAGGGAAGGGAGATGAGGAAGAGAATGACTCCGACAGACACCAGAACCGAAGTCCAAGGAGGCGTCCGCCACCTCCGGATGGGGTGATACAAATGATCATGACAGGGCTGCCATCGGCAGAAAGGAAAAAAAAGGCCAAGGAAATTTCGGTGATGAAGTATGGAAACCCATCAAAAAAGCTTCCTCGGAAAGATGGATCCACTGTCATATTCCCCCATGATGATCCGCTACTGGTCATGGCCAGAATAGGAAGCTGGGACGTCAAGAAAGTACTGCTTAATGATTGTTCAAATGCAGACGTCCTATTCTCACACCTGTTACCAAGCCTGGGCATATCAAAGAGCGACCTCAAGTCCATCACTTCTCTTACCTTTGGAGTAGGACCCTCCGAGCTCCCCATCCTCGGCTGGATTGACCTCCCCTTAATGCTGAGGGGAAATTCGGTGGACAACCAAGAAGAGCTGTTTGCCTCCGTAATGACAAGGTTCATCGCCATAGATGTCCTTTCATCATATAACGCTATCCTTGGAAGGCAAACACAAGGGAACCTTCACATCCACCCGGATGTTGTGAAGTACCTGACTGTCACTTTTGCCACCAAAGATGGAGATGCTGATATCTTCATCGACCAGGCGGAGGTGAGAAAGGTATTCGTTAAGGCGAGAAAAGCTCCAGTGACAAACTGCGCACATACTATGGTAACAAAGGACGTACCCGCAGAAGAACCAAAAATAGAACATGCTGAAAAAGTAGAAACGGGAGAAATAGAGCTTGTCCTAGGCCGAAATACCCAAATAGGGGAAAAATTGGCCGAAGGTGACAAACAAAAACTTGTATCTTTTCTACTGATGAATAAAGATATGTTTGCCTACTCGTCGAAGGATATGCCTGGGGTAGACCCCCGCATAATACAGCATAGCCTTAAAGTGAGCCCAGAGGCAAAGCCTGTTCGCCAAAAAAAGTGAAGCCTCTCGATACATAAAAACAACTTCGTCAAACCGAAGTCTTACACTTAATAGAAGCGGGCGTAATCAGGGAAGTCAAATACCCCGAATGGCTAAGTAATGTGGTCATTGCCACAAAAGAAGGCAGCAACAAGCTCCGAATGTGCATCGACTTCTGAAATTTAAATGATGCTTGCCCTAAAGATTCATATTCTCTCCCGCCAATAGACCAGTTGGTGGACTCAACTGCTGAGTACGGACTCCTGAGCTTCCTCGACGCCTTTAGTGGTGATGCCCAGAGACATCTTTGTTAGAAGACATTGTGACTTCGGGAGGGACTTCCTGAGGGGGAAAACGCCTGGAGCTCAAATTTCCCAGGGGAGTGTGCCTGAAAATACTCAGAAAATAGGGTTAGGAGGTCCCCGGGGTGTTTTTCCGGGGAGGAGCCTCCGACGCCCTAGTCAGTGTCCTGAGAGGTGAAAGAGGGGGAGCACTAGGAAGTTTAGTGGCCTTGCCTGTTTGTGTTTTCTCAAGGAGGATGAGTTGAACCGTTTGCCAGGGTCTGTTCCCTGGTATTTATAGGAGTGCCCAGCCCATTCAGATGATGATACGTGTTCGGTCAGATGTTCTGTGAGTTTCTGGGCGTAGGGGACAAGTAGCCGGTGGCAGGTTCCTTGAGCCTTGAACCGAGACAGGTCGTGACAAGACCTGGACAGCATCGGCGTGTCAGACCGCCGTTTGGGGCGGCATGTAACGCCTGTGGGTGACATGTCAGAGACTCCTTAAATGCTCATGCCGTACTCCCCGAGGTCCTCTGGGCGAGGTTGTCCTTTGGTATGGACACCCTTCTTCGGGAGTTATGCTCGTAGTTCGGGGAGTCCTTTGGTTCGGTGTTTCTGCCTTCGGAGGATTCTCTCCTGCTTGTAAGGGCTAGGCCTCTGTCCCGAAGGCGATCTGTTTGGTCCCCTGAAGGAGCCGGCAATACCTTTGGATTTCCTGGCATATTAGCCGAAGTCCAGACTTCGTGGTGCTCGACTTCGCTCCTGCCGAGGTCAATGACAGTGCTTCTTTTTGGCTAACGCCAGGCTTCCCGAACACAACTTCGGCGGGAAGTACGTATTGGGAGAGGCGATAGCCCTTCGGCTATCAAGTGGGTATCATCAAATGAAAATGAACCCCGAAGATAAGGAGAAAACCGCGTTCATCACTGAAGTTAGTACATATTGCTATGTCAGAATGCCTTTCGGGCTCAAGAATGCAGGAGCCACCTACCAAAGGCTGATGAACAAGGTCTTCAAAGACCAAATAGGGAGAAACATGGAAGTCTATGTTGATGACATGATTGTCAAGAGCAAGTTGCCTGGCAACCATATCACAGATTTGGAAGAAACTTTCCACCAGCTTAGAGCATTCGGAATTCGCCTTAATCCGGAAAAATGCGTCTTCGGCGTAAGCTCAGGCAAGTTCCTCGGATTCATGGTATCAGAAAGAGGTATCGATGCCAACCCGGAAAAAGTCAAGGCGTTACTGGAATTCTGAACTCCTGTTACAACAAAAGATGTGCAAAGGCTCACGGGGAGAATAACGTCCCTTAGCAGATTCATTTCTAGGTATGGGGATCGCTGCCGGGCATTCTTTAAAGTCCTCACCAAGGCAGCGAAGAATGGTGGCGACCTCCGAGGCGACGATCATCCTTGGAACGAGGACTGCCAAAGGGCCTGGGAAGAACTCAAAGTCTATCTAGCTCGCCTACCCACTCTTCGGCAACCACGAGAAGGAGAACCCCTTGTGTTATACCTCGCCGTTACCGAAAAAGCACTGAGTTCGGTTCTCGTGAAGGAAGAAGGGGCGGAGCAGTGGCCAGTATACTACGTGAGCAAGTCCCTGCATGGCGCCGAGGTTAGGTATCCCCTGCTACAAAAGGCTATTTATGCCCTGGTGTTAGCAAGCAGGAGACTACGGCCGTACTTTCAAGCTCACCCCATTATTATCCGAAGTAACTTGCCTCTTCGGGACGTCATGAAAAGAGTAGACCATTCGGGAAGACTTTCCAAATGGTGCATAGAGCTCGGTGAATATGATATTACTTATGAGCAGAGAAAAGCAATAAAAGCTCAAGCTCTAGCAGACTTCATTGCTGAAGTGCCTGTTGCCGAAGGTGAACAGTTGGACCTCAGCAAAAGTGAGCCAGAATGGACTCTGTTTGTAGATGGGGCCTCCGGTTCTGGGCACCAGGGAACTGGGGTAGTCATCCGCGGCCCCGAAGGCCTAGAAGTCATGAAGTCCATCAAATTTGGGTTTAGTGTCACCAACAATATGGCAGAATACGAAGCCCTCATAGTGGGATTACACCTGGCCAAAAAGATTAGTGTGAGAAACCTAAGAGCCTACAGCGATTCCTAGCTGGTAGTACAGCAGATGGCAGGGGACTATAGTGCAAATGACCCAACTTTGGCAAAATATCATGAATACGTGTCAAAGCTCATCCAAGAGTTCGACGCAGTACATATTGAGAATGTGCCTCACCGAGACAATGCCGAAGCAGACAGCCTGGCCAAATCAAAAAGGTTCACCGAAGTATTGAGCCACTTAAGCATAGCAACACTAAGTATAACAACCTTGGACAAAGGGTGGAAAGATCCTATAAAGAGGTACCTTACAACCGAAGGGCTTCCTGAAGATCCTCATGAAGCGGCGAAAGTGCGAAGACATTCCAGACGATATTTCCTAATTAGGGAAGAATTATACCAACAAGGGTACGTGAATCCGTTGCAAAGGTGTGTCAGCGAAGAGGACACTAAGATGGTTCTCGAGGAAGTCCACGAGGGGGCTTGTGGTTCCCATATCGGATCTGACGCCTTGGCGGGAGTAATACTCCGCCAAGGGTACTTCTGGCCCACCTTGAGAAAGGACGCAAGGCAGTTCGTCCAGAAGTGTAACAATTGCCAAAGACACGCCAGCATCCAAAGACTGCCTTCGGAGTTAATGACCTCGGCAGATTACCCTTGTCCCTTTGCAATATGGGGCATAGATCTCATCGGGCCACTCCCGACAGCACCCGGAGGAGTGAAGTTCTGCGTAGTGGCAGTGGATTATTTCACTAAATGGGTCGAGGCAGAACCCCTAGCAACTATTACGGCTAAAGATATACAAAAATTCGTCTGGAAGAACATTATATGCATATTTGGCATACTGAGGGTGATAGTAGCCGATAATGGTTCTCAGTTTATAGACAAGGGATTCCAGGAATTAGTCACAAACCTCGGAATAAAAAGGCACTTCACCCCAGTAGCTCATCCCCAAAGCAACGGACAAGTAGTGGTATCCAACAGAACCATAAAAGAGGCTTTGAAAAAAAGGTTGGGGGAAGCAAAGGGGAAGTGGCCAGGAGAGCTCCCTAGTGTGCTATGGAGTTATCGAACGACACCCCGAAGGGCCACTGGGGAGACACTTTTTTCGCTCGTCTTCAACACAGAGGCCATCATCCCTGTCGAAGTAGTTCAGTCATCACTCAGGCTACAAGTGTTCGATGAAGGAGGAAATGACGTCGGTTTAAGAACTAACCTCGACCTAATTGATGAACACAGAGAGATGGCTGAACTTAGAAGGAAAGCCTTCCAATAGAGAGTAGCTACAGCCGCGAACCTGCACATTAGACCAAAAGGGATAAGGAAAGGGGACCTTGTTCTCCGAAAGGCTGAATTTGAACCTCGAAAACCGTCACACGGAGTACTTCGCGCCAACTGGGAAGGACCTTATTTGGTCCTGGATGAGGTTCGGAAAGGAGTTTTCAAACTAGGTAACCCCGAAGGTGGAGAACTGAAAAATACATGGCATTCAGACACCTTGAAGAAATTTTATACTTAGAATCTTGGTAAAATGTACAAGTTAGGAAAAAATTTCTAAGTATAGGACCTTTCCCTCCACTAAAGAGCTCACACCGAACAGGGCTTAATTCCAAAGGCTTGCGAAATTCACTTATCCCTTCTGAAGATTGAGTACAAGTAGACCAAAAAAAAAGGGGAAAATTCGTCGAAAACAGAAACGGCTAGTAGAGTAAGAGGTATTTTTCAAAATCCCTTGACCGAGAATGGTCGAGATAATTGGGAAATGAAAAGCATTGCTCAGAGACTTAGCCAAAATTTGAAAGAAAGAATATCATTGTTAAAGAGCAAGATTACAAGGTTACAAGAGCGAAAAGAAGAAGAAAAAATCTAAGGCTGGACAGAAGCGTTCTGTGCCTCCTCAGTCTCGGTAGCTTCTTGGGCATGTTCGTCCGAAGGCACAGACGCAGAAGGGAGGTTAAGGAACTCCACCTTCGACCATGTCCACCTGGGTGCCTTGGGGAAGTCCAGTGCAGACAGGAAGGAGAGGTCGTGCCCGGGGAACCGCGAGAGGACCTGCTGTCGCACCAGGCAAAAGTCGTCCTGGTAGGAGACCTTCGTCATCTGGTCTAACTTATCCTTCTCACACTCAGCGCTGCCAAGTCCGTCGTGAGATCAGCAACCTCCTTCTTTAACCTCTTCTTCTTCTTACTCTTGGCCCCTTTCTTCAACGAATCAACTTCGGCCTGGAGCTCGGCATTCAGTGCAAGCGCCTTCGTAAGATTCTCTGCTTCTTCTGCTTTATCCTTCCGAAGGGCCTCGTTCTCCGAAGAGAGAACTGCACATTTTGAGCCAAGATCCTCGACCTTAGCTGAAAAGTCAAGAATGAGCTCCTTCTTGCTCTCCTCGAGCTCGGCCCGAAGATTCACTACGTCCTTCTGAACAATCTTGTTCAGCTCGCCGAACTTGAGGACGTATCTAGTGCAGATGTCTTGCGCCTTCTTAAGAGAATCTTCGGACCGAGAACGGACCTCAGCCTATTTCGCCGCCCAGGAGCGGAAGTACCCGCTGTACGCCAAGAGCTGCAAGAAAAGAAGAAACCCCGAGTAAGGGACAAGAAGAAGCAAAGACAGAAAATTTTTCTAAGGAAAAGGAGAAAAAACCTACCTGGGCGGCGTGCTCGGTCATCCTCGCCGCGAGGATCTCCTCGTTAGGACATTCCTCGACCAGCGATTGAAAGGTGGCATTCGTCAGCACACCCGTTGCCATCTGAGGAGCCATTAACTGGCTATCCTCGGAGAACAAATTCATGTCCTCCGTGAAAGTCCAGAATGGCTCCCTTGGCACCTTATCCTTTGGGATACGCCTATCCCGAAGAGCCCTTCTGTGGGCATGGGCCTCCGACCAGGGAGCTTGGGCTACATCCTCTACAAGATCGCGCCGAAGTTCCGTCAGTACATCATCCCTTAGCCATTCATCTAAAAAATCATAGATACGAAAAATACTAAGATTTGTAGAAGAACGGCTAAGGAACCAACCTGGGGGAACCTCGGCCACGTCGTCTTCAGACTCGTCCTCCCCTCGGACTTCATCAGGGATATTCTTACCCTTCCTCCTTCTGCTCTCCTCGAGCTCTCGAGCTGAAGTATGCTTGACCAGAGCCTCGGCAGAAGGGATGGGGCTCAGAGCTGCCCCGAGAGTGGCAGAATCCGAGGGAGGGTCCGCGAGGGTAGGAGATTGGGCAGGAGACCTATCCTCCACCTCCACAACGACCTCGGGGGGAGGGAGGATATCCGCCTTGGCCTTTTTTGCCTTAGACGGGCCGCCAGTCATCTTCTTTCTCTTAGCGACCGTCTTCTTGCGCGTCTGTTCCCCCTTCTCGGCTTGGCCGAGAAAGAGGGACTTGTAGAAATCAGCGGATTGATCGCCCATTTCTGCAAAAGGAAAAAACAATCAGTGTAAGTACAAAGAGGGAACAGACAGCAAATCCTGGAAGATGACTTACTCTCGGCAAAAGCCTCATATGAGATCTCGCCCCGAAGGAGCATCACTATCCATGCCTTCTTTCCGGAAAGAACAGGCACAGGCATGTTCGGATCGGACTTATGCGCGTTCACTACCCCCAGCTCCCGAAGGACCTCCTCGGTGATGAGGTCCCACTTAACGGGAAAAGGTACAGAGAATGTGGAGGGGCCTCGGGATCCCAGTCCGCCACCGCCCGAATGCACCAGTTGAACTTGTCAAACTCGGTGAATAGTCCCGAGGTTAGAAGCTTCTTAGGATCGACAACGTCGATCTTAAGTGCCCTGGAAGCCAATCTGATCGGCACGTGTCTCCAAGACTTGGGAATCAACACAAAAAAGAATTTCTTCTGCCACCCCTGCCAACTATCTCTATTGTCGAAGGTGAAAGTGAATTTTTTGCTCCCAGACCCTCGGGGAAGTAAGAAGTAAAAACCTCTCTTTGAGACTGGGTGGAGTTTATAGTATTGAAGAAAGAAAAGGAAGTGGGGCTGAATTTTAAAAACTCCACACATACAGAGAAAAGAATTAAAGTAAGAATAAGAATTAGAAGGAAGCTGATTCACGGCAATTCCGTGAAACTTGCAGAACTCGCATATCATCCGGTGATAAGGATACCGAAGACCGGCTTTCAACTGAGCTCGATAAACGGTGATTTCACCCGAATGGGCCATGAAACCATACGAGCTAGGAAAGGGCAGCCTTGGAACAAGGTAGGAGGGAAGGTAGAATTTGGCTATCCACTTCGTCATCTTCTCCGAAGTGGTGCAGCACGGGTGAGACTCGAGAGGGAGAAAACTTTCAGGAAGAGGATGAATGGACATTAAAGGAGTTGGACTCGCATCCTTTAGAAATAGAAGAAGAACAAACTCGGGAAGAGGGAAGAAAAAGGTCGAAGGACTTCGGAAAAACAAAACCTAAAACAACCTCGGGGAGAAGGAATAACTAAAGAAGGAAAGACCCACCGAAGGTTTTGCCGAAATCAGGATTCCTAGACGTCGTCGTGAGTGGTTGCCGGAAATCGCTCCACTGCTGAAAACGTTGCCAGAAGAAGGAAAAAGTCAAGAAAGAGCTCTAGAACAAATCAGGGCAAAAGAAAAAAGTGGGAAGAAATGAAGCAAGAGGCACTTATATAGACCGAAGAGGGTAAGTGAAATGTCGCCATTATTACCCCTTGAAGACGCAATGGCCTCATTATTACTTCTCGAAGGCGAAGAGGCACAGTTAGCATGACCGATGTAATTATTTGCCATCCACTAGTGGTCACATGTCATCCAATGTGAGGAACTAGAGGATGCCCGTCTGACATCACGAAAACCCAGGCACGCCTATCCGTAACTGACACGCCTGGCCAAAAAGATGTGACAGTTTACTAAGCTGCAGCAGAAAAAGTAAAAACAAAAGTAACACGTGCCCCGAGATCACCAAAGAACTAGGGAAAGATACCTCGGCTACGAAGGGATGCCTTCTGGAGGTAACAGCAACTTCTTGAGTAGAGCTCCGACCCCGTGTTCGACAAAAGGAAACCTTCCCGAAAGCATAAAGCCGAAGTCTCCGCTTCGACTTTCCGGGAGGGGGCATGTGATGGCTGAAATGCCCATCACCTTCCGAACCCACAAGCTCGGATAAGGCACCACCCTCGGAAGAGAAAACACCTACTTCGGAAAGAAGGATGCCCGACCCCCACATTCGACCTCGGTAATTCATCCCAGGAAACAACAGTGCCAACCTTGAAAAGATGATTAAACCATCCTCGACAACAGAGGATATTCCCGAGAAGAACCACCCTCGGGAAATATACTCACCATGATAATAAAGTAACTTCGGGAGACAAGTTCTTCTCCGAAGAGGTTTTCCTTACCAAGGGGACCTCGGGAGTACGACAGAAGCAATTAAGGAGGCTCTGACACATACCCAACACGCTCTGACACGCCACCTGCAGAAACATTCTGGTACGCCACTCTCGGGTGGCCTAGGCTCTTGGCCAGGTGGCCGAGGGTCAGCCAAGATGCTTTCCTTCTGCCCAAAGACGTGGATCGCATCCCACCGAACACGTGTCGCAATCTGGGCTGGCCATGAGAAGTGAACTACTACTGTTCGTCCCTCTATAAATACTCGGTAAGCACCCCAGGTAAGAGGGGGGATGCCAGAGACCAGACTTCTCCACTCTTTACTACCTCTATATCTACTAAACATTGACTTGGGTGTCCGAGGCTCCTCCCCAAAAAAAGACTCCGGGTACCTCCTAACCTCTATCTTCTGAGCTTTTTAGGTGACCTCTCCTGGGAAATCTCCACTTTAGGCGCTCCTCCTCACTGCAAGTCCCCCTCGCTCTCACCATGTCACACGACGAAGATGCTGCAGGGCATCACCTTCTTCCCATCATCAAGAATGTTTTGGAATGGGAAAGTAACACCTCCTTCTAGGCAGTAACTTCTTTGTCATAGAGAAGGAGTCTTCTCTTGGGGCAAAAGACTTCTTTGATGTGAATGCTGTTGCATTTCTGAATGTAATTGTCTAGTCTTGCCTCTCCAAGGAGCTAAGCTTTTAGTTGAAGATTTCGCATGGGGATTCTCACTAGTCGTGCTCTAATGAGGCGATCTATGGTTTGGGTTGGCAGGATGTCCTAGATGAGGTGATTTGAATGCTAAGTCGGAGGGTCATTCTAGGGAGGCTGTTCTGCCATGTGACCTAGCTTAAGATAGGTGTTGGTCTAGTTGTTGACTCATTTCGGCCACTATGGAGCATTGAAAGTCATCCAAGAACCCTACAATGACCGTCATTGGTCATTCATCCTCAGGCAGAGAGGGATCCAGAGGTGGGTTCACTATGGCTTGAGGCCCTACTGCGAATAAGGGGTGAAGAACCCTTTTGTCCTTAGAACGGTGGGTTTCCACCACAGCAATCTGGGACTGAGTTCCCACAGACAACTCCAAATGATGCTCTAGGACATCTTCTATATAAGGCATCTTCAGCTCCAAAGATATAGTTGCTATGGGGAAATAGCTACAAGATAAGTGAAGTTGGGGTGTAGAGGGTTCCCCAGAGTATTACCATGGAGGGAGCCTCTGACAGCCAAGTCAGTAGGGGAAGATATGAAATAACGGAGTAGAGAGTAGAGAGGTTTTCTCTTGGTCCTTTACCTAGAAGCCTACTAGAGGTATTTATAGGGCGATGGGATAGAGAGCCGTTTGGCCTTATAGAATGAGATAAAGACATATGGACAATCAGATTCGGGGGTCCTTTTTATATACTCTATAGAGGTTATCTCTAGCTAGCCTATAGAAGGTGGTAGGCGGTTAGGCTCTGACACCAGACTTAGGGGCATTGAGATTGAGTTTATTAGCGGTCCTGGTGGTGACATATTTGGCCTTACTCTCCAAGGTTCTTTCAGTATTCTCCAAGGGTGCCATGAGTTCAGAATACCTAATTATTATTGAGGGTGGGTAAAACTTCAAAGCTATATGCTTTTATGTTTGTTCTAAAGTACCCAAGGCTTGCGCCTTTTGGCTATCAGGATTCATCCTCATCATAACAATAAAGAGACTTTGGCCGTACTTTCATTCTCACCCTATTACTGTGCCTACCTCACATCCAGTAAGGCTAATTATAAGGAAACATAAGTTATCAGGAAGGCGTACAAAGTGAAGTATAAACCTCATGGATTTTGATGTCAAATATGTACCCTATGTTGGTATTAAGTGATAGGCATTGGTGGATTTTCATATTTGATGCACCTCATCAGACAAGGTAGATATTAGGGGAATGGATAATGCATAATGACATTACCTCTAATTTTGAAGGGTATAGTGTCAAAATGGTCCTATTAAGCTAGATAGAGTAAAGATGGACCATAGTTTAAAGTTTAACTTCCAAGCCACCAATAAGAAGATAGAGCATGAAGCAGTTATCACTTATCATGAAGTAGTTATCACTATATCATAAATATGTAAGAACCTTGACATTGAAGAAATAAGGCTTTGAAGTGATTCTCAAATAATCACTAGATAGGCTTAAGGGATTATGAAGCGAAAGTACTAGAAATGGTTAAGTATCAAAACCTACTTAAGAGTATGGTGAAAATATTCAAGAATGTAAGCAACAAAAACACCTCATGAATGGAAAAAAACCAAAGTAAATGCCTTAACTATTGTTGTCTCAACCTTTGAGTCACCAGCAAATATACACATTGACATTGTTAACAAACTTAGAACTTGTGAAGAAGTCATATTGGTTAGCACTCAAGATGAGGGTACCTAGTGGGTTACCCCTATTATGAGGTATTTATCTATTGTCCAACTTTTGAAGGGCCTAAAGTAGGTGGCCAAGTTAAAAAAAAGAGATAAAAACTTTTATCACTCTAAATATGGTTTCGTATGTTAGGTCCTTTACAGCCCTTACAGATGTTACCTTTATGCAAAAGAAGCAAATTATAGAGTAAAGGAGTATATGAAGGCATTTATAGAAACCACACTGGCGCTAGAGCTTTGATGAAAAAATAAATTCTCTAAGGAAATTATAAGCAAATGCTAGCCGATATAGCTATTGAGTTTGTAAAAAGAAATGTGATAAGTACCAAAGGCATAGCTCGATATGAAAGAAATATGGGGAGCAAATGACCCTAACCATATCATGGCCTTTTTGCAAAGTGCAGAGTGGAAATCCTTAAACCTTTTACACCAGCCATAGGAGGAAGGAAATATTTCATAGCTATAGACTAATTTACTAAATGGATTGGGGTGAAACACTTGACTTTGTTTATCAAAAAATCATATACTTGTTTGGCATCCTAAAGGAAATCATCTTTGACAACAATCTTCAGTTGATGGGAAGAAGGTTCTTTGAGTTCCTTGATGAGTTAGGTACCAACCATTGAAGAACTTTGGTAATGTGACCACAGTCTAATGGTCTCATCAAATTGGCAAATAGATTAATTCTGGCTTTAAGGGAGAAGCTGGACAAAACCCTTAGAGCCTAGGTGGACTTGGTTGCCTAAATACTTTACACTCACAAAACAACATACAAGACCTCCTAGGAGAAACACCTTTCCATTTAGTTTATAGTACTAAAGAAGTAATCCTGGTAGAAATGGGCCTTCCAACTCATAAAATCCTGCACTTTAGTGAATAAACAAGCAATAATAAGCTCAAGGTTAACGTAAACTTGCTTGGCGAACTTAGGGAAGTAGGCAAAGTAAGAACTTTTGTATACAACAAACGGAAGACCAAGTATTATGATTCGAAGATCAAGCCAAGGTACTTTTGGGAAGGAGATGTTGTCTTAAGACAAGAATAGGCCTCCTAGGTGGACAAAAATAGAGGAAGTTTAACCTTTAGTGCAGGGGAAATATTATGTTGGAAATGTTGTTGGGAAGGGGCTTATAAACTTTAGCATTTAGATGGTATAGAAGATCCAATAACATGGAACATAGATGTACTAAAAAAATATCATCAATGAAAGTAATATTTAAGGAAATATTCTACATTACATGAGCCTCAAAAGAGGCAATTTTCTAATACAACATGCCTAAAGGCAGTAAATAACCTGAAAAGTAAAAATGTAAGCCTCAAGCAGAAATCATCTAACACAGATCTTAGAGGAGGGAAAACAAACAAAGAAATACGTCATTTCTAATCATTGTGTTAGCCTTTTTGGAGTCAACACCTTCATTGGCCTAAAACTTGCAGGGGAAGCTTGAAAGCCAATTTAGCTTGAGTAAGGATCTTGAGGCTCTTTCCAATGACTTGACCTTGCCATACCTACCTTTTCTTTGAATGACCCTTTCTACACTAGGAGGAATGGTGGACAAGTGAGATTCATAGACAACTTCAGGAATAAATTCGTAAAGGTAAACCAAATCCAAACTCGCATACCCTTTAATCCTCTCTATCCCATAAGGATGGGTCAAATGAGACATGTCAATACCTTGATAGCAATGTGAGAAGATGACTCTAGCCTTATTCACACCTTGGTGGTATGCTTCTAAGAGATGCTTAGAGGCACCATCGAGCTGACCTATTGGCTTTTTCTCCCTAGATGCTAAAAAGCTCTGGGTATTACTTAACTCATTCTAAAGTTCAACTTGGTGGCTTTTCAGCTTTTTCTAAAAAATCTAGAGTCATTCAAAATCCTTCTTAGGCTCTATAAACTTTCCTTCATTTTCCTAGAGCTCGACATCTCAAATCACTAAATCCTTAACATACTTATAGAACACAAGTAAACTAGCCAAGTTCTATAAAGAAAAAATGTCAACATAAAAGACAATTAAGGTAGTATGTATAGGGAAAATATGGAAGTACTATAAACTTCATAACAACTAGCTACCAAGTCAATAGAAGATGGGTAATTATGGTATGTGTCATCAAAGTGAAGTGATTTAAGCACCTCAGCAGTAGTAGCTACATCCATAAAGTTAAACCCAGATGCATGCTTTAGGTGATGGGTAATTACGGTACATGTCATCAATGTGAAGTGACTCAAGCATCTTAGTGGTAGTAGCTATATCCATAAAGTTAAACCCAGATGCATGCTTCTTCCCTTAAGACTTGGAGTAAGCCTTGGTAGTGTTCATGACACGATCCCCCATGCCCATGCCCGGGATACCCTGTGAGCGTATGTCTCACGGTGGATTGTAATTGGCTAGCTGAGTATGTGTGCGGATTAAATCCGATGCTACTAGTTGATTAACCTAAAAATGCAATATGTATGCTCTTATGCTTTGACTTGGTTTATTAAAACCATAAAAGATTAAAACAAGAACTCGACCGAGTAATTTCTGCACAAATATATATACAAACTGCCAAAGCATATCAAAATCAACAATTTGTGTGGTTAACTACACATAAACAACTCGTGAAAGCATTCATACAATGAAGTAACTAATGCTCCCACCCAAGAAAAATCCTGAGTCAAGGATTCTTTCTAACATAGATTATGGAGGCAAAAGAAAGTACTGTATCAAAATACAAGACTTTGCTGAGATCTCTTTACCCTAGCTCCCACTTTGGACACCCGTCCCAGTGGCGAGTCTCACAAATCCTCTGCCAAGTGCTACTAGGCTCTGCAGCCAAAGGAAGAAACAAGTTAGTACTACTACTTGACCAACAAACCAACTGAGCACTTAGGCAAACTAGAAACTCAAGGTTTCTCAACTACCTTACCTTTACACACCAAAAAGGTACTACCATGATAATCCTCAACGATAAAGCTACTCCTGGCTCTGCATAACAAATAGGGAGTGAGAATTCAATAATTCTCAGTAAGGGGTGATGTCCGGAGACGTCTTCGCTGGAGGACATGGTGGTTTCTGGAGGGACTTCCTGAGGAGGAGAACGCCCGGAGTGTAGGTTTCCCAGGGAGTGGTACCTGAAGAGCCCAAAAAGAAAGGTTAGGAGGTCCCCGGGATGTTTTTCCGGGGAGGAGCCTCCGACGCCCAAGTTAGTTTTCTGAGAGGTGAAGGAAAGAGAACACTCAGGGGTCTAGTGGCCTTGCCTGTTCGTATCCCCTCAACTGACTGACCAACCGTTTGCAAGGGGCTGCTCTTTGGTATTTATAGAAGTGTCTGGCCTGTTCAGATCGTGACACGTGTTCGGTCAGATCTGCTGTGTACCTTTGGACACAGGGGACAAGTAGCTGTTTGTAGGCTCCCTCGAGCCTTGGTCCGAGACAGGTTGTGACAAGGCCTGGGCGGCGTCGGCGTGTCAGAGCGTCGTTTGAGGTGACATGGTGCGTCTGTGGGCGATGTGTCAGAGGCTCCTTAAATGCTCCTGCCGTACTCCCGATGTCCTTTGGGCGAGGTCGTTCTCTGGGACGAACACCCTTCTTCGGGAGTTATGTTCGCAGTTCGGGGCGCTGCCTAGCTCGTAGGTTCCGCCTTCGGGAAATCCTCTCTTGCTTGCGGTAGCTGGTTCTTCTATCCCGAAGGCGATCCGTTTAATCCCCCGAGGGGGCTGTCTGCACCTTTGGAGCTCTCTGGGGTACTAGGCTAAATCCCGAGTTCGAGGCACTGGAATTCGCCTAGTCCGAGGTCAGTACTAGTGCCTCCCTCGGATGGTGCCAGGCTTCCCGAGCATGCTTTTGATAGGAGGTACGTTCTAGGAGAGGCGATAGTCCTTCGGCTATCACATGCCCCCCCCCCCTAGAAGCCGAAGTAGGGACTTTGGCTTTTGTCAGCTTTCGGAGGGTACCCTTCGGGGCTTTATGCATGGTACCTGTGCCGAAGATACACCTTCTGTCCGTAGACGTAGCACAGACTGTCTCTTGGTGTCTCCGAGGTAACCTATTTTCTGTAATCTTTGTAGGTCACTGAAACGTCTCGTCTCGTGACCAGGCGTGTCAGTCTGGGGCGGCGCGCTATTCGTCAGAAAGCGTGTTCCTTATTTGGCGTGGTTGCTGACACGTGGCACGCCATCATTGGAGAGGGTTACATCGGTTACAGCGGGCGCGTCTTTTTATGCAGAATGGGCAATTATGGCGACGATTCGCCTTCGCACAGCACTTATGACGTCGATTCGCCTACCCTTCCTCGGTCTATATATACCCTTAATCCTTCATAACCCCCTTTTGCTTTTGCTTTTGCTCTCTCGCTGTCTCTCAACTGCCGCAGTGTTTTTCCTGCTCTCTTACGGCGGTGCTTTTTGACAGAGTGGTTTTCCGGCAATCATTTCACGACGGCGTCCTCAAATCCGGATTTTGGCAAAACGTTTGGTGGGTTTTAGCTTCCAGTTTCTTCTGTTTTTCCAAATTTTTTCTTTGAAATAGCTTTTTGCCTTTTCCCGAACTCGGTTTTTTGCCAGTCATGCCTATTCCCGAAAGCTGGGAACCCCTTCTTTCTCACCCCTGCTGCACCACTTCTGCAAAACTTAAAAAATGGAAAAAGAAGTTCTTCCTTCCTTCCTACGTCACTACGAGGTTGCCTCGTTCGGACCAATATAGCTTTTCAAACCGTAGTGACGAGGTTACTGTTTTCCGTGCCCAACTGAAGGCCGGACTTCGGTATCCTCCGCCGAAGATGGTTTGCGATTTCTGCGATTTCCATCGCATTGCCGTAAACCAACTTCCGCCGAACTCGTACTGCTATTTCAATGCTTTTCTTTGTATGTGTGGTGTCTTCGGTATAGAGCCACACTTTGTCATTTTTCTGCAGTACTACAAGCTCTTCGTGGTCCCAAAGGGTGGCTTCTATTTCATGCTACCTCGGGGGTCAGGGAGCAAAAAATACAAGTTCACCTTTGCCAACAAGGACAGCTGGCGAGGGTGGCAACAGAAATTCTTCTTTATGAAGAAGGAGGAGGCCTGGTCGCACGTCCCGACGAAGTGGGCTCAGGGAAAGCTCGTGATGGATGTCGTTGACCCGAAGATGCTGTTAACTCCCGAGTTAACACCCATTTTTGCGGACTTTGACAAGCGCATCCGAGCGGTCTCTGACTGGGATTCCGAGGTCCCACCGCGCCCCCTTTACCCCTTTCCAATTAACTGGAAGTTGATGACCGAAGAAGTCCTTCGGGAGTTGAAGGTGGTAAAGGAGCACGAAACGGACCTCGAGATGCCGGCTCCTGCCATTGCTGGGAAGGACTCCTGGCTGGTAAAACTTCTTCAGAAGGACATTACTTATGAAGATTTTTTCGAAAGTAAGTCATCTCCTAGTCCCCTTGTTTTAATTTCATCTTGGACTTACGCTGATGTTTTCTCTCTTTTTCAGAGATGGGCGACGATACTGCTGCCTATTACCGATCGCTTTTCGTCGGGCAGGCCGAGAAAGGTGAACAAACAAAGAAGGCTGCCTCCCGAAGACGGAAGGCGGCTGGCGGGGGGCCTCCGGCGGCCAAGCGATCGAAGAAGACCGTGCCCCCTCCTATGCCGGAGATTTCCGAGGAGGTGGGCGAGGAGCCCGAGGTAACCATTGCTGCGCCTTCGACCGAGGTCGGTGCAGATGTCGCTCCTTCAAGCCCTAATTCGGCGGCTCTTCTGGACGCTTTGGTGGAAGCCCCTTCTGCCGAAGATCGCCGCAAGAGGAAAGGGAAGGAGATTTCTTCTGAGGGGGCCCTGGATTCTGGCGACGACGTTGCCGAAGTGCCACCAGGTTTGATGCCTTAGACACTCAGTTTCTGAATTTTTTGGCAGCTACTTGTGTTTGACAATTTTTCTGCTTTTGTCGTGCAGAGGAGATTCTTCCTCCGGATTGGGTTGCCGAGCATGCCCGGAAGCGGGCCCTTCGGGATGCCCATATCCCGAAGGGGAAGATTCCGAAGGAGCCATTTTGGTCCTTTACGGAGGACATGGACATGTACTCCGAGGACTGCCCGCTCATGGCCAAGGAGATTGCAAAGGGGGTCCTGACTGAAGCTTCTTTCAGGGCCCTTGCGGGGGCTCATCCGGATGATGACTCCCTCGCCGCGAAGCTTTCCGAGCACGCCGCCCAGGTGTGTTTCTCTCCTTGCCCCTTTTTTGTCTCTGATTTCTTCTAAGCATTTGCCTTTCCCTTTTTTGCCTTGTCTCATTCTTGCCTCTGTTTTTCTGCAGCTGCTGGGATATGCCGGATTCCTCAGAGTTCGGGTGGCGAGGTAGGGGATGTACCGGGCCGCCGCTTCAAAGACTATAGAACAATACCAGACCCAGTGCGCAGACTTGCTTGCTCGAAACACTCAGCTGGCCCAGACTTCGGCGTCAGATATTGCTGCCCTTCGGGAGGAGTTTGCGAAGGAAAAAGAAGAACTTATAAAGGACTCCTCCCAGAAGATTTCCGACCTCGGCGGAAAAGTGGCGGAGCTGACTTCGGTTAATGAGGCACTTCAAAAGGAGAAGTCGGATTCTGCGGCTCTTCTGGCGAAGGCGGAGGCCGAGAAAGCCGCACTTCAAGCCGAGGTCGATTCTTCGAAGAAGGGGAAGGATGAGTCGAGGAAAAAGAAGGTGAAGGCGTTAAGGAAAAATGTTGAAGACCTGGAGAGGGAGCTTAATGATCTTGGGGTCGAGAAGAGGAAATCCGACGAGATGACCAAAGTTGGTTTTCAAGACGGGTTTTGCCTCGTTCGTCATCAAGTTCTTATGAGGTTTCCAGATCTCGACCTTTCTTTCCTGGAGGCCCTAAATATTCCTGAGGGACCTCGGTGGACTTGGTCCAAGCTCGAGCACTTGAACCTGCCTCAGACTCTTCCGGCGCGGGTGGTGGCGGAAAAGGATGCAGGGGCTAGTGGCTCTCGGGACGCCGAGAATCCCTAATTTATCTCAGGCCCCTTCTGCCTTCTTTTTCTCCTTCCTTGTACTCTTTCTTTCTTGGTAGTCCTTCTTCTTTGTAAGCCGATCTTGTCTGTTAATAAAGACTTTTTTCTTTCCTGTAAGAAATTTTGGCTAAGTCTTTTTTGTGAGATTGTTCATTCCTTTTTGCCCCGAACGTGTTTGCTCAAGAGACTTCGGAAGATTAGATCGGTTCTCTGTGAGCCTTTGTATTTAGAAATTCTCGCAAGGTTTTACATTTCCTATTGTCCCGAACATGCTCGCTCGAGGGACTTCAGGAAATCACACCCATGCTTATTCTGGCGACCATCTTCGCGGAATTTTAGTATTTCTTTTGTTCAAGAATCTTTCTTTCAGAAGCCCGTGTAGCTAGAAAATTTTTCTAACTTTGTACAATGTAAACCCTTTCGTCAAGATTCTAAGCATAGAACTTTTTCAAGGCATCTGAATGCCAAGTGTTTTTTAATTCCACGCCTTCGGCGTCACCGAGCTTGTACACCCCTCTTCGTACTTCGGCAAGAACCAGATAAGGTCCCTCCCAATTCGCGCGAAGTACGCCGTGTGATGGCCTCCGGGGTGCGAATTCCGCCTTTCGGAGAACGAGATCACCCTTTTTTATTCCTTTTGGCCTAGCTCGCAAGTTTATAGCGGCGGCCACTCTTTGCTGGAAAGCTTTCCTTCTTAGTTCCGCTATTTCTCTATGTTCGCCGACGAGGTCGAGCTTGGTTCTTAAGCCGAGGTCATTTCCACTTTCATCAAATACCTGCACTCGTATTGATGGTCGCACTACCTCTATTGGGATTATGGCCTCCGTACCGAAGACGAGCGAGAAAGGAGTTTCCCCTGTAGCCCTTCGGGGCGTTGTTCGGTAGCTCCATAGCACGCTTTGGAGTTCTCCTGGCCATTTCCCTTTTGCCTCCCCCAGTCTCTTTTTCAGACCATCTTTTATGGTCCTGTTAGATACTTCCACCTGCCCATTGCTTTGGGGGTGAGCTACCGGGGCGAAGTGCATCTTTGTTCCGAGGTTGCTGATAAACTCTTGGAACCCTTTGTCTATGAACTGGGATCCGTTATCAGCCACTAGTACCCTCGGTATGTCGAATCTGCATACTATGTTTTTCCACACGAACTTGCGCACTTCTCTTGCCGAGATAGTCGTCAAAGGTTCTGCCTCGACCCATTTAGAGAAATAGTCTACTGCGACTACGCAGAACTTCACGCCCCCAGGCGCTGTCGGGAGCGGCCCGATAAGGTCTATGCCCCAAACGGCGAAGGGCCAGGGATAGTTTGCCGAGGTCACCAGCTCCGAGGGTGTTCTATGGATTTTTGCTTGTCTTTGGCAATTACCACATTTCTGGACGAACCGTCTAGCGTCTTTCCTCAGGGTAGGCCAAAAGTATCCTTGGCGAAGTATCACCGCTGCCAGGGCGTCGGTTCCGATGTGCAAACCACAAGCGCCTTCGTGAACTTCTTGGAGGATTATTTCAATATCCTCTTCGCCAACACACCTCTGTAGCGGATTTGCATATCCCTGCCGATATAGCTCTTCTCCAATCAGAAAGAAACGACCGGAGCGTCTCCGCACTTTTGCTGCTTCATTGGGGTCTTCGGGGAGCGTATTGGTTTCGAGATATGTTCTTATTGGGTCTTTCCAGCTTCTTCCCGAAGTCATTATGCTCAGCACTGTAATGCTCGGCTGGCTTAGCACCTTAGTATATGCTTTTGATTTTGCCAATTCATCTGCCTCAGCGTTATGTCTGTGAGGCACGCTCTTGATTCGCACGGTGTCGAATTCTCGAATAAGCTTCGTTACTAATTCATGGTATTTTTCCAGTGTTGGATCCTTCGCCCCGTAGTCCCCTGCTGTTTGCCGAACTACTAGCTGGGAATCGTTATGGGCTTTCAAGTTTTTGACACCAATTTTTCTGGCCAGGCGCAAGCCCGCTATGAGAGCTTCATATTCAGCCATATTGTTGGTGACATTGAAGCTGAACTTAATGGCCTTCATTACTTCCAGGCCTTCGGGGCCTTTAATGATCACCCCTGCTCCTTGGTGCTCGGCGCCCGAGGCACCATCAACGTACAAGGCCCATTCTGGCTCATTTCGTCGGGACTTGGGTGGCTGTCCTCGGTAATGGGGACCTCGGCAATGAAATCTGCCAAGGCTTGAGCTTTTATGGCTTTCCGAGGTTCATAAGTGATGTCGTGTTCGCCAAGCTCTATACACCATTTGGAGAGCCTTCCCGAATGGTCAACCTTCTTCATGACGTCCCATTTGGAGAGCCTTCCCGAATGGCATGAGGGGTAAACTACTTCGGACGATGATGGGGTGATCCTGAAAATATGGTCGTAGACTTCTTCCTGCCAGGACCAAGGCATATATAGCTTTCTGTAACAAAGGATATCTGATTTCGGCGCCATGCAGGGACTTGCTCACATAGTAGACTGGCCACTGCTTCGCCCCTTCCTCTTTCACAAGGACTGAGCTTACTGCTTTTTCTGTGACGGCGAGGTACAACACAAGAGGTTCTCTTTCGCGGGGCTATTGCAAAGTGGGCAGGTGAGCCAAGTAGATTTTGAGTTCTTCCCAAGCTTTTTGGCAGTCCTCATTCCAAGGACGATCATTACTCTCGAGGTCGTCCTCCCTTTTTGCTACCTTAGTGAGGACTTTGAAGAATGCTCGGCACCGGTCTCCATATCTGGAAATAAATCTGCTAAGGGAGGTTATTCTTCCAGCAAGTCTCTGCACATCTTTTATTGTGGCAGGAGTTCGGAATTCCAACAGAGCCTTAATTTTTTCTGGGTTAGCATCAATGCCTCTTTCTGATACCATGTACCCAAGGAACTTTCCCGAAGTTACCCCGAAGGTGCACTTCTCAGGGTTAAGGCGAATTCCGAAGGTCCTGAGCTGGTGAAAAGTTTCCCTTAGGTCTGTGACATGGTCTACAGGCAGCTTGCTTTTAACTATCATGTCATCTACGTACACTTCCATGTTCCTCCCTATTTGGTCATTAAAGACCTTGCTCATCAACCTCTGGTAGGTGGCTCCTGCGTTTTTGAGCCCGAAAGGCATCCTGGTGTAACAGTATGTCCCCCCCTCGGTGATGAAGGCTGTTTTTTCTTCGTCTTAGGGGTCCATCTTTATTTGATGGTAGCCGCTGAAGGCGTCTAGGAAACTTAGGAGCCCGTATTCGGCAGTTGAATCTACCAGTTGATCTATTGGCGGGAGAGGATATGAATCTTTTGGGCAAGCATTGTTCAGGTTTCTGAAGTCGATGCACATCCGAAGTTTGTTGCTTCCTTCTTTTGTGGCGATCACCACATTGCTTAGCCATTCGGGGTACTTGACCTCCCTGATTACATCTGCCTCCAATAAACGTTGGACTTCGGTTTTGACGAAGTCATTTTTATGGGCTGAGATGCCTCGTTTCTTTTGCCGGACAGGCTTTGCTTCCGGACTTACTTTGAGGCTATGTTGTATTACGCGCGGATTTACCCCCGGCCTGTCTTTCGGCGAGTAGGCGAACAGGTCTTTATTCATTACCAGAAAGGATACAAGTTTTTTCTTATCTCCTTCGGACAAGTTTTTTCCTATTTGGGTACTTCGTCCTGGGATAAGTTCCACTTCTTCCATTTCCACCTTGCCAGAAACTTCTTTCTCGCCATTTTTTGACTTTGAAGCCCCTTCTTCTACAGCTTGTGTGAAATTGTTTGCTGGGGCTTTTCGGGCTTTGACGAACACCTTTCTTACTTCGCCCTGATCTATGAAGATTTCTGCGTCTCCTTCCTTGGTGGCGAAAGTGACAGTCAAATGTCTCACGTCAGGGCGAATGTGCAGATTTCCCTGCGTCTGCCTTCCAAGGATGGCGTTGTATGATGAGGGGACATCCATGACGATGAACCTCGCCATCGTCGAGGCAAACAACTCAGCTGCTCCTTTGACCGAAGTCCCTCTCATCATTAATGGAAGGTCGATCCACCCGAGGACGGGTAACTCGGAAGGTCCTACCCCGAAGGTCGGTGAAGTGACAGGCCTGAGATCATTGATGGATATGCCTAAGCTCGGCAGCAGTTGTGAAAATAGGACGTCAGCGTTTGATCCGTCATCAAGCAATACCCTTTTGACATCCCAGTTTCCAATTCTTGCCATGATCACTGCCACAAGCATCCCAGTTTCCAATTCTTGCCATGATCAGGAGTGGGTCGTCGTGAGGGAAGACGACTGTGGAACCATCTTTTCGGGATAGCTTCTTCGCTGGACTTTGATAGTCCATGACAGCTATTTCCCTGGCCTTCCTTTTTCTTTCCGAGGATGGGAGCCCCGTCGTGATTGTTTGTATGACTCCCGCAGAGGGTGGAGGGCGCCTCTTCGGACTTCGGTTTCTCCGCCTGTCGGAGTCGTAGTCCTCATCTTCTACCTTTCCTTCCTCCTCTTTCCTCCCCTTCGGGGAAGGCAACCGTAGGTACCGCCGAAGTTGGCCTTGTTTTATCAGCGATTCAATATACTTCTTCAGCTGGAAGCAATCCTCAGTGTCGTGGCCATGATCGCGATGAAATTGGCAGAACTTCTTCATGTTTTTTCTATTTTCAGCGGTCATGGCCCTTGGCCTCTGAACTTGTGTTCCCTGCCTCTCCAGAGTCATGAGGATGTTGGTCCTCGTGGTGTTCAGCGCTGTGAAGTTCGGGGGTTTCCTTCCTCGCATTCTCCGGGGTCGGGGTGGCTGGTCGGTCGGGATAGCGTGCCTGCTGGCTGGACCCCTCGCCACGGGTGTGCTCGGGCCTGGGTCCGCCCATTCTTAGTTCTTCGGCCGTCATGTGCTGTTCGGCCCGTCGGTAGAATTCGCCCAGTGTGTCTGGAGGGTCCTTGGAGAATTCGTAGAAGAGTTGGGAATCCCTCCGAAGGCCCCTTGTCATGGCGAGGATGCGTATTTCGGGCCGAAAGTCTGGGACACTTAAAGCCTCTCTGTTGAACCTCTCGACATAGTCGCGTATAGTTTCTCCGCTTCTTTGCGCTATGTCGAACATTTGAACAGGCATCTTCGCCGTCGGGCGACTCCCGATGAACTGTTGGGTGAAGGCTGTTGATAACTCCTGGAATTTTCCGATGATTCCTGGAGCCAAGGAGTTGTACCACGCGGTTGCTGGCCCCGAGAGGGTGACCTCGAAGCACTTGCACAAGGTGGCGTCGTCCGCACCGTGCATCATCATGCTGCGTCTGTACTTCGTCAGGTGGGCCTGTGGGTCGGTCCGACCATCGTACGTCTCTAGCCGAGGTACCCTGAAGTCACCTGGCATAGCTGCCTCGACCACAGCTCGGGTGAAAGGAGACTGATCCCCACAAAAAGACTCAGACAGTCTGGCCCAAACTGGCTTGCGAGCCACCTGCCTCTCGACTCTGTCCAGCCTTGCCAATATTTTCTCCATGAGGGCGGCGGCGCTAGGTTCTTCCTCAGGTGGAGGAGATTGACGGCGCCTCTTCGGAGAATGGCTTCGTCGTCGGGGAGAGGGTGACCTCGTCTCAGGCAAAGGGCTCCTTCGGCGTCGAATTTTGGGTTGGTTGGGCCCCGTTTGCCCTGGAAGGCGTGCCCCGAGGGGCATATTTTCTGTTGAAGACTCCTCACGTGGGTCTTCACTCCCCGAACTGCGGCGGACTGCTTTGGGGCTCTTTTCCCGAGGGCGTACCGGTGAAGGAGACCTTTGGGTTTGAGCTTGTTGTGGCCATCTTCTGTCTATCTGTTGTGTCATCTCAGCCACAACAGAGCGTTGGAAGTCACGGAGGAAGCTCATGGTTATGACCAGAGGACGTTCTTCCTCGGGCGTGGAAGTCCCTGGAAGAGTTTGCTCAGCAGCCGGTTGGACTTCAGGCGCGGACGGGGACTTCGGGAGTCCTTTGTCCTTAGAACGCCGAGTCTCAACGACGGCAACCTGAGGGTGGGTTCCCACAGACGGCGCCAAATGATGTCCGGAGACATCTTCGCTGGAGGACATGGTGGTTTCTGGAGGGACTTCCTGAGGAGGAGAACGCCCGGAGTGGAGGTTTCCCAGGGAGTGGTACCTGAAGAGCCCAAAAGGAAAGGTTAGGAGGTCCCCGGGATGTTTTTCCGGGGAGGAGCCTCCGACGCCCAAGTTAGTTTTCTAAGAGGTGAAGGGAAGAGAGCACTCAAGGGTTTAGTGGCCTTGCCTGTTCGTATCCTCTCAACTGACTGACCAACCGTTTGCAAGGGGCTGCTCTTTGGTATTTATAGAAGTGTCTGGCCCGTTCAGATCGTGACACGTGTTCGGTCAGATCTGCTGTGTACCTTTGGACACAGGGGACAAGTAGCTGTTTGTAGGCTCCCTCGAGCCTTGGTCCGAGACAGGTTGTGACAAGGCCTGGGCGGCGTCGGCGTGTCAGAGCGTCGTTTGAGGTGACATGGTGCGTCTGTGGGCGATGTGTCAGAGGCTCCTTAAATGCTCCTGCCGTACTCCCGATGTCCTTTGGGCGAGGTCGTTCTCTGGGACGAACACCCTTCTTCGGAAGTTATGTTCGCAGTTCGGGGCGCTGCCTAGCTCGCAGGTTCCGCCTTCGGGAAATCCTCTCTTGCTTGCGGTAGCTGGTTCTTCTATCCCGAAGGCGATCCGTTTAATCCCCCGAGGGGGCTGTCTGCACCTTTGGAGCTCTCTGGGGTACTAGGCTAAATCCCGAGTTCGAGGCACTGGAATTCGCCTAGTCCGAGGTCAGTACTAGTGCCTCCCTCGGATGGTGCCAGGCTTCCCGAGCATGCTTTTGATAGGAGGTACGTTCTAGGAGAGGCGATAGTCCTTTGGCTATCAAGGGGTCTTCCAAGTACCTGCAAGAAAAAAAACCTAGGACTCTGGCTACGAGCTCACACAGCATGAGGGTACTAGTATATATGCATATAACCAGGTCCGTAGACCTCTCCTCAAGTAGTCCTCCTTACCAGGCCAAGTGCAACTACTTAGCAACCTGGCACTCGGCCCAAGGGCGAACCTTAGCAAGCCACAAACAATCATAAAACCTCTCACCTAGTTGTTACGCAGGGGAATTATGGTGGGACTTTGTAGACTGGGCCGCAGGGCCTCGTTGATGTAGACTAGATGAACAAGGTTTTGCCTCATGGCCCCATGGCTACGGCACGGCTAGGCCGACGAGGGTTCTAAACCTCTCACCTGAACTAGTGGTAGCTAATTATGTTCATTTGCAACATAGTTTCCTTAAAAACTTGCCTTCACTTTGAGTTAATATAAATCTAAAACTGAGGCATTTTAAGTGTTTTAAAAACATTGAGGTGATAGTACTCCCTCTTAGCTTCGAGTGGAATCTTGAATCACCTCAATCGGACGCCCGAGCAGAAAGTTATGCTGAAAACAAAACCGGGTGTCAAATGCTGTCTTGGCGACGCGTCGCCACAGTTGTCGATGTTCTGAAACATTTTTCTGGATTGGCGACGCGTCGTGGGAACTCGTGGGGATTGGCGACGCTTCGCCAAACCTGCAAAATGCCCAGAAAACCCCGATTTTGTTGCTATGAACTTTGGACACTTCCCACACATATCAAACATGCATGGAATGCCTCCAAATTTCATACACACAAATTACATGTTGCAAGGAACATAACCAACTATCAAAAGCTAAGCTATGATGTATCGTAACATTAAACAATTCTTCTCAATCCCGCTAGTGCACCATAATTCGCCAAAATGTTTCTCAATGCCTTAGCCAAAAACTACTCAAATTTCTCAAGCAATTCCAAGCCAATAGCATTCCATGAACATAAAAACACTTCTCCCTTACCTCAACTCCAATTAACAAGCAAGAATCAAAACCCCTTTTCGTTCAAGCAAGCTCCCAAAGTTCTACACAAGTTCCAATCCAAAAACAAAGCTCCAAACATCAAATTCAAGCCTCCTAACCAAAACCCAAGCTTCTAATCAACCAAATACCATGAATTCAATCAAGAACACAACTCTTACCTCGTTCAAAAACAGGGGAAGGAGAAAAACGTCCTTCCAAGCTTCAAAAACATGATTTCAAGGTTGGAAATGCTTCCTCCTAGCTTATTCACCCTTAATTGCACCTCTTGACACCAAGATCACTTGATTCCAAGTTCAATTTGAGAGAGAAATGAGTGAGGGAAGCTTAAGAATGTGTTAATGGAAACTTCTCCTCCTCTTTCCCTTCTTAAACCCTCATTTAACACCAAGATCACCAAGGTTTCAAGTTAAGTGCAATTAGGTCCCCCATCTTTGTAACTTAACAGTTCTTGATTCAATTCTTGTCTATTTGTCAAGTTTGAGTTATAGTTAAGAGTTAAGTTCTAAAAATTCATTTTAAAACACTCGGGACTCGTCTCGGCTACTCAGGGTGCAAAATTACCATTTTGCCCATGAACTTTGTTCAGTGCTTTATTCTTGTCAGAACTTAGTGAACTTCGGTAAACTCCTTTATTCTTGCTAAGTATACTTAAATTAAACTTCTAAACTTAATTCAAAACTCTTTACCTTCCTCAACTGCACGTCCTACTAGAAGGGCCATAACATTCTCCCCTCCTTCTTGAATTTGGTCCCCCAAATTCTATTACAACTCCAGAAAAACACTAGGATACCTTTTCAACATATCCTGCTCCGTCTCCCAGGTATCTTCCTCCTCACTATGGTTAGACCAAAGGATCTTAACCATCGGAATCCACTTGGTCCGCAGTTTCTTGACTTGCCTATCCAATATCTGGTTTCTCCTCGTAGGTCAAGTCCTCTTGAATAGGTATTACTGAAGGATTTACTACCTGTCCCAGTTCCACTGTGCACTTCCTGAGTAGACTAACGTGAAATACGTTATGCACCTGAGATAAGTTAGGTGGTAATGCCAACCGATAAGCAACTTTTCTGACTTTTTCCAACACTTCATAAGGTCCAATAAACCTAGGAGCTAACTTGCCCCTTTGCCCAAAACGGCTAACTCCTTTTATGGGTGACACTTTCAAAAGCACCTTATCACCAACTTTAAAACTTAAATCTCTTCTTCTCAAGTTCGCATACTTAGTCTGCCTGTCATTGGCGGTCTTGATCCTTTGCTGAATCAACTTAATCTTAGTTGTTGTGTCAGCTATGATTTCAGGTCCAACAACTACTCTGTCTACTGGATCTGCCCAACAATGAGGTGTCATACACCGTCTCCCATACAAAGCTTCATAGGGCGCCATTCCAATAACAGATTGATGACTGTTATTATAGGCAAACTCGATCAGTGGTAAGTGCTGATCCCAATCACCTCTGAAGTCAATGACACACATGCGTAACATGTCCTCCAAAGTCTGAATCACCCTCTCAGATTGCCCGTCAGTCTGTGGATGAAAAGCAGTACTGAGGCTAACTTTACTGCCCAATGCTTCTTGAAAAGCATTCCAGAACCGTGATGTAAATCGTGGATCTCTGTCTGATATGATCTGATCCGGTATCCCATGGAGTCTCACAATCTCCCTGAGATACAACTGAGCCAACTTCTCCAATGTGTAGGTGGCTCTGATCGGTATAAAGTGTGCCGACTTCGTCAATCTATCGACCACCACCCAAATAGCATCATGCTGACTCCGGGTGGTCGGTAGCCCCACTAGGAAATCCATAGTAACGGATCCCCACTTCCTCACTGGCAGAGATAGACTCTGTAGTGTGCCTGTTGGTTTCTGATGTTCAACTTTCACCACCTGACATGTCAAACACTTTGCCACATGTCCTCGTACATCTCTTTTCAATCCTGGCCACCAAAAATGTGTCTTCAGATCTTGATACATCTTACTAACACCAGGGTGGATACTCAATGCGCTGCTATGTGCCTCCTGTAGGACTTGCTGCCTAAGTCCCTCAACATTCGGTACGTAGAGTCGATCACCATAATGCAGTATTCGATCTCTGTATCTAAATTCCTTCTTCAAAGTACCAGACTTAGCTTCACCTGAAATCTTCTTCAATAATGGATCTTTCAACTGAGCTTCTCTGACTCTGACTAACCAAGCTGACTGAACTTCCAAAACGTAAACTAGGGATTTTTCTCGACTTTGCCATAATTCATGCAAAGCTAAGAAACAGTCCCTCAATACTCCTTCAGAGGAGTCCGTAGCCTGATCCTTGGATAAAATCACTCCTATGTACTTCTGACTTAAAGCATCTGCTACCACATTTCCTTTACCAGCGCACTATTCGATCGAACAATCATAATCTTTGATATATTTAATCCATCGCCACTGTCTCATGTTCAGATCCTTCTGGGTAAATAAATATTTCAAACTCTTGTGATCAGTGAAGATTCTGAATGATCTTCCCATCAAATAATGCCTCCACAACTTTAGTGCAAAAATCACTGCTACAAGTTCAAGATCATGAACAGGATAATTCAACTCATTAGGCCTCAACTGTCTCGAACCATAAGCAATCACCTGACTGTCCTGCATCAGCACACATCCCAAACCTGAACCTGATGCATCTGTATAAACTGTAAAGGCTCTGTCCGGATCTGGCAAAACAAGTATGGGTACACTGGTCAATCTCTCCTTTAACTTCATATAGGCTTCTTCACACTTCGGTGTCCACTCAAACTTCTGAGCCTTCCTGGTCAATGCTGTCAACGGTGTAGCTATCACAGAGAATTTCTCTATGAAGCGTCTGTAGTAGCCTGCTAAACCCAAGAAACTCCTGACCTCTGTAACTGTAGTCGGTCTCTTCCAATCAACTACTGCTTGAACTTTTTCAGGATCAACTGACAAACCCTGAGCACTGATGATATGCCCCAAAAACTGAATCCTCTCAGACCAAAACTCACACTTAGACAATTTTGCGTAGTACTGATTATTCTTCAGCACTTGCAAAACTGTTCTAAGGTGCTCCTCATGCTCTGCTGTAGACTGTGAATAAACCAGAATATCATCGATGAAGACCTCAACAAACTGATCCAGAAATGGCTTAAAGATCCGATTCATAGCTTCCATAAACACTGCTGGAGCATTAGTCACACCGAAAGGCATAACCGTATACTCATAATGTCCGTACCTTGTCCTAAAGGCAGTCTTCGGAATGTCTTCGTCCTTAACTCTGATCTGAAAATACCCAGACCGAAGATCAATCCTGGAAAACACTCTCGCTCCTCTGAGTCTGTCAAACAAATCATCAATTCTAGGAAGTGGATACTTATTCTTAACTGTCACTACATTCAACTTCCTGTAATCGATGCACAACCTGAAAGTTCCATCTTTCTTCTTCACAAATAACACTGGAGCTCCCCACGGTGATACACTAGGCCTTATAAAGCCCTTCCTTAGCAGTTCCTCCAACTGCTTCTTCAATTCATCCATCTCAGGAGCTGACATCCTATAAGGTGGTATGGAAATAGGCTCAACCCCTGGTTGCAGATGGATAGCAAACTCAGTATCCCTCTTAGGTGGTAACCCAGGTAACTCTACTGGAAACACCTCAGGAAACTGATTAGCTACAGGAATTCTCCCCAATTCCTCCTCTATAGCCACTCCATTCAACGAATAATACTCTTCTTCACCAACTATAGGGATGGTATCTATAAGTCTAAGGTGTAAACTCTTAGCACTAGATGCCAACCCTCCTGTGCAAGTCACTCTAGCTCCTTGAGCATCAGTAATGTCAACTGAGTGATTCGCACAATTAATTTGTGCCTTGTGCTTACTCAACCAATCCATTCCCAGCACCAGATCATAAGATCTTAACTCAATCACCCATAACTCACAACTAAAATCATGATCACCTAACTGCAAGGGATACTTAATAACCACTTTGTTGGTCACAATAAAACCTCTCCTTGCAGTCCTGATGAGTCTCAACTCACCCGAAATTTCACGCTGCAAACTAAGCTTATCTACCAAGGTAGAAGATATCACTGAAAGAGTAGCTCCCGTATCGAAAAGTACTCTAACACTACCATTCTAAAAAGTAAAATTACCTCGAACGGCGGGCGGTTCTCTGGCCACTTGATTTGTCAGGGCGAAAACTCTCGGCTCAACTGCTGCTGCGGCCACACTAGGCCGATTCCCAATAGCAAGCGGTACTGGAGGTAAAGTCCGAGGCGGTCCTGTCATCGGTCGAACTCTTGGGCAGTCCCTCGCCCAATGCCCTCTCTGGCCACATATATTATAGGTATCTGTACCCAGTGTACATGGTCTGCCACCATGAAACCGTCTGTACCTTGGACATAAACCTGTCCTCCTCCTCTTAAATGGATCCTGGATCCCCACAATCGGTCACTTCGCAGCACTTTTTCCCAAGTTGGATGGTCCAGCTTCCACCTTTTTCATGGGTGCTCTGGAATCCTCGAATTCCCTTTCCAAGGCCAATGCCTTCTGAACCACTTGGCGATAGCTCCTGATATCAACTGTCGCCATATACCTCCTGAATACAGGTTTCAAACCCTGGGAAAACTTCTTAGCTTTCAGCTCATCATTCCCCAACATATATGGAGCATACCGGATAAGTGAATTGTAGCGTTACTCATACTCCCGTACTGACATCTCCCCCTGTGTCAGATTCTCAAACTGGATCCTCCTCTGATCCTGTGCAGCTTCACTGATATACTCCTGTCTGAACTTCTTCTCGAAGTCTGACCACTTGAGCACCTTTTTCTTGTGCTCTGGATGAGTACCATTACTCTCCCTCAGCAACTCCATCACATCATCCCACCATAGACTGGCTCTCCCTCTCAGAAAGAATGGTACCAAAACCATCCTCTGCTCTGACTCATAACCACCACAAGTGAAGAGTCTGTTCATAATGGACAACCAGTCCTCTGCTCTGTCAGGATCTCCTGTCCCGTCGAAGCTAGGTGGATCAACTGTCTTGAATTTCTCTAACAGTCTCATCTGATGTGGAGTGTCTCCCCTCCTTGGAGCCTCCATCATCTCTGGTTCCTCTTCCTCCTCATGAACTTGATTTCGGTGTTCATGAGCTCTAGGCACTTGCTGTGGCTCAGCATGCCTTTCCTGCTCTTGTTGTGGTTCATCCTCCTCCTGGACAGCACCCCTGTCCTCATAATCTCTGAACATCTCTGTCACAAGGGTATTCATACCCTGTGCCACCTGAGCCATAGTCTCTGTCAACCCCTGTAGCACCCTGGATATCTCATCCAGCCTCGCCACAATGGGGTCACTAGAACCCTCACCAGGTTCTCTAGTCCCCCTTGAAGCTCCAGACCTAGTGTCAACCATGGCAACCTGCAACCACAGTCAGACAACATTCCCCACATGTTGGTCAGTACTAACTTCCTAGCACTTGGACTTTTCCAACTAGATCTCAGTCTAAGCCTCCAATATCTATGAAATAAACCCTTAGCTCTGATACCAAAAACACTGACACGATCCCCCGTGCCCCTGCCCGGGATACCCTGTGAGCGTTTGTCTCACGGTGGATTGTAATTGGCTAGCTGAGTATGTGTGCGGATTAAATCCGATGCTACTAGTTGATTAACCTAGAAATGCAATATGTATGCTCTTATGCTTTGACTTGGTTTATTAAAACCATAAAACATTAAACAAGAACTCGGCCAAGTAATTTCTACACAAATATACACAAACTGCCAAAGCATATCAAAATCAACATTTGTGTGGTTAACTACACATAAACAACTTCGTGAAAGCATTCATACAATGAAGTAACTAATGCTCCCACCCAAGAACAATCCTGAGTCAAGGACTCTTTATAACATAGACTATGGAGGCAAAAGAAAGTACTGTATCAAAATACAAGACTTTACTGAGATCTCTTTACCCTAGCTCCCACTTTGGACACCCGTCCTAGTGGCGAGTCTCACAAATCCTCTGCCAAGTGCTACTAGGCTCTGCAGCCAAAGGAAGAAACAAGTTAGTACTGCTACCTGACCAACAAACCAACTGAGCACTTAGGCAAACTAGAAACTCAAGGTTTCTCAACTACCTTACCTTTACACACCAAAAAGGTACTACCGTGATAATCCTCAACGATTATCCGGTCCAGCAACTTCAGGCTCTACATAACAAACAGGGAGTGAGAATTCAACAATTCTCAGCAAGGGGTCTTCAATGTACCTGCAATAAAAACCTAGGACTCTGGCTGCGAGCTCACACAGCATGAAGGGTACTAGTATATATGCATATAACCAGGTCCGTAGACCTCTCCTCAAGTAGTCCTCCTTACCAGGCCAAGCGCAACTACTTAGCAACCTGGCACTCGGCCCAAGGGTGAACCTTAGCAAGCCACAAACAATCATAAAACCTCTCACCTAGTTGTTATGCAGGGGAATTATGGTGGGACTTTGTAGACTAGGCCGCAGGGCCTCGTTGATGTAGACTAGATGAACAAGGTTTTGCCTTGTGGCCTCGTGGCTATGGCACGGCTAGGCCGACAAGGGTTCTAAACCTCTCACCTGAGCTAATGATAACTAATTATGTTCATTTGCAACATAGTTTCCTTAACAACTTGCCTTCACTTTGAGTTAACATAAATCTAAAACTAGGACAATTTAAGTGTTTTTAAAACATTTAGGTGATAGTACTCCCACTTAGTTTCGAGAGGAATCTTGAATCACCTCAATCGGACACCCGAGCGAAAAGTTATGCTGAAAACAAAACCGGGTGTCAAATGCTGTCTTGGCGACGCGTTGCCACAGTTGTCGACGTTCTGTAACATTTTTCTGGATTGGCAACGCGTCGTGGGAACTGGTGGGGATTGGCGACGCGTCGCCAAACCTGCAAAATGCTCAGAAAACCCCAATTTTACTGCTATGAACTTTGGACACTTCCCACACATATCAAACATGCATGGAATGCCTCCAAATTTCATACACACATAGTACATGTTGCATAGAACATAACCAACTGTCAAAAGCTAAGCTATGATGTATCGTGACATCAAACAAATCCTCTCAATCCTGCTAGTCCACAATAATTCACCAAAACGTTTCTCAATGCCTTAGCCAAAAACTACTCAAATTTCTCAAGCAATTCCAAGCCAATAGCATTCCATGAACATAAAAACACTTCTCCCTTACTTCAACTCCAAGTAACAAGCAAGAATCAAAACCCCTTTTCGTTCAACCATGCTCCCAAAGTTCTACACAAGTTCCAATCCAAAAACAAAGCTCCAAACATCAAATTCATGCCTCCTAACCAAAACCCAAGCTTCAAATCAACCAAATACCATGAATTCAATCAAGAACACAACTCTTATCTCGTTCAAAAATAGGAGATGGAGAAAAATGTCTTTCCAAGCTTCAAAAACATGATTTCAAGCTTGAAAATGCTCCCTCCAAGCTTATATACCCTCAATTGCACCTCTTGACACCAAGATCACTTGATTCCAAGCTCAATTTGAGAGACAAATGAGTAAGGGAAGGTTAGGAACGTGTTTATGGCAGCCTTCCCTTCTCTTCCCCTTCTTAAACCCTCACTTAGCAACCAAGATCACCAAGGTTTCAAGTTAAGTGCAATTAGGTCCCCCATCTTTGTAACTTAATAGTTCTTGATTAAATTCTTGTCCGTTTGTCAAGTTTGAGCTAAGGTTAAGAGTTAAGTTATAAAAATTCATTTGAAAACACTCGGGCCTCGTCCCGGCTACTCAGGGTGCAAAATTAACATTTTGCCCCTGAACTTAGTTCAGAGCTTTATTCTTGTCGGAACTTAGTGAACTTCGGTAAACTCCTTTATTCTTGCTAAGTAAACTTAAATTAAACTTCTAAACTTAATTCAAAACTCTTTACCTTCCTCAAGAAGGGTCATAACAGTTCATAGGAGGGGTGGTTGTTGCTAATACATAAGCCTAAAAAAAGGTGATTGTCTGATACAACGTAGCCCTAAAAAGAGCTCAACCCAAGAAATCCTTAGGGGCCATCCAATTTTTTTTTTCTATTTTTTCGACTAGAGAAGTGAAAAGTCCTTTTCATAATGAAGTATGCCAAAACATGCAAAGGGAAATAAGTATGAGATCAAATGAGAAATTATAAAATGGGATAAAAAGTGTTGCACACACCATAGTCATATAAGAACTCAGGAATTAAATAGTCATTTTTGCAAACACCTAAGTGCATCCACTGCATTTTTAAGAAATTGAAAGCTTTCTCTTACACTCAAAAGGAAAACTCCTATTCTATTTCATTCCACCATTAAATATCTGCACTTCACTAGAGAAAGGCCAAACACCTTCAATCAAACTACGGCAGACTTTGGGATAAATCCACACCAACCCTCAATAGTGGGCTAAAAAGGGAAAAATTAGTAAAAAAAGTCATGTGGGCTAGAGGTTGAAGTTTCCAACAATGATTGCAAATGAAAAAAGGTAATACCAGTTGTTGGGGGAATACTGGAAGGGAGAATTGTAAAGCGATTCAATATATCTACTATAGATTTGGAAGGGGCCAAAGGAAAAAAAAACCTTTAAACTAATCCCAATAAAAGTGGAAGAACCCTTCGGTAAGGGGGTTATCAACCCAATCTAGCAAAGGTAATGAAACCCATAATAATGAGGAATATTGCAGAAGTGGACAAGAAACCTAACTTATTAGCACTCTAACTTGGGCTTATAGTTCGTTTGGTCTGAGATACCTTTTAAACCAGGCTTAATGTTATAGAACTCCATGGTCTTAAAATTCGCACGTTTTTTCCTTCCTTTATTCACATTTAACATACTTTTTTTTTTTACCTTCTAGGTCTCCCTTTACCACCTGGAAATGTGAACAAAGTCACCTGGTTTAGCAATATTCACCAAATGTAAAGGAATTGCAACACCAATAGGAATCTCAGAAAAGGGTTAAAAGGGATTGCCCCAACACTTGTAGCAGAGTCTAAAAGGATAGTTCTCATAATGTCAGTAAGGGTTCCCAAAGACCTACCACTACCACTAATACTACCAAAAGTACTAAACAACCTAATACAGAAAGGACAATATATACACACTACAAGAAATAAACAACCACTAGTTCAGCATACAATAGTATAACTAAAAACTTAATAGAATTTTAAAGTGAAGCTCTGAAGGCCTTAAGAGAAATTGTGAAGATTGAGGGAGAGCCTTCCATCTTTTATAAATGATAGAGCCAAGGGAATAGTCACAAAAGCCATTAATACACCTTGAAAAAGGTGAAACAATGAAATTAATAAAAAATTAAAAGTAAGATGATGGTTCAAAAATTTAAAAAGAAAATAAGGTGTAAAAAATGGGGATGTATAAAGGTAGACCTTGGGACCAAAAGGCCCACCTCAATACCATTGCCATATGGCCATAAAGCTGAGCAGACACTGGAGCTTGAGTAGACTTAGATACCAAAGAGGCATACCTAGGTACCGAGGTAACTTAGCCACATAGGAGACCTTAATATAAAAAGGAATTACCTTGGTACCAAGGTTACAACATACAAATGAGGTACAATGACACTTTGGTACTAGAATTAAGAGTTTAAATAAAAGAATAAGGAGAGAAGCACAAAACCCTAACACTAATACATGCATGAGAAGTTGGT
>SMDT01002286.1:0-43142 GCA_005392925.1 Aquilaria sinensis
TTTAATGACCAAATAGGGAGGAACATGGAAGTGTACGTAGATGACATGATAGTTAAAAGCAAGCTGCCTGTAGACCATGTCACAGACCTAAGGGAGACTTTTCACCAGCTCTGGACCTTTGGAATTCGCCTTAACCCCGAGAAGTGCACCTTCGGGGTAACTTCGGGAAAGTTCCTTGGGTACATGGTATCAGAAAGAGGCATTGATGCTAACCCAGAAAAAATTAAGGCTCTGTTGGAATTCCGAACTCCTGCCACAATAAAAGATGTGCAGAGACTTGCTGGAAGAATAACCTCCCTTAGCAGATTTATTTCCAGATATGGAGACCGGTGTCGAGCATTCTTCAAAGTCCTCACTAAGGTAGCAAAAAGGGAGGACGACCTCGAGAGTAATGATCGTCCTTGGAATGAGGACTGCCAAAAAGCTTGGGAAGAACTCAAAATCTACTTGGCTCACCTGCCCACTTTGCAATAGCCCCGCGAAAGAGAACCTCTTGTGTTGTACCTCGCCGTCACAGAAAAAGCAGTAAGCTCAGTCCTTGTGAAAGAGGAAGGGGCGAAGCAGTGGCCAGTCTACTATGTGAGCAAGTCCCTGCATGGCGCCGAAATCAGATATCCTTTGTTACAGAAAGCTATATATGCCTTGGTCCTGGCAGGAAGAAGTCTAGTGGCCAGTCTACTATGTGAGCAAGTCCTTGCATGGCACTGAAATCAGATATCCTTTGTTACAGAAAGCTATATATGCCTTGGTCCTGGAAGGAAGAAGGCTACGACCATATTTTCAGGCTCACCCCATCATCGTCCGAAGTAGTTTACCCCTGCGGGACGTCATGAAGAAGGTTGACCATTCGGGAAGGCTCTCCAAATGGTGTATAGAGCTTGGCGAACACGACATCACTTATGAACCTCGGAAAGCCATAAAAGCTCAAGCCTTGGCAGATTTCATTGCCGAGGTCCCCATTACCGAGGACAGCCACCCAAGTCCCGACGAAATGAGCCAGAATGGGCCTTGTACGTTGATGGTGCCTCGGGCGCCGAGCACCAAGGAGCAGGGGTGATCATTAAAGGCCCCGAAGGCCTGGAAGTAATGAAGGCCATTAAGTTCAGCTTCAATGTCACCAACAATATGGCTGAATATGAAGCTCTCATAGCGGGCTTGCGCCTGGCCAGAAAAATTGGTGTCAGAAACTTGAAAGCCCATAGCGATTCCCAGCTAGTAGTTCGGCAAACAGCAGGGGACTACGGGGCGAAGGATCCAACACTGGCAAAATACCATGAATTAGTAACGAAGCTTATTCGAGAATTCGACACCGTGCGAATCGAGAGCGTGCCTCACAGACATAACGCTGAGGCAGATGAATTGGCAAAATCAAAAGCATATACTGAGGTGCTAAGCCAGCCGAGCATTACAGTGCTGAGCATAATGACTTCGGGAAGAAGCTGGAAAGACCCAATAAAAACATATCTCGAAACCAATACGCTCCCCGAAGACCCCAATGAAGCAGCAAAAGTGCGGAGACGCTCCGGTCGTTTCTTTCTGATTGGAGAAGAGCTATATCGGCAGGGATATGCAAATCCGCTACAGAGGTGTGTTGGCGAAGAGGATATTGAAATAATCCTCCAAGAAGTTCACGAAGGCGCTTGTGGTTCGCACATCGGAACCGACGCCCTGGCAGCGGTGATACTTCGCCAAGGATACTTTTGGCCTACCCTGAGGAAAGACGCTAGGCGGTTCGTCCAGAAATGTGGTAATTGCCAAAGACATGCAAAAATCCATAGAACACCCTCGGAGCTGGTGACTTCGGCAAACTATCCCTGGCCCTTCGCCGTTTGGGGCATAGACCTTATCGGGCCGCTCCCGACAGCGCCTGGGGGCGTGAAGTTCTGCTTAGTCGCAGTAGACTATTTCTCTAAATGGGTCGAGGCAGAACCTTTGACGACTATCTCGGCAAGAGAAGTGCGCAAGTTCGTGTGGAAAAACATAGTATGCAGATTCGACATACCGAGGGTACTAGTGGCTGATAACGGATCCCAGTTCATAGACAAAGGGTTCCAAGAGTTTATCAGCAACCTCGGAACAAAGATGCACTTCGCCCCGGTAGCTCACCCCCAAAGCAATGGGCAGGTGGAAGTATCTAACAGGACCATAAAAGATGGACTAAAAAAGAGACTGGGAGAGGCAAAAGGAAAATGGCCAGGAGAACTCCAAAGCGTACTATGGAGTTACCGAACAACGCCCCGAAGGGCTACAGGGGAAACTCCTTTCTCACTCGTCTTCGGTACGGAGGCCATAATCCTAGTAGAGGTAGTGCAACCATCAATACGAGTGCAGGTATTTGATGAAAGTGGAAATGACCTCGGCTTAAGAACCAAGCTCGACCTCGTCGATGAACATAGAGAAATAGCGGAACTAAGAAGGAAAGCTTTCCAGCAAAGAGTGGCCGCCGCTATAAACTTGCGAGCTAGGCCAAAAGGAATAAAAAAGGGTGATCTCGTTCTCCGAAAGGCGGAATTCGCACCCCGGAGGCCATCACACGGCGTACTTCGCGCGAATTGGGAGGGACCTTATCTGGTTCTTGCCGAAGTACGAAGAGGGGTGTACAAGCTCGGTGACGCCGAAGGCGTAGAAAAAAAAACACTTGGCATTCAGATGCCTTGAAAAAGTTCTATGCTTAGAATCTTGACGAAAGGGTTTACATTGTACAAAGTTAGAAAAATTTTCTAGCTACACGGGCTTCTGAAAAGAAAGATTCTTGAACAAAAGAAATACTAAAATTCCGCAAAAATGATCGCCAGAATAAGCATGGGTGCGATTTCCTGAAATCCCCCGAACAAGCATGTTCGGGACAATAGGAAATGTAAAACCTTGCGAAAATTTCTAAATACAAAGGCTCGCAGAGAACCGATCTAATCTTCCGAAGTCTCTTGAGCAAACGCGTTCGGGGCAAAAAGGAATGAACAATCTCACAAAAAAGACTTAGCCAAAATTTCTTACAGGAAAGAAAAAAAGTCTTTATTAACAGACAAAGATCGGTTTACAAAGAAGAAGGACTACCAAGAAAGAAAGAGTACAAGGAAGGAGAAAAAGAAGGCAGAAGGGGCCTAAAGATAAATTAGGGATTCTCGGCGTCCCGGGAGCCACTAGCCCCTGCATCTTTTTCCGCCACCACCCGCGCCGGAAGAGTCTGAGGCAGGTTCAAGTGCTCGAGCTTGGACCAAGTCCACCGAGGTCCCTCAGGAATATTTAGGGCCTCCAGGAAAGAAAGGTCGAGATCTGGAAACTTCAGAAGAACTTGATGACGAACGAGACAAAACCCGTCTTGAAAACCAACTTTGGTCATCTCGTCGGATTTCCTCTTCTCGACCCCAAGATCATTAAGCTCCTTCTCCAGGTCTTCAACCTTTTTCCTTAACGCCTTCACCTTCTTTTTCCTCGACTCATCCTTCCCCTTCTTCGAAGAATCGACCTCGGCTTGAAGTGCGGCTTTCTCGGCCTCCGCCTTCGCCAGAAGAGCCGCAGAATCCGACTTCTCCTTTTGAAGTGCCTCATTAACCGAAGTCAGCTCCGCCACTTTTCCGCCGAGGTCGGAAATCTTCTGGGAGGAGTCCTTTATAAGTTCTTCTTTTTCCTTCGCAAACTCCTCCCGAAGGGCAGCAATCTCTGACGCCGAAGTCTGGGCCAGCTGAGTGTTCCGAGCAAGCAGGTCCGCGCACTGGGTCTGGTATTGTTCTATAGTCTTTGAAGCGGCGGCCCGGTACATCCCCTGCCTCGCCACCCGAACTCTGAGGAATCCGGCATATCCCAGCAGCTGCAGAAAAACAGAGGCAAGAATGAGACAAGGCAAAAAATAGGAAAGGCAAATACTTAGAAGAAATCAGAGACAAAAAAAGAGAAAAGGGCAAGGTGAGAAACACACCTGGGCGGCGTGCTCGGAAAGCTTCGCGGCGAGGGAGTCATCATCCGGATGAGCCCCCGCAAGGGCCCTGAAAGAAGCTTCAGTAAGAACCCCCTTTGCAATCTCCTTGGCCATTAGCGGGCAGTCTTCGGAGTACATGTCCATGTCCTCCGTAAAAGACCAAAATGGCTCCTTCGGAATCTTCCCCTTCGGGATATGGGCATCCCGAAGGGCCCGCTTCCGGGCGTGCTCGGCAACCCAATCCGGAGGAAGAATCTCCTCTGCACGACAAAAGCAGAAAAATTGTCAAACACAAGTAGCTGCCAAAAAATTCAGAAACTGAGTGTCTAAGGCATCAAACCTGGTGGCACTTCGGCAACGTCGTCGCCAGAATCCAGGGCCCCCTCAGAAGAAATCTCCTTCCCTTTCCTCTTGCGGCGATCTTCGGCAGAAGGGGCTTCCACCAAAGCGTCCAGAAGAGCCGCCGAATTAGGGCTTGAAGGAGCGACATCTGCACCGACCTCGGTCGAAGGCGCAGCAACGGTTACCTCGGGCTCCTCGCCCACCTCCTCGGAAATCTCCGGCATAGGAGGGGGCACGGTCTTCTTCGATCGCTTGGCCGCCGGAGGCCCCCCGCCAGCCGCCTTCCGTCTTCGGGAGGCAGCCTTCTTTGTTTGTTCACCTTTCTCGGCTTGCCCGATGAAAAGCGATCGGTAATAGGCAGCAGTATCGTCGCCCATCTCTGAAAAAGAGAGAAAACATCAGCGTAAGTCCAAGATGAAATTAAAACAAGGGGACTAGGAGATGACTTACTTTCGAAAAAATCGGCATAAGTAATGTCCTCCTGAAGAAGTTTTACCAGCCAGGAGTCCTTCCCAGCAATGGCAGGAGCCGGCATCTCGAGGTCCGTTTCGTGCTCCTTTACCACCTTCAACTCCCGAAGGACTTCTTCGGTCATCAACTTCCAGTTAATTGGAAAGGGGTAAAGGGGGCGCGGTGGGACCTCGGAATCCCAGTCAGAGACCGCTCGGATGCGCTTGTCAAAGTCCGCAAAAATAGGTGTTAACTCGGGAGTTAACAGTATCTTCGGGTCAACGACATCCATCACGAGCTTTCCCTGAGCCCACTTCGTCGGGACGTACGACCAGGCCTCCTCCTTCTTCATAAAGAAGAATTTCTGTTGCCACCCTCGCCAGCTGTCCTTGTTGGCAAAGGTGAACTTGTATTTTTTGCTCCCTGACCCCCGAGGTAGCATGAAATAGAAGCCACCCTTTGGGATCACGAAGAGCTTGTAGTACTGCAGAAAAATGACAAAGTGTGGCTCTATACCGAAGACACCACACATACAAAGAAAAGCATTGAAATAGCAGTACGAGTTCGGCGGAAGTTGGTTTACGGCAATGCGATGGAAATCGCAGAAATCGCAAACCATCTTCGGCGGAGGATACCGAAGTCCGGCCTTCAGTTGGGCACGGAAAATAGTAACCTCGTCACTACGGTTTGAAAAGCTATATTGGTCCGAACGAGGCAACCTCGTAGTGACGTAGGAAGGAAGGAAGAACTTCTTTTTCCATTTTTTAAGTTTTGCAGAAGTGGTGCAGCAGGGGTGAGAAAGAAGGGGTTCCCAGCTTTCGGGAATAGGCATGACTGGCAAAAAATCGAGTTCGGGAAAAGGCAAAAAGCTATTTCGAAGAAAAAATTTGGAAAAACAGAAGAAACTGGAAGCTAAAACCCACCAAACGTTTTGCCAAAATCTGGATTTGAGGACGCCATCGTGAAATGATTGCCGGAAAGCCACTCTGTCAAAAAGCACCGCCGTAAGAGAGCAGGAAAAACACTGCGGCAGTTGAGAGACAGAAGAGAGCAAAAGCGAGAGCAAAAGCAAAAGCAAAAGCAAAAGGGGGTTATGAAGGATTAAGGGTATATATAGACCGAGGAAGGGTAGGCGAATCGATGTCATAAGTGCTGTGCGAAGGCGAATCGTAGCCATAATTGCCCATTCTGCATAAAAAGACGCGCCCGCTGTAACCGATGTAACCCTCTCCAATGATGGCGTGCCACGTGTCAGCAACCACGCCAAATAAGGAACACGCTTTCTGACGAATAGCACGCCGCCCCAGACTGACACGCCTGGTCACGAGACGAGACGTTTCAGTGACTTACAAAGACTATAGAAAATAGGTTACCTCGGAGACACCAAGAGACAGTCTGTGCTACGTCTACGGACAGAAGGTGTATCTTCGGCACAGGTACCATGCATAAAGCCCCGAAGGGTACCCTCCAAAAGCTGACAAAAGCCAAAGTCCCTACTTCGGCTTCTAGGGGGGGCATGTGATAGCCGAAGGACTATCGCCTCTCCTAGAACGTACCTCCTATCAAAAGCATGCTCGGGAAGCCTGGCACCATCCGAGGGAGGCACTAGTACTGACCTCGGACTAGGCGAATTCCAGTGCCTCGAACTCGGGATTTAGCCTAGTACCCCAGAGAGCTCCAAAGGTGCAGACAGCCCCCTCGGGGGATTAAACGGGTCACCTTCGGGATAGAAGAACCAGCTACCGCAAGCAAGAGAGGATTTCCCGAAGGCGGAACCTGCGAGCTAGGCAGCGCCCCGAACGGCGAACATAACTCCCGAAGAAGGGTGTTCGTCCCAGAGAACGACCTCGTCGAAAGGACATCGGGAGTACGGCAGGAGCATTTAAGGAGCCTCTGACACATCACCCACAGACGCACCATGTCACCTCAAACGACGCTCTGACACGCCGACGCTGCCCAGGCCTTGTCACAACCTGTCTCGGACCAAGGCTCGAGGGAGCCTACAAACAGCTACTTGTCCCCTATGTCCAAAGGTACACAGCAGATCTGACCGAACATGTGTCACGATCTGAATGGGCCAGATACTTCTATAAATACCAAAGAGCAGCCCCTTGCAAACGGTTGGTCAGTCAGTGGAGAGGATACGAACAGGCAAGGCCACTAAACCCCTGAGTGCTCTCTTTCCTTCACCTCTCAGAAAACTAACTTGGGCGTCGGAGGCTCCTCCCCGGAAAAACATCTCGGGGACCTCCTAACCTTTCCTTTTGGGCTCTTTGGGTACCACTCTTTGGGAAACCTCCACTCCGGGCGTTCTCCTCCTCAGGAAGTCCCTCCAGAAACCACCATGTCCTCCAGCGAAGATGTCTCCGGACATCAAGTGGTACAATTAAAACTACAAACTTAAAGTTGGCATATTCGGCCATGCAAGTTTTTAAGGTGACTAGTGCCATACTAAGCCAAATTGTGGGAGACAACAATGATTACTAATCAAATCTTGTCTACCACTAAAGTACTATTCACTAGTTAACTAGTTAAACTAACTAGTTTGTTGTCTAGTTATATGGCTGGTTACTCATGGGCAATTATAGTACTTTGGTACTTGTGTTGTGTTGTGCATGGCATTATGGGCCATGAAGTGACTTAAATGTCCATTTAGACACAAGTTTTAAGGGAGGCATTGTGATTATATGGATTTGGGGGCTACATTGTCTCATGCAAATTAATGAAGCCAAAGTTAGCATTTTAGCTAACTAAACCCAAGTCATTTCGACCGAAACTAGTCAAGACATTTACCTTGACATTTCGGGCTTATTTCTTTCCTTCGCCGAAAGCTTGTCTAGCTCATGTTCTTGAGTTCTCTCAAACTTGGTCTCGGTTTCAAGATTCATTGAAGTAGTGTGGAGCTTGGGTGAAGGATTCAAGCTTGGGAGCTTGATTTCGGTGCTAGACTACTTCAATTTCAAGTTTGAACTTGAAGAATTAAGAAGGGCTGAACCAACCAAGCTAGGGTTTTGAGGTAACTTTGGTATTTCCTTGAATCCATGGTATTTTCTTCCATGAACAAGGGATTTAGGAGCTCAATTGTTGTTAGATTGAGTTAATTGAACAAGCTTGGTGTTGGTTTGTAAGACCATTGTTGGCCGAATGTGTTGGATGAATGAACTTGATGTTCTTCTTCATTTCCATGGAAACTAATCCATGACTAAGTGTTGTTGTTGCCTATTTGTTCTTGTGCTAGGCAAGTTTGAGTGAAGAACATGAAGTTGAGCAAGTTGGAGTTTGGCCGAAAGGTGCATTTTGAGGTAATTGTGTGTTCCTCATTTGATTACATGGTATTAGTGCCATGAATGTTGGTTAATGATGTTTTAGTGATCATATGTTGGATTAGAATGATGAAGAACATTAGTGTGTGAAGTTGGGCTTTATGGCCGAGGGCCTGAAGTAGTATAATTCGGTGTCCATTGATTGAATACATGGTAATGATGCCATGAACATTGTTTATTGGTGATTTGGTGACTATATGATGGACTAAATTGATGAAGAACATTGTTATGTGAAAAAGGACATTATGGCCGAGAGCATGGGTTAGTGTAACTAGGTGTTGTTCACTTGATTACATAGTAAATGTGCTATGAACAAGCTTCATTTGATGGTTGTTGACCATGTGTTGAGTTAGAATGATGGGTAGCACATACATATATGAAATTGATCTATTTGGCCGAGAGCTTGAGTTAGTATTATATGGTGTTCTTCTTGGAGTACATGGTAGTTAATCCATGAGTATGTGTGGTTGATGCCTATGTGATTGATTTGGTAGGCATTGTGATTGAGGAACACTTGGATACTTGAAGCTTGGTTGTAACCGAGAGCTATTGAGGTAGGGTTCACTGGCACTTGATATGGCTTGGTAATATATCTACCATGGTTCAAGTGTTTAGAGTGGCTAAGTGATGGTTAAAATTTTTCCAAATGACCTTAGTTGCTTGATGGGCTTTAAAGTTTTTCACTTGGTTGAATTTTTGATTAGCTAATTGACTAGTGTACATGTACTAGAAATGCAAGTAAATGTGGCCTATTTGCTTGACATTTTGGAGCTCTATGTGGAAGTAAGTTGTTTGATGGTGAATTGTGTGCATTGTGCACATGGGTACATGTATCGTTCATTATGGCCGAGAGCAAACATGTGGAGTGTGTGTGTGTACTTGTGTGCTTTAGTGTTTCCATGTGCTTGCTAACCCCACTTATGATATTATAGTATGTATATGCTTGGTTTCTTTGTCTTTGTGTTTGTTTTGCAGGCAAAGCTAGCAGTTGGGAGGTTAAGCTTTGAGTGATTACTCAGCTTAACTAAATAGACTCAATTTGAGTTGTATATGTATATAAGTGAATCCTACTGAGTTATACTCACTGCCCATCTTTTTATTTCGGGCAAAGATATTCGGCCTGAGTAGTGCTACCTTGCTTGTTGCTTGTGTTTTGCACTAATTTGCTTAGTTTCCAAGGTATGTGCCTATGTGTGCTTGGCTTATCATTTAGGGTTCATTACAAGTCTTATATATATATATATGGTTGGCCGAGACTTATGAGCTAAGTTTGCAGGCTATAGTTGGAGACTTGTCTAGGAGGGCTATGGATACTTGAACTGTGGCTTTGATCATAGTATTTTCTTTCATGACAATGAATCAGGCTATTGGGTTGGTGTTGCAGTGTGTACTTTTGTATGGCATACTTAAGGTTATGTTTGACCACTAGTGGTCTTGGTATGTAATAACTTGGCATGTTTAGCTTTTGGGATTCATCGCATGTAGCCATGTTGGACACTAGGTAGACTACTCTTTTGTGTACATATATGTAGTCCTTGGCACCTAGACTTATGTTGGTTTTGTTGGGTTTGTATGCCAAGTTATGCATGACTTATGGATGGCAATATGCCTGTACTTGGATATTGAATGTTTTAGGCCAATGTTTGGCACTGTTATGTGAATAGTTATGAGCCTAAACTTATGGAAATGTGGTGCACTACTATATGTTTGTGTGTTGGCCGAGAGCATCATGTGCATAGTAACTTGTGGTTTTCAAATCTAAACCAATAATTTGGCTTCTTGGTTGTCATATAAGTAGCACACATGACTGCACACCAATTATGCACTTAAAACTCCATTAAGTGTTGCCTTGCTTGAGATGCAAGTAATCAATTAAAGCCTTGCTTGTTGTGCAAGTTAGTGGTATTGGGCCTTACTTTTGCTGCAAGTAACTGTTGGGTTGTTTAAAAGCCTTCTAGGCCACCTCCCAGGCTTCTCACCTTAAGAAAATAAGACTTAAGGTATCCATTGCTTGTTTCGCCGAATTGAAGACTTTAGAGTTGTAGTGGGTTTGCGAGTTCAACCTTGGAACTTATGGGCCAGGGCCTGAGTGAGGTGTGACAGTAGGTGCCCGGGATGGGCAGCCTCGGGATGAGATAAGAAGGAAGGTAATACTTGGCCATCCACTTCTTCACCTTCTCCGAAGTGGTAGTACAAGGATGAGATTCGAGAGGAAGAAAGCTCTCGGGGAGGGGTCGGACAGTTAGCAACGGGGTCGGATCAGACATTTTTTCAAAAGAAAAGAAGGACGACTCCGAAAGGGTAAGGAAGCAGAGAGACCTCAGAAAAATGACATCGACAGAAAGAAGAAAACATAAATTACAGAAAGAAGCACCCACCAAAGGTCTTGTTGAAATTCCTGAACGCCGACGTAAAAATTGCCAGAAATCGCTCCGCCGCAGAAATCGCTGCCGGAAAGAAGGAGAAGGACAAGAGAAGACTCTAGAGCAAATGAGAGCAAAAGCAAAGAATGAGGCAAAAAATGAGGCGAAAGGTGCTTATATAGACCGAAGAGGGTAAGCGAAACGTCGTCATTATTATCCCTCGGGAGCGCAACAGACTCATTATTACCCCTCAAAGGCGAAGAGACGCAATTAGTGTGACCGGCGCAATTATCCCGCCATCCACTAGCGGCCACGTGTCATCCAATGCGAAGAACTAGGCCACGCCCCACTGACATCACAAAAACCCAGGCATGCTTATCCAAACTAACATGTTTGACCAAAGGATACGATGGTTCACGAACCTGCTGCAGAAGAAAGCAAAAGCAAAAGCTGCACGCGCCTTGAGGTCACAGAAAGAACTAGGGAAGGTACCTCGGCTATGAAGGAATGTCTTCTGAAAAAGAGCAGCTTCTTGAGCAGAGCTCCAACCACGAGTTTGGTAAAGAAGCCTTCCGAAAAGCATAAAGCCGAAGTCTCCGCTTCGACTTCCCGGGAGTGGGCATGTGATAGCCAAGGTGCCGATCACCCTCCGAAGGCACAGGTTCGGGCAAAGCACTGACCTCAGAAGAGAAATCACTCACCACAGAAGGAAGGATGTTTGACCTCCCGAAATCCAGCCTCGGCATTTCTCCATTCCAGGAAATGACAATGCCAACCTCAGGGGGATGAGTAAGCCATCCTCGGAAGTGGGGGTGTCTCCAAGAAAGGTCACCTTCGGGAAATATACTCCTGCGATACCAAAAGTGACCTCGGAAGACAAGTTCTCCGAAGAGGTCTCCTTTACCAAAAAGGGGCCTCGAGAGTACGACATGAGCATTTAAGAAACCTCTGACATATCCCCGATAATCTGCCCCCAGTCACGTATTGACACGCCACCTGCAGGGATACTTTAGCACGCCACTCTCGGGTTACCCAAAGCCCTAGCCTGGCAGCCCATGCCGACTAGGGGTCCTCTATTGCCCAAAAGACGTAGAACGCATCCTACCGAACACGTGTCATGATCTGGGCCGGCCATCTGAGAAAGACTATTACTACTCACCCCTCTACAAATACTTGGTAATGATTCCAGAAAAAGAGGAACATTTTTCTTGGAGATAAGATACTTCTTTACTCTTTATCATCTCATTACCTCCAAAATACTCACTTGGGCGTCGGAGGTTCCCCCCCGGAAAAACACTCCGGGGACCTCCTAACCCTTGCTTCTTGTGACTTTCAGGTGATCTTCCCAGAGTACGTTTGTCCCGGACCTCTCTCCATTTCCATAAGCCCCTGCCACCTTCACCATGACACACGAAGGAGATGCTGAAGGGCATCACTTCGGAACTTCCCGAAGACCCTCTTGAAGCTGCAAAGTTTCCAAAATCACTCAAGAAGATATTTTCTAATCAGGGAAGAATTGTACTGACAAGGGCATGCAAATCCATTGCAAAGGTGTATTAGCAAAGAGGACAGAAAGATAGTCCTCAAAGAATTCCACGGCGAGATCTGTGGCTCTCACCTTAGGACTGATGCCCTGGCTGGGTTACCACTTCTACAAGGATATTTCTGGCCTACTTTAATGAAGATGCAAGGCGGTTCATCAAAAACATGTGACAAGTGCCAGAGACACCCACCCATCCAGAGAATGCCCTCAAAAGTGATAACTTCGGCAAAATATCCTTGCCCCTTTGCTATTTAAGGAATTAACCTCTTCGGGCCTCTCCCAACGGCTCTAGGAGGAGTAAAGTTTTGCGTAGTTGCAGTGGATTAGTTTACTAAGTGGATCGAGGCAAAGCCATTGGTAGCAATTTCGGTGAAGGACATATAGAAATTTGTCTGGAAGAACATCATATGCAGATTCGGTATATCGAGGGTCATAGTAGCTGATAACGATTCCCAATTCACTGATAAAGGATTTCAGGAATTCACAACCAACCTCGGAATAAAGCTGCATTTCACCCTAGTTGCCCATCCTTAAAGTAATGGACAAGTTGTAGTGTCCAATAGAATGATAAAAGATGGTGTGAAAAAAAGGTTGAAAAAGGAAAAGGGAAAGTGGCCAGGAGAGCTTTTGAGCGTGCTTTTGAGTTACCGAACAACCCCCAGGAAAGCCACTGGAGAAACACCTTTTTCAATTATCTTTGGCATAGAGGCCATCACCCCCGTCGAAGTTATGCAGCCATCTATCAGAGTACAGGTGTTCAACGAAGAAGGTAACCACCTCAGTTTAAAAACCAAGTTGGATACGATTGACGATCATAGAGAGATGGCCAAACTCAGAAGAAAAGCTTTTCAGCAGAGAGTAGCCACTACTATGAACTTGCGTGTCAAGCCCAAAGGGATTAAAAAAGGGTACCTTGTTCTTCGAAAGGCTGAACTAGAACCTTGAAGACCCTCTCATGGAGTACTTCGAGCAAATTAGGAAGGACCTTATTTGGTCATCGAAAAAGTTCGGCTAGGAGTCTACAAGCTCGGTAATACTGAAGGAGAAGAGTTGAAAAACACATGGCATTCAGACTCTTTGAAAAAATTCTACACTTAGAAAAATTTTCAAGGGAAAAATAATGCATAATATGCCGAAGGAGGTGAACCGAATGTGGTTGCTTCTGAAAATGCATTGTAAAAGTTTTACCAAAGGTGGTTGACCGAGTATAGTTGATCCCAAAGGTACTAAACCATATCTGCACAAAGCAAGTTTTACAGAAGGTGGTCGACTGAACATAGGTGATTACGAAGGTACTTAACTATTCTTGTACAAAGTGAGTCAGCCGAAGAAGGTTGACCAAAGATGGTTGACCCTAAGTGTGGCTAATCAAACATGGTTGATTCCATCCTTTGGAGAAATTAAGGTTGTGAATCCTTGATAGTATCTTTTAAAGATAATATAGCACTAAAGGAGCTTATAGTCGAAGATGGCTAAGTACCAAAGGTTGAAAAGATGCCCAAAGTCGGACTCATTGTGGACTTAGCCAAAATTTTGAGCAAAAACAAGGGAAAGCTACATTAAGCTCCATTGTTGAAGTACAAAGTATAAAAAAAATAGAGAAAGCTACGCTCTATTGATTATCGGGCGCATCATCAGGCTTTTCGATAGAAGCACCCTCGTTGTCCTAATCTTCAGCATCCTTATCATCGACAGCCGAAGGTGGAAGGTTCGGAAGGTTAAGATATTCAATCCTTGACCAAGGGGAGGAAGGACCTTCAAGAATGTTGAGGGCCCTTAAGAAGGAAAGGTCGAGGTTCGAGTACTGGGAAAGAACTTAATGATGGAAGAGGCAAAAACTGTCTGGAAAGAGGACTTGGTTGCCTCAATGGACTTTGCCTTTTCAGCCTTCAAGTCCTCCAGCTCCTTCTTCAACGCTTCAACCTCCTTCTCCAGTTTTTTCTTCTTTTTCTTCTTTTCCTTCTTCAGCTGCTCGACCTTGGCGAGAAGATTGGCGTTGATCCCCAATGCCTTTGTGAGATTGGCAATAACGTCTTCCTTTTGCTTCCGAATGGCCTTACCCTCCAAGGATAGCTCCATAACCTTCACACCAAGGTCGGAGATTTTGTAGGAAAACTCCTCAACTTGCCCCTTCTGGCTATTCAACACTTTATGCTGATGGTTGGCCAACTCCTCCTTCGTGATTTTGTTGAGCTCGCCATACTTAACAACCAAGCTCACAAATAGTTCCTTTGCCTTCACCAAGTTTTCCTCCAACTGACCCTGGACAGAAGACTATTTTGCTGCCTAGGCCTGAAAGTATCCATTGTACGCCAGCAGCTGCAAAAAAAAAGAAAAGATAGAGAACACCAAATATGGGTCACAAGCGATAGAAACTCAAAATTCTTTCAAAGTCCTAAGGGAAAAGGTTTACCTTGGCAGAATGCTCGGTTATTTGAGAGGTAAGGACCTCCTCATTGGGGCACTCTTTGTTTAAGGTTTATGGTGGCCTATGGCAATTTCGTCATGTGACATGATAGGAGCAAGGGGGACTTCTGGTGGAGGAGAGCGCTTCAGGAGGAGGTTTTCCAGGGGAGGGTGCCTGAAATGTCTGGAAAATAGAGGTTAGGAGGTCCCCGGAGTATGTTTCCAGGGAGGAGCCTCCGACGCCCAAGTCAGTATTTAGGAGATAAAGAGGTGATAGATAGTGGAGAAGTATGGTCTCTAGTATTTTCAGACTTCCTCTACCTGGGGTGTTTTCCAAGTTTTTATAGAGGAGCGAACAATAGTAGGCCTCTTCATGTGGCCAGCCCAGATCATGACACGGGGATGCGGTCCACGTCTTCGGGGAATAGGGGGTCACTCAGCCGATCATAGGCCGCCGGGCTAGGAGCCTAGGTGACCCGAGAGTGGCGTGCAAGAGTGTCCCTGCAAGCTGCGTATCAGAACATGTCTGGGAGCGGCGTGTCAGGGATGTGTCAGAGGCTCCTTAATTGCTCATGTTGTACTCTCGAGGTCCTTTTTGGTGGAAGAGACCTCTTCGGAGAAGGACTCGTCTTCTGAGGTTTCTTTAGTATCGCAGGAGTATATTTCCCGAGGGTGATCTTCCTCAAGGACACCCTCACTTTTGAGGATGGCTTAATCATCCCGCTGAGGCTGGCACTGTCGTTTCCTGGAAGGGAGAATTGCCGAGGTCGGATTTGGGAGGTCGAACATCCTTCTTTCCGTGGCGGGTGGTTTCTCCTCCGAGGTTGGTGCTTTGTCCGAACCTATGAGTTTGGAGGGTGATGGGCACCTTGGCTATCACATGCCCCATCCCGGGAAGTCGAAGTGAAGACTTCGGCTTTATGCTTCCGGGAAGGCTTTTTTGCTGAGCTCATGGTCGGAGCTCCACTTAAGAAGTTGCTCTTCTTCAGAAGACGTCCTTTCATAGCCGAGGTACCCTTCCCTAGTTCTTTGGGTGACCTCGGGGTGCGTGTAGCTTTTGTTTTCATTTTTTTCTGCTGCGGGTTTGTGAACTGTCGCATCCTGTGGTCAGACATGTTAGTTATGGATAAGTGTGCTTGGGTTTTCGCGATGTCAGAGGGGCGTGCCCTAGGTCTTCGCGTTGGCTGACACGTGGCCGCTAGTGGATGGCGAAATAGTTACGCCGGCCACACTAATTGCGTCTCTTCGCCTTCGAGAAGTAATAATGAGGCTGTTGCACCTTCGAGGGATAATAATGATGACGTTTCGTTTATCCTCTTCGGTCTATATAAGCACCTATCGCCTCATTTTTTGCCTCACTCTTTGCTTTTGCTCTCATCTGCTCTAGAGCTTTCTCTTGTCTTTTTCCTTTTTTCGGCTTCGGTTTCTACGGCGAAGCGATTTCCGACAACTTTCACGGCAACATTCAGGAGCTCCGACTTCGGCAAAGCTTTGGGTGGGTGTTCCTTTTTGTAGTGTTTTTCCTTCCGAGGTAGCTTTTCCAAAGTACTTTCATTCCCTTATTCCTTTTTTCAAAAAATGTCGAATTCGACCCCGTTGATGACTGTCCGGCCTCTCCCCGAAAGCTTCCTTCCTCTTGAATCTCACCCTTGTTCCACCACTTCGGAAAAGATGAGGAAGTGGGTGGCCAAATATTACCTTCCTTCTTACGTCGTCCCGAGGTTACCTATCCCGGGTACGTACAGTTTCATGGCTCATTCGGATGAGGTTATTTTTTACCGAGCTCAATTGAAAGCCGGTCTTCGGTATCCTCCCCATCGCCTGATATGTGAGTTTTGTAAATTCCACGGAATTGCCGTGAACCAACTCTTACTTCAATTCTTTCCTCTGCATGTGTGGGGTGTTTAAGATAAACCCCCACTTTCTCTTCTTCATGCAGTATTACAAACTCCACCTAGTCTCGAAGGGCGGCTTTTACTTCCTGCTTCCCCGAGGGTCCGGGAGTAAGAAGTTTACCTTTACCTTCGACAACAGGGACAGCTGGCGAGGGTGGCAGAAGAAGTTTTTCTTTCTTCGAGTCCCCGAGTTTTGGAGCCACGTGCCGATCAAATGGGCCTCGGGAACCCTGAAGATTGACGTTGTCGATCCCCAGAAGCTCCTAATTCCAGTGCTGTTTGCCGAGTTCAATAAGTTCGATAGACTTATTCGGGCTGTGGCAGACTGGGACCCCGAGGTCCCTCCGCGTTCATTCTACCCTTTTCCCATCAAGTGGGACCTCACGACCGAGGAGGTCCTTCGGGAACTGGGAGTGGTGAATGCGCACAAGAGTGACCCCCGCATGCCCGTGCCCGTTCTTCCGGGGAAGAAGGCTTGGATAGTCATGCTCCTTCGGGGCAAAATTTCATATGAGGCTTTTGCCGAGAGTAAGTCGCTTTTCAGGATTTGATATCTATTTTCCTTTTAGACTTACACTGATATTTTATCTTTTTGTAGAGATGGGCGATCAATTTGCTGACTTTTACAAGTCCCTCTTCCTCGGGCAGGCCGAGAGGGGGGAGCAAACGCGCAAGAAGGCGCCTGCCAAGAGGAAGAAGATAGCCGGCGGTCCTTCTAAGTCCAAGAAGGTTAAGGCTACCACTCCTCCTCCCCCCGAAGATGTGGTTGAGGTGGAAAATCGGTCCCCTGCCCAACCTCTGACCCTCGTGGACCCTCATTCGGATCCTGCCCTCCTCGGGGCAGCATTAAGCCCTGTTCTTACTGCCGAGACTTCGGCCGAGCTAACGTCTGCTTAGGAGCTCGAAGAGAGCAGAAGAAGGAAGGGGAAGAATGTTCCTGGTGAAGTCCGGGAGGGTGAGTCTGAAGATGACATCGCCGAAGTTCCACCAGGTTGGTTCCTTAGCCATTCGTCTACAAATCTTAGTATTTTTTGTATTTACGATTTTTTGGATGAATGGCTAAGGGATGATGTCTTGACGGAACTTCAGCGTGATAATGCAGAGGACATGCTTGCTGCTCCCTGGATGGAGACTCACGCTCGTCGGAGGGCTTTTCGGGACAGGAGGATCCCGCAAGATAAGGTGCCGAGGGAGCCCTTCTGGACGTTCACAGAGGACATGAATTTGTTCTCTGAGGATAGCCAACTGATGGCTCTGCAGATGGCGACGGGGGTGATGACCAATGCCACCTTCCAGTCCATTGTCACCGAGTGCCCTAATGAAGAGATTCTCGCGGCGAGGATGACCGAGCATGCCGTCCAGGTGGTTCTTTCTTCTTTTCTTACTTAGAAAATTTTTCTTCTAAGTTTTTATCTCCTTCTGATACTTATTCGGGGCCCTATCTTTTTTTTGCAGCTTTTGGCATATAGCGGATACTTCTGTGCCTGGGCGGCAAAGTAAACGGAGTCCCATTCTCGGTTCGAAGATTCTCTGTGCAAGATGAAGGAGTTCTGCGCCAGATAGGTCCTCAAATTCGGCGAGTTGAACAAGATTGCGAAGGAGGATATTGTGAATCTTCGGGCCGAGCTTGCGGCTAGCAAGCGGGAGCTTCTTCTTGACTTCTCAGCCAAGGTCGAAGACCTCGGCTCAAAGTGTATCGTTCTCTCCTCGGAGAACGAGGCCCTTCGGAAGGCGAACGCTCAAGATGGCGAGAACCTGACGAAGGCGCTCGCTTTGAATGCCGAGCTCCAGGCCGAGGTTGACTCTTTGAAGAATGAGGCAAAAAGCAAGAAGAAAAAGAAGGTGGAGGGGAAGATTGCTGAGCTTACGGCCGAGTTGTCAGCCATCAGATCCGGGAAGGATCAGTCTGACCAGATGACGAAGGTGTCTTACCAAGACGGCTTTTGCTTGGCGCATCATCAGGTCCTTCTTCGGTATCCTGAGCTCGACCTCTCCTACCTGTCCGCTCTGGATTTTCCCAAAGAGCCCAGGGGGACATGGTCTAAGTTGGAGTTTTTCAATCTTCCACCTGCCGAGCCCGTGCCTCCAACTGAGCCATCTGAAGATGATGACGCCGAAGAGACGTCGGATGCCCCTGCTCAGCCTTAGGCTTCTTTTTTCTTTTTTGTAGTCCTGCTCCTTTGTACTTTGCCTTGAGATTTTTAATGAAGATTTTTTCTTCAATCTCTATTCTTCCTTCCGAATACGATTCTTCAGAAGTTAGCATAATTCTAAGTAATATTTTTGGCGAACGTCCGCACCTATACTTCGGAAAGAGTCATCTTAGACTTTTCCCGTATCCTGCCGAGGTTTTATACTCCATCAAGGAGTTAGTTCCAAAGGAAAAACCATTACGGAACCCTTCTTCAGTAACACAACCATATTCATCTTGTATTTTTATTGACGACTTTGGGGAGGAGTAGTTACAAGTTTTCCTTCTGAAAAAATGTCTAAGTATAGAATTTTTTCAGAGAGTCCGAATGCCAAGTGTCAACTATACTCCCTCGGTATCGCCCAATTTGTAGACCTCGGGGCGGACTTCGTCGAGGACCAAATAAGGTCCACTCTAGTTTGCCCGAAGTACCCCTTGTGATGGCTTTCGCGGCTCAAATTCAGTCTTTCGGAGAACAAGGTCACCTTTTTTGATTTCTTTTCTTCTTACGCGTACGTTAGCAGCATGAGCTATTCTTTGTTGGAAAGCCTTTCTCCTTAGTTCGGCCATTTCGCGATGTTCCTCGGCGAGGTCTAGTTTTGTCCTCAAGCCAAGATTATTTCCTCCTTCGTCGAATACTTGTATTCTTATCGAAGGTTGTATGACCTCAATGGGGATAATGGCCTCTGTCCCGTATACGAGCGAGAAAAAGGGTTTCCCCGGTAGCTCTTCGGGGAGTCGTACGGTAGCTCCACAGCACACTCGGGAGCTCTCCTAGCCATTTCCCCTTTACCTTTTTTAGTCTTTTCTTCAAGCCATCTTTTATTGTCCTGTTGGATACTTCGACCTGCCCGTTACTTTGAGGGTGGGCTACTGGAGCAAAATGCATTTATATGCCGAGGTCGGTCATGAATTCTTGGAAACCTCTATCTATGAACTGAGTTCCATTGTCGGCCACTATTACCCTCGGTATGCCAAATCGGCATATAATGTTCTTCCATACGAACTTTTGGGCATCCTTTGCCGAGATTGATGCCAGTGGCTCCGCTTCAATCCACTTAGTGAAGTAGTCTACTGTGACTATGCAGAACTTTACTCCTCCGGGAGTGTTTGGAAGAGGTCCGATGAGGTCAATGCCCCATACGGCGAAGGGGCAAGGATAATCTGCTGAGTTTATTCTTTCCAAAGGTAACTTTTGGATGTTGGCGTGCCTTTGGCAATTGTCACATCTTCGGACAAACTGCCTTGCGTCTTTCCTCAAGGTAGGCCAAAAGTAACCTTGGCGGAGTAGTACCCCAGCAAGGGCGTCTGTTCCTATATGGGAGCCACACGCTCCTTCGTGGACTTCCTCAAGTATTGTTCTGACATCATCTTCGCCTACACATTTTTGTAGGGGGCTCGCGTACCCTTGCCTGTATAGTTCTTCTCCAATGAGGAAGTACCTTCCCGAGCGCTTCCGTACTTTTGCGGCCTCTTTAGGGTCTTCAGGGAGTTCCGAAGTTGCTAGATACTTCCTGATGGGATCTCGCCATCCTTCCCCCGAGGTTGCTATGCACATCAGTTCTGTGCTAGGTTGCTTCAGCACCTCGCTGGGTTCCTTAGATTTGGCCAAGGAGTCAGCTTGAGCATTATCACTTCGGGGTACGTTTTCTATTTGTACCGAGTCAAACTCGCCAATGAGTTTTTTGACGAGGTCCTGATATTTTGCCAAGGTTGGATCCTTTGCCGCGTATTCCCCTTTCGTCTGCCGAACTACTAGTTGTGAGTCACTGTGGGCCAGGAGGTCTTTTATGCCAACTTTTCTGGCTAGTTTTAGTCCTGCTATAAGGGCCTCATATTCGGTGATGTTATTGGTAACATCAAAACCGAATTTGATTGCCTTAGTGGCTTGCATGCCTTCGGGTCCCCGAAGGACTATTCCGGCGCCCTGGTGTTCTGCGCCTGATGCTCCATCGACAAAGAGCTTCCATTCTGGGTTAACCCTTGTTCGGTCTTCCTCAGTGGTTTCGGCATTCTCTATTTCTGGGATTTCGACAATGAAGTCCGCCAGTGCCTGAGCTTTTATTGCCCTTCTTGGCTCGTAAGTAATGTCGTACTCTCCAAGTTCGATACACCATTTCGATAATCTCCCCGAATGTTCTACTCTTTTCATCACATCGCGTAGAGGCAGATTACTTCGGACAGTGATAGCGTGTCCTTGGAAGTAAGGTCGCAACCTTCTGCCCGCGAGTACTAAGGCGTAGATGGCTTTTTGGAGCAATGGGTACCTGATCTCGGCGCCATGTAGGGACTTGCTCACATAGTATACTGGCCATTGCCTCCCACCTTCTTCTTTTACTAGCACCGAACTCACCGCTTTTTCGGTTACTGCGAGATAAAGGATGAGGGGCTCTCCTTCCTGGGTTTGTCGGAGTGTTGGCAGTTTGGTGAGGTAGTCCTTAAGCTCGTCCCAAGCTTTCTGGCATTCTGAGTTCCATGGATGCTCCTGTGTTCTAGGGGTATCCTCACCTTTGGGGGCTTTGGTGAGTACTTTGAAGAATGGCCGACATCGGTCGCCATACCTGGAGATGAATCTACTGAGGGAAGTGATTCTTCCAGTGAGCCTTTGTATGTCTTTGATGGATGTAGGTGTTCGGGAATTCAGCAGGGTTTTGATTTTCTCAGGGTTGGCATCTATTCCCCTTTCTGATACCATGAAACCAAGAAATTTTCCTGCGCTTACCGCGAATACACATTTCTCGGGATTGAGACGTATGCCGTACTCCCAAAGTCGTTGGAAGGTTTCAGCAAGGTCAGTGATATGATTACCAAGCATTTTGCTCTTGACTATCATATCATCGACGTATACTTCCATGTTTCTTCCAATCTGGGCATCGAATACCTTGTTCATCAGCCTTTGATAGGTGGCCCCTGCATTTTTAAGCCCAAAAGGCATTCTGATGTAGCAGTAGGTGCCTGTCTCTGTGATGAAGGCTGTTTTTTCTTCATCTTCGGGGTTCATCTGAATTTGATGATATCCACTAAAGGCATCAAGGAAGCTCAGAAGCCCGTATTCGGCGGTTGCGTCTACCAGCTGATCTATGGCTGGCAAAGGATAAGAATCCTTTGGGCATGCGTCATTTAAATTTCGGAAGTTGATGCACATTTGGAGCTTCTCACTTCCTTCCTTTGTGGTGATAACCACATTGCTAAGCCATTTCGGGTATTTTACTTCTCTTATTACCTTGGCCTCGATGAGGCGATTAACTTCAGCTTTAACGAAAGAATTCTTATGAGCTGATACACTTCATTTTTTCTGCGAACTGGTCTGGCGTTTGGCCGTACTTTAAGATTATGGTGCATTATGCCGGGGTCAACCCCAGGCATATCTTTTGACGCGTAGGCAGATAGATCTTTGTTCACAAACAAGAAGGATACAAGCCTCTTTTTGTCGTCCTCGACAGGTTTTTTCCCGATTCAGGTGTTTCGGCCAGGGATCAATTCTATGTCCTCTGTTTCTACTTTTTCGAGGCTTTGAATTTCCTCCTCTATTGTTTCCCTGTCCTTCGCGACTGTTTTTTCTTTCGCCAAAGCCTATACTTGGATTCTTGCTGGGCTTTGTCTAGCCCTTGTGAAGACCTTTCTGACTTCGGCTTGGTCAATGAAGATTTCCGCGTCTCCGTCTTTGGTTGCGAAGGTGACCGTTAGGTACTTAACGTCCGGCCGGATGTGGAAGTTGCCCTGAGTCTGCCTTCTGAGGATAGCATTGTAAGCCGACGGCACGTCTATGACAATAAATCTTGTCTTGACGGAGGCAATTAACTCTTCCTGGCTATGGGGTGAGACCCCTTTTAGCATCAGAGGTAGGTCGACATATCCGAGGACCGGAAGTTCGGAAGGTCCGACGCTGAAGGTGGGGGAGCTGACTGAGCTGAGATCCTCCTTCGGAATGCCCAACTTAGGCAGCAGGTGGGAAAAGATGACATCGGTGTTTAAACCGTCATCGAGGAGTACCCTTTTTACATCCCAGTTTCCTATCCTTGCCGTGACAAGGAGTGGGTCGTCATGGGGGAACTTTACCGTATATCTGTCCCTACGGGCGAGCCTTCTTGACTAGTCCCCGTACTCCATTATGGAGATTTCTCTTATCTTCCTCTTTCTTTCGGCTGAGGGTATCCCAGTAGTGATGCTTTGGATAACTCCTGCTGATGGTGGTAGGTTCTTTCAGGGACTTCGATCCCGACGTCAGTCCAAGTCATACTCTTCGTCGTCCCCTCTCCTCTACTCTTCTTTCCTTCCTTTTGGGGAAGGCATCCGCAAGTACCGGTGAAGTTGGCCCTGTTTGATCAGGGACTCAATATATTTCTTCAGCTGAAAACAATCCTCAGTGTCATGGCCATGGTCTCGGTGGAACTGACAGAAGTCCTTCATGTTCCTCTTGTTCTCCGAGGTCTTGGCCTTTGGCCTTGGACCTGTGGTTCCTTGCCTTTCTAGCGCCATGAGGATGCTAGCTCTTGTGGTGTTCAAGGGGGTGAATGTCATGGGCCTTTTCCCCCTATGCTTTCGGGGCCTTTCTCCCTCGTTCTGATGTCGAGGTTGATGGCTGGGCCCTTCGGCGCAAGGATGCTCTCCTTTGGGTCCTCCCATCCTGAGTTCTTCGGCCATCATATGTTGTTCAGCCCTCTTATAGAACTCCCCAAGAGCTTCTCGGGGGTCCTTGGAAAACTCATAGAACAGTTGGGAGTCCCTTCGAAGTCCTCTGACCATCGTGAAGATGTGGATTTCTGGTCGAAAGTCGGGCATGTTAGTGTTGTGCCCAAAAAGCCAATCATGAGATGATTGTATTTTTTGCACATTGAGTTATGGTATTTTATTAAGGCATTAATCCAGCAATTATGTTTGTTGTTTTGTTTCTGCGTAACTTAACAATCATAATTGTAACCCTAGAATAATGATATTCTTAAATGTCCCTGGTCTAGTATTATTGTGGAGCGGGTTGCAATAATACATAACGACTAGCGTATGTGGAGACTAATATGAGATATGTAGTCTACATATGGGTACAAGTTGGAGAACTTGTGTACTGGACCAACCCACCATAAGAACACTACATGGATCGTTATATGAGTGTCATAAGTGATTCTCATAGTGATCATGGTATATGTAGTCCTTCGACCTAAGATCATCAAGGTTCCCTACATGTGAGTCACATACTTTGATAATTTCCTTTGTTGCTCATAATTGAGTGAACTTGAAGGAGGTCATTGGGTATGTCACATATCATGCGGAGGGATTTGTATGATCAAGATGGGATTTGTCCCTCCTATGTAACAGAAGTGATATCTTCAGGCCCCTTGATAGAGTAAGACTTAGAAAATGCATGGCCATGCTTGGATGAGTTGATATATGATATCAATGTCATTTGTTTAAGTTGGTCTACTCGGTAATCAAGACACCAAAGATTGGGCTATACGAGAGTGACACATTCCATGTCTCGTGCTTAGTCTTGATATTTTGAACAAAGGGACAATGGCATATATCAATGATGATCATAAAGGTTTAGTCGAATCGTCAACAATCTTGTCACTTGGGTAGCAATGATGTGTTTGTCACACCTCACACAGGCCCTGGCCTGTAAGTCCCCAACCTGACTCACAAGCCCAAACTAAAAACTGGGTAACTAGCTCTCGGCCTAACCCAAAGGAACTAATTTTAAGTCTTATTTTCTTAAGGTAATGGGCCTGGGAGGTGGCCCAGGTGGCTTTCAAACCAAACTAGTAATTACTTGCAGCGTAAGTAAGGCCCAACCACTTTCTTGCATAACAAGCAAGGCAACAAATAATGCAACTTCTAGTGCATACTTGGTGTGCAATCAAGTGTGCTACCTACATGGCAACCAAGAAGCCCACAATGTTGGTTTAAGTTTGGAAAACCACAAGGAATAATGCATGTAGCTCTCGGCCATCAGACATACATACAAAGGTGCACCATAAAAACTTGCAAGGTCATGCCATTAACAACACTCAAAAGTGCCAAGCCTTGGCCCATAATGCTTATAACACATATCCATACATAATCATCCATACTCCCATACATAACTTGGCATACAAGGTTCTCAAAATAACATCACCATCTAGGTATCCAAGACTACAATATACACAACCCAAAAGTGTAGTCTACCTAGCAAATAACATGGCTAATAATGCCAAGCACCCATAAGTTGTTCATGCCAAGTTATATACAGACCGAGACCAAACTCCTAGTGCTCAAACATCACCTTAAGGATCCCATACAAAAGCACACACTGCAACACCAAGCCCACGGCCATGTTCATGGTCATAAAGGTGAAAAGCAAAACCAGAGCTAAAGTCCAGATATCCATGCTCCCCTAGACAGTTCCCACTCTACAGCCTGCAAGCTTAAACCATAAGTCTCGGCCAACTCACAATAAGACTTGCAAGTAATTCTAAAGTGTCAAGCCAAGCACACATTGGCACATACCTTAGTAACAAAGCAAATAACACTAAGTGCACACACAAGGCAGCTTAGCACTACTCAGGCTGAATATCCTTGCCTAAAAAAAAAAATGGAGAATGGGCAGTGAGTTTAACTCAGTAGGATTCACTTCATTATACCCAACTCTTAAAGAGTTTATTTAGTTAAGCCGAGTGAACACTCAAGGCTTAACCTCCAATTAATTAGCTCAACCTGCAAAACAAACACAAAGACAAGAAAAGCAAGTATAACCATATACAAATAACCATAATGGGGTTAGCATGCACAAGAAATCACCAAAGCACACAAGTACTCACACACACTTCACATTGTTGCTCTCGGCCATATAAGCCATACATGTACCCGTGTGCAATCCTTGCACATAATCTTACCAATAACATTCCATATGGAGCTCCCAAAATGCCAAGCAAATAGGCCACATTCACTTGCATTTTTAGTACATGTACCATAGTCAATTAGCTAATCAACATTGCAACCAAATATAACCAATAAGCCCATCAAGTAACTAAGATCACATGGCAAATTTTAACCATCACTTAGCCACCTTAACACTTGAACCATGGCATATATTACCAAGCGAACTCAAGTGTAGTGAACCCTACCTCAAGCTCTCGGTCTCCAATAAAACTTCAAGTGTCCAAGTGCCTTTCAACCTCAATGCCTACCATAATAAGGCATAATCATTAACAACATAACCCATGGATCAAATACCATGATTTCAATGAAAGACACTATCACCCAACACTTTGAAGCTCTCGGCCATATAAGCCAAAATACTTAAACATAAGCTGCCCATTAATCTCACATACCATGAGCCATTATAATCTCCAATAAACAACAACCATGGCATTAATGCCAAGTAACCAAGTGAAATATACCATTTCACTCCAATTCAAGCTTTCGGCCAAAGCACACATTTTTATCTCATGGTACTACTCAACATTCCATTACACCAAATGAGTAGTCAAACAACTAATAAGCTTACTCATGGCACAATTACCATGTAACTAAGCAAAATACATGTAAACACCATTTCCACCCTTTCGGCCATAGTGCCCATTTCACATATACATGTTCTTCATTCAATCCAATGCCACACACATCTACCAATGCATCATTAAGCATGGTTCATGGCGTTAATGCCATGTAAACAAAGGTTGAACATGGGTTACCTCAAAATATACTTTCGGCCAAAGCACTAACTTGCGCAATCTTGGTGTTCTTCGCCCAAACAACCTATCACAAGGTTAAATGATCATCAACAAGCATCACACATGGATTAATTTCCATGAATTCCAAGAAGAACACCAAGAACACATGTTCATCATATTCGGCCATAACTAGGTTTTCCACCAAATAATTCAATTGCTTTAATCTCCAAGCTTAGCAACGTATGAGCATTCAAAATCCTTGTTCATGGAAAGAAATACCATGGATTCAAGGAAATACCAAGGTTACCTCAAGAACCCTAGCTCAAATGGTTCGGCCCTTCACCATTTCTTCATAAACAAAGCTTGATTCCAAGTGAGCTTATGCCGAGACAAGCCTTCCTAGCTTGAATTCTTCAAATGGCTTCAAGGTTCTTGAAATCAAGACAAGATTGTGAAGGAGCTCTCTCAAGAATGCTCTCGGTTTAGCAAAGGCAAGGAAGCCCGAAATGAAGCAAATGGACTTAGGCTAGTTTCGGCCGAAAGTCATTGGCTTTAGTTAGCCAAAATGCCAATTTCACTTCCATTTCTTTGCATGGCGCAATATAGCCCTTAAGTCCACTTGTGCACAAGGCCGCCACTCAAACTTGTATTTAAATGGACACTTAAGTCCACACATGGCCCAAAGTGCCAAGCAAATAAACAACACAAGTACCAAGGCGTCATAAGCACCCATGCATGACCGGCCATGTAACTAACATAAAGACTAGTTAGTTTAACTAGTAACTAGTGAATAGTACACTAGTGGTAGACAAGATTTTGACTAGTAATCATTGTTGTCTCCCACAAATGGTCTAGTCTTGCACTAGCCATTATAGAAATTTGCATGGCCAACAATGCCATCTTTAAACTTGTGGTTTCACTTATACCACTTAACTTAGTGCACAGTTTGGTCCCCTTTCTCAGTTTTCTGTCAGCTTTCCCATAGTACGTTTTCCATGTGCAACTAAGTCCTGATAGTTTCCAGTTTTGCACATAAGTCATTGTGCCAGTCTCCATGGCTCTTCTTTCTTCCCTTTCTGTTTTCTCTCATTTTCCTTGGTTCTCCTTGGCCTAAGCCAAGCACATAGGAGGTGCCTAACAATTTCCTCCCTCCTTAAGGAATTTGGTCCTCCAAATTCTTCACCAAATTAAGGTACAACTGAGGATACTTCGAGGCAATTTCCTGTTCCACTTCCCAGGTTGCCTCTTCAGGAGTATGATTGCTCCACTGCACCTTAATCATAGAAATCCACCTACTCCTCAACTTCCTGGTATCTCTGGCCAGGAACTGGATTGGCACTTCTTCATAAGTAAGATTAGGTGCCACAATCACAGTTGCAGGTGTTTCTATTTGCTTGTAACTTGGAACATACCTTTTGAGCAAGCTCACATGAAATACATTATGTACATTTCCAAGTTCTGGAGGCAAGTCCAGCTGATAAGCCACATTCCCCACTCTGGCTAGTATTTGGTATGGTCCCACATACCTAGGTGCCAGTTTCCCTTTCTTTCCAAACCTGATTACTCCCTTCATTGGAGAAACTTTGAGCCACACCCAATCTCCTACCTGGAACTCCAGGTCCCTTCTCCTTTTCAGGTTTGCATAGGCTTGCTGCCTATCATTTGCAGTTTTGATCCTAGCCTGGATCAACTTAATTTTCTCAGTGGTTTCCTTAATAATGTCTGGCCCCAATTCCAACTTATCTTCTGGCTGATGCCAGCAATGAGGAGTAACACATCTCCTGCCATATAAGGCCTCATAAGGAGCCATTCCTATCACTGAATGATAGCCATTATTATAAGAAAACTCTACCAGTGGGAGATGTACATCCCACTCACCCTGGAAGTCAATTACACAACACCTCAACATATCCTCCAGAGTTTGTATAGTTCTCTCTGTTTGTCCGTCGGTCTGAGGATGGTAAGCGGAACTAAACTTAAGTTTAGTACCCAGTGCCAGGTGCAGGGATTTCCAGAACCTAGAGACAAATCTAGGATCCCTATCTGACACTATATCATCTGGTATCCCATGTAATCTCACTACTTCCCTTATATAGAGTTGTGCCAACTTATCCAAAGAATCAGTAAGATTCATAGGAAGAAAATGGGCTGCCTTGGTCAGTCTATCAACAATGACCCAAATGGCATTATGTTTTCTTCTGGTTAGTGGCATACCCACTACAAAATCCATAGAGATGGATCCCCATTTTCTCTCAGGTATGGGTAAGCTCTGCAGCTTTCCCCCTGGCTTTTGATGCTCCACCTTCACTTGTTGGCAGGTTTCACAACTTGCAACAAGGGTATTTATATCCTTCCTCAAATATGGCCACCAAAAATGTACTCTGAGTGCATGATACATTTTTGTGGCTCCTGGGTGCATACCCAGCTTACTAGAGTGAGCCTCCTCCAGTATTTGAACTCTTAGGTTGTCCTTTTCAGGCACATACAACCTATTGTGGAAATATAACATTCCCTGCTTGAAGGAAAAACCCTGGAATAGTTCTCCCTTACTTTTGCCAGAAATCAACTCTAGCTCTTCATCACCAGCTTGAGCTTCCTTAATAAGCTCTTTCCATTCTGGTGTAATAGTGAGTACTTTTAGCTGCTCACTTTCTTCAGCTAACCATTGGTTTGCTAGCTGAGTAACACTCAGGTTTTCGGCCTTATGCTCAGTCTCACCTCCTTTGAGTATCCCAGTATAGTTTCTACTCAAGGCATCTGCCACCACATTGGCCTTCCCAGCTGTGTACTCAATTACACAGTCAAAATCTTTTATGTATTCCAGCCACCTTCTTTGTCTCATATTCAAGTCCTTCTGAGTGAATAAATACTTGAGACTTTTGTGGTCTGTATACACTTGGAATTTATTACCAAGCAAATAGTGTCTCCACTGCTTCAGAGCAAAGACTACTGCTGCTAGTTCCAGGTCATGCACTGGATATTTCTTCTCATGTGGTCTCAACTGTCTGGACCCGAAAGCAATGGCTTGCTTTTCTTGCATCAAAACACAACCTAGTCCCACATGAGAGGCATCTGTAAATACCTCATACTCCTTCTCAGGATCAGGCAGGACTAGTACAGGAGCTGTTGTCAGCCTCCTTTTTAGCTCTTGAAAGCTTTCCTCACATTTAGTTTCCCAGACAAATTTCTGGTTCTTTCTAGTTAACTGAGTCATAGGAGCTGCTAAAACAGAAAACTTTGGCACAAATCTTCTGTAGTAGCCAGCTAACCCCAGGAAGCTTCTGACTTCCCTTACACACTGGGGCTGCTTCCAATCAAGGATTGATCTTACCTTTTCAGGATCCACAGCCAATCCTTGATCATTTATTATATGACCCAGAAATCCAATCTCCTTTGTCCAAAATTTACACTTACTCAGCTTTCCATACAGCTGATGTTCTTGGAGCAATCCAAGCACTACTTTAAGGTGTTCCTTATGAGTTTCCTCATCCTTGGAATATACCAAGATATCATCAATGAACACCACCACAAAGTGGTCCAGGTGTGCCCTGAACACCCTCTGCATCAAGTCCATAAAGAATGCAGGTGCATTAGTGAGCCCAAATGGCATCACTGTATATTCAAAATGACCATACCTAGTCCTGAAAGCAGTCTTAGGTATGTCCTCCTCCTTTACTCTTAGCTGGAAATATCCAGACCTTAGATCAATTTTGGAGAACACTCTTGCTCCTTTTAATTGATCAAATAAATCCTCTATCCTTGGGAGAGGATACTTATTCTTTATGGTCAATGCATTCAGCTTTCTGTAGTCAATACAGAGTCTAAGGGTTCCATCCTTCTTTTTTACAAACAACACAGGTGCTCCCCAAGGAGACACACTGGGTCTAATGAACCCTTTCTCCAGTAGTTCATCTAACTGCTTCCTGAGTTCCACCATCTCAGGCACTGCCATTTTGTATGGAGCTGTAGACACTGGTGCTGCTCCTGGCACCAGCCTAATTTCAAACTCCACCTCCCTCAAGGGTGGTAAACCAGGCAAGTCTGTAGGAAAGACTCCTGGGAAGTCCTGAACCACAGGTATCTCCCTGAGTTCATCAGATGTTTCCTGGATAATCAGTACCAGGCAATCTTGCTTACTTTCTGGAGTTATCATCTCCAGCACTTTTATATGGTAGTCCATAGCCAAATCTAAGGGCTTCTCCAAATCAAACTCTGTTCCACCAGGCAATATCAACCTTCTGGCCTGACAATCAATAATGACTCCATTCTCTTCTAACCAACTTCTCTGTGTTCGCTGACGAGGTCGAGCTTGGTTCTCAGGCCGAGGTCATTTCCTTTTTCATCGAACACTTGGACTCGTATTGACGGTCGTACTACTTCGACAGGGATGATGGCCTCTGTACCGAAGACGAGTGAAAAAGGCGTTTCCCCTGTGGCTCTTCGGGGTGTTGTTCGGTAGCTCCATAACACGCTTTGGAGTTCTCCTGGCCATTTCCCTTTTGCTTCTCCCAATCTCTTTTTCAGACCATCTTTTATGGTCCTGTTAGATACTTCCACCTGCCCATTACTTTGGGGGTGAGCTACTGGGGCGAAGTGCATTTTTGTCCCGAGGTCGCTAATGAACTCTTGGAATCCTTTGTCTATGAACTGGGATCCATTGTCCGCTACGAGTACCCTCGGTATGCCAAATCTGCATACGATGTTTTTCCATACGAACTTCTGCACTTCTTTTGCCGAGATAGTTGTCAGAGGTTCTGCCTCGACCCATTTAGAGAAATAGTCTACTGCTACTACGCAGAACCTTACGCCTCCAGGCGCCGTTGGGAGTGGCCCAATGAGATCTATGCCCCAAACTGCGAAGGGCCAAGGATAGTCTGCCGAAGTCACGAACTCCGAGGGTGTTCTTTGGATGTTCGCATGTCTCTGGCAACTACCACATTTCCGGACGAACTGCTTGGCGTCCTTTCTCAGGGTAGGCCAGAAGTATCCTTGGCGAAGTATCACTGCTGCCAGGGCGTCGGTTCCGATGTGCGAACCACAGGCACCTTCGTGAACTTCTTCGAGGATCATTTCAGTATCCTCTTCACTAACACACCTCTGTAGTGGATTTGCATATCCTTGCCGATATAGTTCTTCTCCAATTAAGAAGAAACGTCCGGAGCGCCTTCGCACTTTTGCGGCTTCGCTGGGGTCTTCGGGGAGTGTGTTGGTTGCGAGATACGTTTTGATTGGTTCTTTCCATCCTTTCCCCAAGGTCGTTATGCTTAACACCGCGACGCTGGGGTGGCTTAGCACTTCGATGCAAGTTTTGGACTTCGCCAAACAGTCTGCCTCAGCATTTTCTCGCCGGGGTACGTTCTCGATTTTCACGACGTCGAACTCCCGAATAAGCTTTGTTACCAACTCATGGTATTTCACCAAGGTCGGGTCTTTAGCGCCATAGTCCCCTGCCATCTGCCGGACCACCAGCTGGGAATCACTATGGGCTTTCAAGTTTCTCACGCCAATTTTTCTGGCCAGGCGTAATCCTGCTATGAGGGCCTCATACTCGGCCATGTTGTTGGTGGCGTTGAAACTGAACTTGATGGCCTTCATTACTTCTAGGCCTTCGGGGCCTCTGATAATCACTCCAGCTCCCTGGTGTTCGGATCCTGAGGCCCCGTCAACATATAACGTCCATTCTGGCTCGTCTTCGCCCGAAAATGAATGTCCCTCCTCGGTGTTTGGTACTTCGGCGATGAAGTCTGCCAAAGCTTGAGCTTTTATAGCTTTCCGGGGTTCATACGTGATGTCGTGTTCGCCAAGCTCTATACACCACTTGGAAAGCCTTCCCGAATGATCAACTTTCCTCATAACATCCCGTAGAGGCAGGGTACTTCGGACAATAATGGGGTGAGCCTGAAAGTATGGCCGTAGCCTCCTTCCTGCAAGTACCAAGGCATATATAGCTTTTTGAAGCAAAGGGTACCTGACTTCGGCGCCATGCAGGGACTTGCTGACGTAGTAGACCGGCCATTGCTTTGGCCCTTCTTCTTTCACGAGGACCGAGCTCACAGCTTTTTTCGTGACGGCGAGGTACAATACGAGGGGCTCTCCCTCCCGAGGTTGCCGCAGGGTCGGCAGGCTGGCCAAGTAGACTTTGAGTTCTTCCCAGGCTTTTTGGCAATCTTCATTCCAAGGATGACCATTCCTTCCGAGGTCGCCTTCCATCTTTGCTGCCTTTGTGAGGACTTTGAAGAAGGGTCGACACCTATCTCCGTACCTGGAAATAAACCTGCTCAGAGAGGTTATTCTTCCGGTGAGTCTTTGCACGTCTTTGACTGTGGCAGGAGTTCGGAATTCAAGCAGAGCCTTAATCTTCTCGGGGTTAGCATCGATGCCTCTTTCGGATACCATGTACCCAAGGAACTTTCCCGAGGTCACGTCGAAGATGCATTTCTCAGGATTAAGGCGGATCCTGAAGGCTCTGAGTTTTTGGAAGGTTTCCTCTAAATCTGCAACGTGGTAGCCAGGCAGTTTGCTTTTGACTATCATATCATCAACATACACCTCCATGTTCCTCCCCATTTGGTCTTTGAAGACCTTGTTCATCAGCCTCTGGTAGGTGGCTCCTGCATTTTTGAGTCCGAAGGGCATCCTGATATAGCAATATGTTCCTCCTTCGGTGATGAAGGCAGTCTTCTCTTCATCTTCGGGGTCCATCCTTATCTGATGATACCCACTGAAACCGTCCAGGAAACTTAGGAGCCCATACTCGGCAGTTGAGTCTACCAGTTGGTCTATTAGCGGAAGAGGATATGAATCTTTCGGGCAAGCATCGTTCAAATTTCTGAAGTCGATGCACATCCACAGTTTACTACTTCCTTCTTTTGTGGCAATTACTACGTTGCTTAGCCATTCGGGGTAGTTTACCTCCCGGATAACGCTGGCGTCTATCAGATGCTAAACTTCGGTCTTGATGAAGTCACTTTTGTGAGCTGAGATGCTCTGTTTCTTTTGCCGGACAGGTTTTATTTCTGGACTCGCTTTGAGGCTATGCTGGATTACGCGAGGGTTTACCCCTGGCATGTCCTTCGGCGAGTAGGCGAACAGATCTTTATTTGCAAGCAGAAAAGATACAAGTTTTTCCTTGTCTCCTTCGGCCATGCTTTTCCCTATTCGGGTACTATGGCCTGGGACAAGCTCTACTTCTTCTGTTTCCGCTTTTGTGGGATCTTCTGCCTCGCCCCTTTCCAACTCTTTTGCTTCTACAGCATGTGCTAGGTTGCTTGCTGGAGCCTTTCGTGCTCTGACGAACACCTTTCTCACCTCGCTTTGATTAATGAAGATCTTTGCGTCTCCTTCTTTGGTGGCGAAGGTGACGGTCAAGTACTTTACATCAGGGCGAATGTGCAAATTTCCCTGTGTCTGTCTGCCGAGGATGGCGTTGTATGACGAAGGAACGTCCATGACTATGAACCTTGCCATGGTAGAGGCGAACAACTCAGCAGTTCCTTTCTCCGAAGTTCCTTTCATCATCAAGGGGAGGTCGATCCACCCGAGGACAGGTAGCTCAGATGGTCCTACGCCGAACGTGGGTGAAGTAACAGTCTTGAGGTCACTCCTGGATACGCTCAAGCTTGGCAGCAAATGTGAGAACAAGACGTCTGCGTTTGACCCATCGTCCAGCAGTACCCTCTTGACGTCCCAGTTTCCTATCCTTGCCATTATTAGCAATGGATCGTCATGAGGGAATACGATGGTGGAGCCATCCTCGCGGGCCAATTTTTTCGTCGGGCTCTGATATTCCATCACCGCTATCTCTCTGGCCCTTCTTTTCCTTTCCGAGGATGGAAGCCCGGTTGTGATCGTCTGTATTACTCCTGCCGAAGGTGGAGGACGCCTTCTCGGACTTCGGTTCCTTCGCCTGTCTGAATCGTAATCCTCGTCATCGGGCTTTCCTTCTTCCTCTTTTTTCCCCTTCGGGGAAGGCATTCTCAAATAACGCCGAAGCTGGCCCTGCTTTATCAGTGATTCAATGTACTTTTTCAACTGAAAGCAGTCTTCGGTGTCATGACCGTGATCACGGTGGAACTGACAGAACTTCTTCATGTTCCTTCTGTTGTCAGCAGTCATGCCCCTCGGTCGTTGGATTTGAGCCCCCTGTTTTTCCAACGCCATGAGGACGTTAGCCCTCGTGGTGCTCAGAGGTGTAAAGTTTTGGGGCTTCCTTCCTCCTACTCGCATTCTCCGAGGTCGGCCTAACTGTTCCGTTGGACACCGGGCTTGCTGGCTGGACCCTTCGCCACGAGCGTGAATATGGTCAGCCTTTGGTCCGGTCATTCTCAGCTCTTCGGCTGTCATATGTTGTTCAGCCCTTCGGTAGAATTCTCCCAGCGTGTCCGGGGGATCTTTGGAGAATTCATAAAACAAGTGCGAATCCCTCCGGAGGCCCCTCGTCATGGCGAGGATGCGGATTTCGGGACGAAAGTCCGGAACACTGAGGGCCTCTCTGTTGAACCTCTCGACATAGTCACGGATGGTCTCCCCGTTTCTTTGTGCTATGTCAAACATCTGGACGGGCATCTTCGCCGTCGGCTTGCTCCCAATGAACTGTTGGGTGAACGCTGTGGACAGCTCCTGGAACCCCCTGATGTTTCCGGGAGGCAGGGAATTGTACCAGGCAGTTGCTGGTCCTGCGAGGGTGACTTCAAAGCACTTGCAGAGTGTAGCATCATCAGCCCCGTGTAGCACCATGCTGCGTTTGTACTTTGTTAGGTGGGCCTGGGGATCAGTCCGACCCTCATAGGTCTCTAGCCGAGGTAGCCTGAAGTCACTTGGCATGGCCGCCTCGACCACTGTTCGGGCGAAAGGAGTTTCATCTCCAGAGACGGTTTCAGTTAGCCTGGCCCAAACAGGCTTGCGTGCCACCTGCTGTTCCACTCTCTCCAGTCTTGCCAAGACTTTCTCCAGGAGGAGCGTGGCACTGGGCTCCTCTTCCTGGTGCTTGGAGGTTCTTGGGTAAAAGGACTGTTGCCGTCTCTTCGGGGAGCGACTTCGGTACCGAGGTGAGGGGGACCTTGCCTCTGGCGACAAACTTCTTCTGGACGGGACTTCGGGTCGTTCAGACCTCGCTCTTTCCGCCAGCCGTGCTCCGAGGGGCAAGTTATCTGTCGAGGACTCTTCCCGTGGCTCCCCACTTCCCGAGCTATGATGGGTTGCCCTTGGGCTTTTCTCCCGAGGTCGTGCTGGCGAAGTGGGTTTTTGCGCCTGGGCTGGTTGCGGCCACCTTCGGTCTATCTGTTGTGTCATTTCAGCCACAACAGACCTCTGAAAGTCTCTTAAAAAACCCATGGTGATGACAAGAGGGCGTTCCTCTTCAGGCAAGGAAGTCTCTGGGGGACTTTGTTCGGTAGCTGGTTGGGTCTCAGGCGCGGACGGGGACTTCGGGAGTCCTTTGTCCTTCGAACGCCGAGTTTCGACAACAGCTACCTGGGAGTAGTTTCCCACAGACGGCGCCAAATGATGCCCCGAGGCATCTTCGTTTGCTGTCATGTTGACAGGTGGAGAGACTTCCTGTGGAGGCAAGCGCCTGGAGCTCAGGTTTCCCAGCTGAGTGCGCCTGAAAAGCTCAAAGAAAAGGTTAGGAGGTCCCCGGTTTGCTTTTCCGGGGAGGACCCTCCGACGCCCAAGTCAGTTTTCTGAGTGAGAGTGGAGGAAGAACACTAAGGGATCAAGTGTCTTGCCTGTTCTGTGTTTTCTCAGAGAGAGGAAAATGCCCTTCCTTTGCCCAGTCCCATTTCCTAGTATTTATAGGAGTAGCTGGTCTGTTCAGATCATGACACGTGTTCGGTCGGATTTGATCTGTCTCTTTGGACCTAGGGGACAGGCAGCCGTTTGCAGCCTCTTTTAGCCCTGGACCCGGACGGGTTGTGTCAGGACTGGGGCGGCTGCGGCGTGTCATTTCGCCGTTCAGATGTGACGTGTAGGGCTTGTGGGTGACATGTCAGAGGCTCCTTAAATGCTCATACCGTACTCCCGAGGTCCCCTGGGCGAGGTCTCCCTTCGGTGCGGGCACCCTCTTCGGATTCTATCCGTCCTTCGGTGCGAGCACCTCCTTCGGGATCTATCCCATAATTCTGGGAGCGCCCTTGATGAACACCTTCTTCGGGACTCACACCCATAGTTCGGGGATTCCCTCGTTCAGGTGTTTCTTGTTCGGGGAAGATCCTCTTCGGGGCTTCTGCCTTCGGGGAGATTCTTCCTTGCTTCAGAGAGATGGCTTTCTTACCCGAAGACGGTTAGTTTGGCCCCTCGATGGAGATGGTGTTATCCTCGGAATTCCTGATGAGCTAACCGAAGTCTCGAGCTCATAGTGTTTGACTTCGCACCTTCCGAGGTCAGTAAAAAGATCCTCTCTTGGGTGACGTCAGACTCCTCGGCCAATATTCTGGCAGGGAGTTACTACCGAGGAGGCAATAGCCTTTGGCTATCACCATTCACCCTGGAAGTCAATCACACAGCACCTCCACATATCTTACAGAGTATGTATAGTTCTTTCTGTTTGTCCATCAGTCTATGGATGGTAGCCAGAACTAAATTTGAGCTTAGTGCCCAAAGCCTGATGTAGGGATTTCCAAAACCTAGAAACAAACCTAGGGTCCCTATCTGATACTATGTCATTAGGTATTCCATGCAATCTTACTATTTCTCTTATATAGAGTTGTGCCAATTTATCCAAAGAATCAGTAAGATTCATGGGAAGAAAATGGGCTGCCTTGGTCAATCTGTCTACAATGACCCAAATGGCATTATGCCTCTTCCTTGTTAGTGGCATACCCACTACAAAATCCATTGAGATGGATCCCCATTTTCTTTCAGGTATGGGTAAGCTTTGTAGCTTCCCTCCTGGCTTTTGGTGCTCCACCTTCACTTGTTGGCATGTTTCACAACTAGCCACAAGTGTATTAATATCCTTCTTCATGTATGGCCACCAAAAATATACTCTGAGAGTATGATACATTTTTGTGGCCCTTGGGTGCATACCCAGCTTACTAGAGTGAGCTTCCTCTAGTATTTGAACTCTTAGGTTGTCATTCTCAGGCACATACAACCTATTTTTGAAGTGAAGCACTCCTTGCTTAAAGGAAAAACCTTGGAATAGTTCTCCCTTACTCTTGCCAGAAATCAATTCCAGCTCCTTATCACCAGATTGAGCTTCCTTTATGAGTTCTTTCTAGTCTGGTGTAATGATGAGTACTTTCAACTGCTCACCTTCTTCAGCTAGCCATTGGTTTGTCAGGTGAGTAATACTCAGGCTTTCTGCCTTATGTTCAATCTCACCTTCTTTGAGTATTCCAGTAGAGCTTCTACTCAAAGCATCTGCCACTACATTGGCTTTTCCAGCTGTGTATTCAATTACGCAATCAAAATCCTTCAAATATTCCAACCACCTCCTTTGTCTCATATTCAAGTCCTTCTGTGTAAAAAAGTACTTGAGACTTTTGTGGTCTGTAAACACTTGGAATCTATTACCAAGAAGGTAGTGTCTCCACTGCTTAAGAGCAAAAATTACTGCTGCCAATTCCAGGTCATGCACTGGATATTTCTTTTCATGTGATCTCAATTGTCTAGACCCAAAAGCAATAACTTGTTTTTCTTGCATTAGTACACACCCTAGTCCTACATGAGAGGCATCTGTAAACATCTCATATTCCTTTTCAGGGCCGGGCAGGACTAGTATAGGAGCTGTAGTCAGTCTCCTCTTTAGCTCTTGAAAGGTTTCTTCACATTTGTTTTCCCAGAAAAACTTCTGGTTCTTTCTGGTTAATTGAGTCATAGGAGCTGCTAGAACAGAAAATTTTGGCACAAATCTTCTGTAATAGCCAGCAAACCCCAGGAAGCTTCTAACTTCCCTTACAATCTAGGGCTGCTTCCAATCCAGGATTGATCTTACCTTTTCAGGATCTACAGCCAATCCTTGATCATTTATTATATGACCTAAAAACCAAATTTCTCGAGTCCAGAATTTACATTTACTCAGCTTTCCATAAAGCTTATGTTCTTGGAGCAAACCAAGCACTAATTTAAGGTGTTCTTTATGAGTTTCCTCATCCTTGGAATATACCAAGATATCATCAATAAATACCACCACAAAGTGGTCTAAGTGTGCTCTGAACACCCTCTGCATTAAATCCATAAAGAATGCAGGTGCATTAGTAAGCCCAAATGGCATTACTGTATACTCAAAATGTCCATACCTAGTTCTGAAAGCAGTCTTAGGTATGTTCTCCTCCCTTACCCTTAGCTGGAAATATCCAGACCTCAAATCTATTTTGGAGAACACTTTTGCTCCTTTTAATTGATCAAATAGATCTTTTATTCTTGGGAGGGGATATTTGTTCTTTATGGTTAATGCATTTAGTTTCCTGTAATCAATACAAAGTCTAAGGGTTCCATCCTTCTTTTTCACAAACAACACAGGTGCTCCCCAAGGAGATACACTAGGTCTAATGAACCCTTTTTCTAGCAGTTCATCCAATTGTTTCTTAAGTTCTACCATCTTAGGCACTGCCATTCTATATGGAGCAATAGATACTGGTACTGCTCCTGGTACCAACTTTATTTCAAACTCCACCTCTCTTGAGGGTGGCAAACCAGGTAAGTCTATGGGAAAGAATCCTGGGAAATCTTGAACTATGGGTATTTTCCTAAGTTCATCTGATGCTTCCTGGTCATTTAGTTCCAGGCACTCCTGTTCACTTCCTGGAGTTACCATCTCCAGAACTTTTAAATGACAGCCCATAGCTAATTCTAAGGACTTATCTAGATCATATGGTATTTCACCAGGCATTATTAATTGTCTAGCCTGACAATCAATAACTACTTTGTTCTCCCCTAACCAGTTCATGCCTAAGATCACATCATAGTCATGTGTCTCTAGCACAATGAGATTAGTTCTCAGTTTCAGCTTGCCTATTTGAATCTCACAATTTTCAACCATGTGATAGGCAAATAAACTTCATTGCCAGCTATTCTCACCAAATACATATTGGTCATATATTTTACCTCTAGATTCATGGCCTTAACCAAGCTACTAGATACTACAGACAATGAAGCTCCAGTATCAAACATAACAGATACTAACTGGCCATTAAGGTAAATTGTACATTTCAGGGCCCTCCTGCTACTCTTTTGCTGACTAGTCTCCCTCCTAGTATCCTCGGCCTCAGGTGTTTCTTGCCCCCTTCTGGAAGATTGCAGCTGAAACACCCTTCCTGGAAGTGTACCAGGCCTTCTTTGTTCTTGAGGCACTCTAGGTACTGGCCTCCTTCCCTGAGCTAGCCCTTGAGTCCTCAACTGGGGCATAGGCACTTGCCCCCTAGGTCACCTAGAATTAAAAGTTCCCAGCAATTTCCTGTTATCTTCACCCCTTTTTGGGCAATTCTTAACCCAGTGGTCTGGTGCTCTACACCTATGACAACCAGTGGAAGTCTTGAAGCATGGCTTATTGCCATGAAACTTTCCACAAATGTTGCACTGAGGACCATATTGTTGTGGTTGTGATCCTCTTTCTTTTTTATTCCCTTTCCTACTTCCTCCTGCATCCTTCTCTTCTCTTGGCCTTTTTGAGTGCTTGCCCTTATGAGTTCCACTCCCACTTCTAGGCCCACTTTTGAACTATTCCTGGAATTCCTGCTCCAAAGCCAGGGCACTCTGCATGATTGTGGAGTAATCTCTAGCTCCTATTGCCCTGAGTATCTGTCTCAATTCAGGTCTCAGCCCCCTAATGAACCTCTTGGTTCTCAGCTCTTCTTGCCCTTCATACTGTGGGGCATACCTAATCAAGCTGTTGAATCTCTGCTCATACTCCAGTACACCGAGATCCCCCTGTTCTAGTTGGTCAAACTCCACTTATTTTTGGTCTTTCTGTGCCTCACTGACATACTGTTGATGAAAGACCTGGAGGAAGTCAGCCCATCTCATAGACCTCCTCCTGTCTGGGGGTCTGCTCTGATTCCTCTCCAGGTAACTTCTTTGAACTGCCCTCTACCAGAGTTCAGCATTTCCTTCTAGCCTAAAAGTGGCTAGCAGTACTTTCTGAGTGGAAGTGACTTCCATTCTTTCCAATATCTTTTCTATTTGATATACCCAGAACTCTGCCTCCTCTGGGTCACACCCTCCTTTGAAGATTGGAGGTTTCAGTGCCAGGAACCCCTCCAGCTGGCCCTCCTTTACTCCTCCTTTCTTGTACCTTCTCCTACTCTCCTCCCTGCTACTGGACTTATCTCTGGATGATCTGCTTCTCATTGTAGTGTCCTCAGTAGAGGGTTCAGTCCTTCTGGAGTATATGTATGCATCTCTTTCCTTTATGTCTGGGCTATCATCTGTTTCCTCCTCAATTCAGTCTCCTAGCCCTGGGATGCCTTCTTTCCTCTTCTACTTCTTGTTCTTCTTGATTCCCTCCAGCTCTACTGGATTGGTCATAACCCACTGGCTCTTTGCCAGGCCTCCTTCTCCTTCTTCTCCCTTCAGCCTCTGCTGGTTCTGACTCCTCCTGATCCTGGGCTTGGCCTCTAGCCAAAGATTGCATTCTCAGCACTAATTGAGCCACAGTGGCATGCAGTGACTCCATCATTACCTCCATTCTCTCTTTCCTGTCTCTACTGGGTCCAGGTGCTTGGTACCTGGCAGTTGGCTCTTCGGCCACAATATGTTCCATTTCTTCAACCTGAGTTTTAGGCACATTTTCTTGCAGTCCCTCTGTACGATGGGCTGCAGTGTCTTTTGCTTGTCTCAGGGAATCCCTGTCCCTACCTCTGGTTCTCATCCTGCACTTTCAGTTGCAGATATTCACATATATCCAAATAATACAAGTCTTAGAAAGTTAGACCTAAGTGGGACACTGTCTTGGCTAAGCTCTGATCATACTAAATAGGCTCTAATACCAAACAAAGCCTGTCACACCTCACACAGGCCCTGACCCAAAATTCTAAGTTTAACTCCCAAACCCAGAATTTAATTTCAAGTTCTTCAATTCGGCCAAACAAGCAAAGACACCATTAAGTCTTATTTTCTTAAGGTGAGAAGCCTGGGACGTGGCCTAGGAGGCTTTAAAACAAAACCATAGGTTACTTGCAGTAGATGTAAGGCCCAACACCACTAACTGGCAAAACAAGCAAGGCTTTAATAGTTTACTTGCATGACAAGCAAGGCAACACTTAATGAAAGTTAAGTGCTTAAATGGTGTGCAATCAAGTGTACTACCTAAATGTCAACCAAGAAGCCCACAGTAATTACTTTGGTTTGAAAAACACATGTTGGTATGCACATGATCTTCTCGGCCAACAAAGGTACATAAGGTGGTTCACAACATTTCATGCCTCACATTCCCATATACAAGCATAAGTCCATAACCATTCATATAGATGCCAAACCTTGGCCCAAAGCATCCAACATATGTACATGTCCAAAACCATCCATGAGGTCATACACATAACTTGGCACATAAGTCCAGCAAACCAACACAAAGCTAGGTATCCAAGACTACATAGATATACACCCAAAATGGTAGTCTACCTAGTATCCAACATGGCTACATGCCATGAACCTGAAAGTCTACCATGCCAAGTTATAGTACAACCCATGACCACTAATGGTCAAATAGTACCTTAAGGATCCCATACAGTAACACACACTGCAACACCAACCCAATAGCCATGTTCATAGTCATAAAGGTGAAGACTATGATCAGAGCCAGTGTCCATGTATCCATACTGCTCTCCTAGACAGGTCCAAACACTACAAGCCTGCAAACTTAGCACATAAGTCTCGGCCAACTTGTAAACTAAGACTTGTAATGTACAAAACCAATAAGCCAAGCACACATTGGCACATACCTTGACAAACAAGCAAGCTAGCATAAATCACAAGCACAAAGCAAGCAAACACCATTCAGGCCGAATATCTTTCCCTGAAAAATAAGTAGGATGGGCATTGAGTATAAAACTCAGTAGAGTTCACTTTCAAATACAACTCAATTAGGAGTCTATTTAGTTAAGCTGAGTAACAACTCAAGGCTTAACCTCCCATTAGCTCAACATAACCTGCAAAACAAACACAAAGACAAGGAAAACCAAACATATACATATACATGCATGATAAATAACCGAGGCATATAAGCAACAATAACATAAATTGGGTTAGCAAGCACATAGAATTCACCAAAGCACACAATAACACACACACACACCACAAAGTGCTCTCGGCCAAAATCTCCATAACATGTGCCCATGTGCATTTTGCACACATAACTTCACCAACCACTTCACTTCCACTAGAGCTCCAAAATGCCTAGCAAATAGGCCACATTTACTAGCATTTCTAGCACATGTCCAATAGTTAATTAGCTAATCAACACTATAACCGAATATATTCTCAATAGCCCATCAAGCAACTAAGGTCATTTGGCAATTTTGTCCATCACTTAGCTACTCTAAACACTTGAATCATGGTAATTCACCAAGCAATCAAAGTGTTAAGTGAACCCTACCTCAAATAGCTTTCGGCCAAAACCCAACTTTCACACCCTGTTGTTCTCCACTCAAAATAGCCTAGCACATAATCAAATAGGCATCAACAAACTTTATTCATGGATTAATTACCACGTAATCAGGGAAGAACACCAAGTTACCTCAAATAACACTTTCGGCCAACACTTAGTTTCCAAGCCGAAACATCACTTGCACAATTAGTCTATCAACATACCAATTAAGCATTACCGCTCCTTGTTCATGGAACTAACACCATGTCATCAAAGAAAGAACATGAGATTACCTCAAGTCAAGCTTTCGGCCAAGCACCAATCTTCCAAGCCAAACTGTTCTTCACCAAATTGGCCTAATATACCATCAATTTAACACTTTAACTCCTTGTTCATGGAATATAGACCATGTATTCAAGGAAACAGCAAGATTACCTCAAAACCCTAGCTTGATTGGCTCGGCCTTCGTTGAATCCGTTAGTGTTGTGCCCAAAAAGCCAATCATGAGATGATTGTACTTTTGTACATTGAGTCATGATATTTTA
>SMDT01002287.1:0-44052 GCA_005392925.1 Aquilaria sinensis
TGGACCTACGTGTTGGAAATGGAGCAAGGGTTGCTGCCTTAGCCGTAGGGACTTATGTTCTCACTTTACCTAGTGGATTAGTTTTAGAATTAGACAACTGCTACTTTGTGCCTACTATTAGTAGAAATTTGATTTCTGTTTCTTGTTTGGACAAGAAAGGTTTTTCATTTATAATAAAGGACAAATGTTGTTCTATTTACTTGAATGAAATCTTTTATGGTAATGCTCAACTTAGCAACGGGTTATATGTTCTAGACCTCGAAGATCCAATCTATAATGTGAATACCAAGAAGGTCAGATTAAATGATTCGAACCTGACCTATCTTTGGCACTGTCGCTTGGGCCAAATAAATGAGACCCGCATATCCAAGCTCCATAAGGATGGACTCTTGGACTCATTTGATTTTGAATCATATGAGACATGTGAGTCATATTTGTTGGGCAAGATGACCAAATCCCCATTCACAGGGCAAAGTGAAAGGGCTAATGACTTACTAGGACTCATACATAGTGATGTATGTGGCCCTATGTCTACACAAGCTAGAGGAGGTTTCCAATACTTCATTACTTTCACTGATGACTTCAGCAGATATGGCTATGTGTATCTTATGAGACACAAGTCAGAATCCTTTGAAAAGTTCAAAGAATTCAAGAATGAAGTAGAGAATCAACTCGGGAAAAGTATCAAAGTGCTTCGATCAGATCGAGGTGGAGAGTACTTGGATCGAGAATTCCTTGACTATCTGAAGGAGTGTGGTATAGTATCACAACTCACTCCACCAGGTACACCTCAATGGAATGGTGTATCTAAAAGGAGAAATCGAACTCTGTTAGACATGGTTCGCTCTATGATGAGTCAAGCTGACCTTCCAAACTCCTTTTGGGGACATGCTCTAGAGACAGCCGCTTTTACACTAAACCGAGTTCCATCTAAATCGGTTCAAAAGACACCATATGAGATATGGAGTGGGAGGCGTCCCAATTTGTCTTTTATGAAGATTTGGGGCTGTGACGCTTATGTGAAACGTCAATCCTCTGACAAACTAGGGCCCAAATCTCAAAAATGCCTTTTTGTTGGGTATCCCAAAGAAACAAAGGGTTACTATTTCTACAATCCTTCTGAGCAAAAAGTGTTTGTTGCTCGAACTGGTGTCTTTTTGGAGAAAGAGTTTATCTCTAAAGGAACTAGTGGGAGGAAAGTAGAACTTGAAGAAATTCAAGAACAACAAGGAGACATCGAACCTGAAATGGAACCTGAACAGACACCACAAGATGTTGTGGTTCAAGAGTCTGTTCCTGTAGCACAGAGCCCACGTAGGTCTGGTAGGATTCGGCGTGAGCCTGAGAGATATGGATTTCTTGTGACTCACACTGGTGATGTGATGCTCATGGATCAGGATGAGCCCACAACCTACCAACAAGCTATGTCGGGGCCTGACTCTGAGAAGTGGCTAGTGGCCATGAAATCCGAGATGGAATCCATGTATGAAAACCAAGTATGGACTTTGGTTGACCCACCTGAAGGGGTAAAACCTATAGGGTGCAAATGGGTTTTCAAGAAGAAAACTGACATGGATGGTAATGTGATTACCTTTAAGGGAAGATTGGTTGCAAAAGGTTTCAAGCAAATTCATGGTATTGACTATGATGAAACTTTTTCACCAGTTGCTATGCTTAAATCCATCCGAATTTTGTTTGCTATTGCTGCACACTATGATTATGAGATATGGCAAATGGATGTCAAAACTGCATTCCTAAATGGAAAGCTACTTGAGGATGTGTACATGACACAGCCTGAGGGTTTTGTCACTCCTGGGAATGCCAATAAAGTGTGCAAATTGCAAAGGTCCATTTATGGACTGAAGCAAGCTTCTCGAAGTTGGAATCTTCGTTTTGATGATGCAATCAAAGAGTTTGGTTTTATCAAAAATGAAGATGAACCTTGTGTCTACAAGAAGGTTAGTGGGAGCGCTATTGTCTTCTTGGTGTTGTATGTAGATGACATACTACTCATCGGGAATGACATTCCTGAGCTACAGTCTGTGAAGACTTGGCTAGGGAAATGTTTCTCTATGAAGGACTTGGGTGAAGCAGCCTATGTGTTAGGCATCAGGATCTATAGAGATAGATCTAGAAAGCTTCTTGGCCTAAGTCAAAGTACATATATCGACAAGGTGCTAAAGAGGTTTAGCATGCAAGATTCCAAGAAAGGATTCTTGCCCATGTCACATGGTATCACTCTTTCTAAATCTCAGTGTCCGAGTACAACCGAGGAGAGAGAGCGCATGAGTAAGATTCCATATGCCTCAGCAATTGGATCTATCATGTATGCCATGATATGTACTCGTCCCGATGTCTCATATGCTTTGAGCATGACGAGTAGGTACCAATCAAACCCCGGTAAGAGTCACTGGACAGCTGTTAAGAACATCCTTAAGTACTTACGAAGGGCTAAGGATGCATTCTTGGTCTTTGGAGGTGAAGATGAGCTCGTTGTAAGGGGTTACACCGATGCAAGCTTCCAATCCGATAAGGATGATTTTAGATCGCAATCTGGTTATGTGTTTTGTATTGGTGGTGGTGCTGTGAGCTGGAAGAGTTCAAAGCAAGAGACAGTAGCTGACTCTACAACAGAATCTGAGTACATTGCCGCCTCTGATGCTGCAAAGGAGGCAGTTTGGATCAAGAAGTTCATCACTGAACTTAGAGTGGTTCCAAGCATTGCCGACCCGATAGAGCTCTATTGTGACAACAATGGAGCAATCGCACAAGCTAAGGAACCTCGATCTCACCAGTGATCCAAACACATACTCCGACGCTATCATCTCATCAGGGAGATCATCGAGAGGGGTGATGTAAGGATATGCAGGACTTCGACAGACAGCAACATTGCTGATCCACTGACAAAGCCCCTTACGCAGCAGAAGCATGATAGCCATTCTAGGTCCATCGGTATTAGATACATGGATGATTGGCTTTTAGTGCAAGTGGGAGATTGTTAGTGTTGTGCCCAAAAAGCCAATCATGAGATGATTGTATTTTCTGCACATTGAGTCATGATATTTTATTGAGGCATTAATCCAGCAATTATGTTTGTTGTTTTGTTTCTGCGTAACGTAATAAACATAATTGTAACCCTAGAATAATGATATTCTTAAACGTCCCTAGTCTAGTATTATTGTGGAGCGGGTTGCAATAATACATAACGACTAGCATATGTGGAGACTAATATGAGATATGTAGTCTACATATGGGTACAAGTTGGGGAACTTGTGTATTGGACCGACCCACCATGAGAACACTACATGGATCGTTATATGAGTGTCATAAGTGATTCTCATAGTGATCATGGTATATGTAGTCCTTCGACCTAAGATCATCAAGGTTCCCTACATGTGAGTCACATACTTTGATACTTTTCCTTTGTTGCTCGTAACTGAGTGAACTTGAAGGAGGTCATTGGGTATGTCACATATCATGCGGAGGGATTTGTATGATCAAGATGGGATTTGTCCCTCCTATGTAACGGGAGTGATATCTTCGGGCCCCTTGATAGAGTGAGACTTAGAAAATGCATGGCCATGCTCGGATGAGTTGATATATGATATCAATGTCATCAGTTTAAGTTGGTCTACTCAGTAATGAAGAAACCAAAGATTGGGCTATACGAGAGTGACACATTCCATGTCTCGTGCTTAGTCTTGATATCTTGGACAAAGGGAGAATGACATATATCGGTGATGATCATAAAGGTTTAGTCGAATCATCGACAATCTTGTCACTTGGGTAGCAATGATGTGTTGCTAGACACCGCTCATTGCTTATGATCATAAATGTGATTTATGATCATTGTCAACGTGGCGAGAGCCTATTGGGTCGCACACATAGAGCTATTTGGATCATTAGAGTGCATGGGCTAATTATTTGGGTTATGGTTTCACTTTAATTTCATATTAATAATGGGCCAAAAAGTTGAGCCATTATTAAGCCCGAAATTAAATCCTAATTGGATTAGGGCTTTGAAACCCACTAGGCCTGGAAGTTGAGTCTCACTATAAATACAACTTCTAGTGAGAAATTCGCAGGTCTTGCTTGCCTTAGTATGAAACCAGAAGGGTTCTGAAGGACAGCCGCACTCTTCTCTTGCAATTCATTGGAGGACGCAAGCTAGCACTGCGTGCGCAAGAGAAACGCATCTGCCGGGACGTGGTGGAAGCGTGGTGATCCCGAGAGGCTCGTGTGGATACCATAGAGAGCCTGAACACGTCAACTGTTCAGGTTTTGTGATTCGACTCTACAGTTGAGTGAGAGATCTCAACCGAAAATTAGGTATGAAATTTCCGAACACCCGGTTTACCCCGTTTCACTTGGATCCTGGAGGGTTTCGGTTAAATTCCGCTGCGCTGTTTGGCTCCCGAAACCCAACACCTGGAAGGCATGAACATCCCCAAGGAGCCTCGGTGGACTTGGTCCAAGATCGAGCACTTGAAACTGCCTCCTTCTCTCCCGGTGGCGAAGGCTGCTGACAAAAGCACAGAGGCTGGAAGTTCTCAAGACGCCGAGGTTCCTTAGTACTAGGGCCTTTTGTCTTCATTTTCTTCTTCTTTTTTGTAGTCTTTCAGGAACTTTCTTCTCTGTAAGCACTCTTTGGCTCAATAGATAAAAATTTGGCTAAGTATTTTTTACCAGATCCCTTTGTTTTCCCTTTGTCCTGAACATCTTCGCTCAAGGGACTTCGGAAGACCATACTTTTGCTTTCTTTTGTCCCGAACATATTCGCTCAAGGGACTTCGGAAGACTATACTTTTGCTTTCCTTTATCCCGAACGTATTCGCTCAAGGGACTTCGGAAGACCATACTTTTGCTTTCCTTTGTCCCGAACGTATTCGCTCAAGGGACTTCGGAAAACCATACTTTTGCTTTCCTCGGCGATTGCTTTCGTGAGACTCTTGTTTTGCACTTCTTCAGAATCTTTTTACTTAGACAAATTTGTCCAACTTGTGCAATACAACTTTCCCACCAAACTTTTTAGGCATAGAATTTTTTCAAGGCCTCTGAGTGCCAAGTGTTTTTTAATTCTATGCCTTCGGCATCGCCGAGCTTATAAACTCCTTTTCGTACTTCAGCAAGTACCAGGTACGGTCCTTCCCAATTTGCGCGAAGTACCCCGTGGGATGGCTTTCGGGGTGCAAATTCAGCCTTTCGGAGAACGAGATCTCCCTTCTTTATTCCTTTTGGCCTGGCGCGTAGATTTATGGCTGCTGCCACTCTTTGCTGGAAAGCTTTTCTTCTCAGCCCGGCTACTTCTCTGTGTTCACCGACGAGGTCGAGCTTGGTTCTCAGGCCGAGGTCATTTCCATTTTCATCGAACACTTGGACTCGTATTGACGGTTGTACTGCCTCGACAGGGATGATGGCCTCTGTACCGAAGACTAGTGAAAAAGGCGTTTCCCTTGTGGCTCTTCGGGTTGTTGTTCGGTAGCTCCATAACACGTTTTGGAGTTCTCCTGGCCATTTCCCTTTTGCTTCTCCCAGTCTCTTTTTCAGACCGTCTTTTATGGTCCTGTTAGATACTTCCACCTGCCCATTACTTTGGGGGTGAGCTACTGGGGCGAAGTGCATTTTTGTCCCGAGGTCGCTAATGAACTCTTGGAATCCTTTGTCTATGAACTGGGATCCATTGTCCGCTACGAGTACCCTCGGTATGCCAAATCTGCATACGATGTTTTTCCATACGAACTTCTGCACTTCTTTTGCCGAGATAGTTGTCAGAGGTTCTGCCTCGACCCACTTAGAGAAATAGTCTACTGCTACTACGCAGAACTTTACGCCTCCAGGCGCCGTTGGGAGTGGCCCAATGAGATCTATGCCCCAAACTGCGAAGGGCCAAGGATAGTCTGCCGAAGTCACGAACTCTGAGGGTGTTCTTTGGATGTTCGCATGTCTCTGGCAACTACCACATTTCCGGACGAACTGCTTGGCGTCCTTTCTCAGGGTAGGCCAGAAGTATCCTTGGCGAAGTATCACTGCTGCCAGGGCGTCGGTTCCGATGTGCGAACCACAGGCACCTTCGTGAACTTCTTCGAGGATCATTTCAGTATCCTCTTCACTAACACACCTCTGTAGTGGATTTGCATATCCTTGCCGATATAGTTCTTCTCCAATTAAGAAGAAACGTCCGGAGCGCCTTCGCACTTTTGCGGCTTCGCTGGGGTCTTCGGGGAGTGTGTTGGTTGCGAGATACGTTTTGATTGGTTCTTTCCATCCTTTCCCCGAGGTCGCTATGCTTAACACCGCGACGCTGGGGTGGCTTAGCACTTCGGTGCAAGTTTTGGACTTCGCCAAACAGTCTGCCTCAGCATTTTCTCGTCGGGGTACGTTCTCGATTTTCATGACGTCGAACTCCCGAATAAGCTTTGTTACCAACTCATGGTATTTCGCCAAGGTCGGGTCTTTCGCGCCATAGTCCCCTGCCATTTGCCGGACCACCAGCTGGGAATCACTATGGGCTTTCAAGTTTCTCACGCCAATTTTTCTGGCCAGGCGTAATCCTGCTATGAGGGCCTCATACTCGGCCATGTTGTTGGTGGCGTTGAAACTGAACTTGATGGCCTTCATTACTTCTAGGCCTTCGGGGCCTCTGATAATCACTCCAGCTCCCTGGTGTTCGGATCCTGAGGCCCCGTCAACATATAACGTCCATTCTGGCTCGTCTTCGCCCGAAAATGAATGTCCCTCCTCGGTGTTTGGTACTTCGGCGATGAAGTCTGCCAAAGCTTGAGCTTTTATAGCTTTCCGGGGTTCATACGTGATGTCGTGTTCGCCAAGCCCTATACACCACTTGGAAAGCCTTCCCGAATGATCAACTTTCCTCATAACATCCCGTAGAGGCAGGGTACTTCGGACAATAATGGGGTGAGCCTGAAAGTATGGCCGTAGCCTCCTTCCTGCAAGTACCAAGGCATATATAGCTTTTTGAAGCAAAGGGTACCTGACTTCGGCGCCATGCAGGGACTTGCTGACATAGTAGACCGGCCATTGCTTTGGCCCTTCTTCTTTCACGAGGACCGAGCTCACAGCTTTTTTCGTGACGGCGAGGTATAATACGAGGGGCTCTCCCTCCCGAGGTTGCCGCAGAGTCGGCAGGCTGGCCAAGTAGACTTTGAGTTCTTCCCAGGCTTTTTGGCAATCTTCATCCCAAGGATGACCATTCCTTCCGAGGTCGCCTTCCATCTTTGCTGCCTTTGTGAGGACTTTGAAGAAGGGTCGACACCTATCTCCGTACCTGGAAATAAACCTGCTCAGAGAGGTTATTCTTCCGGTGAGTCTTTGCACGTCTTTGACTGTGGCAGGAGTTCGGAATTCAAGCAGAGCCTTAATCTTCTCGGGGTTAGCATCGATGCCTCTTTCGGATACCATGTACCCAAGGAACTTTCCCGAGGTCACGTCGAAGATGCATTTCTCAGGATTAAGGCGGATCCTGAAGGCTCTGAGTTTTTGGAAGGTTTCCTCTAAATCTGCAACGTGGTAGCCAGGCAGTTTGCTTTTGACTATCATATCATCAACATACACCTCCATGTTCCTCCCCATTTGGTCTTTGAAGACCTTGTTCATCAGCCTCTGGTAGGTGGCTCCTGCATTTTTGAGTCCGAAGGGCATCCTGATATAGCAATATGTTCCTCCCTCGGTGATGAAGGCAGTCTTCTCTTCATCTTCGGGGTCCATCCTTATCTGATGATACCCACTGAAACCGTCCAGGAAACTTAGGAGCCCATACTCGGCAGTTGAGTCTACCAGTTGGTCTATTGGCGGAAGAGGATATGAATCTTTCGGGCAAGCATCGTTCAAATTTCTGAAGTCGATGCACATCCGCAGCTTACTACTTCCTTCTTTTGTGGCAATTACTACGTTGCTTAGCCATTCGGGGTAGTTTACCTCCCGGATAACGCTAGCGTCTATCAGACGCTGGACTTCGGTCTTGAGCTGAAGTCACTTTTGTGAGCTGAGATGATAACTCTATGTTTCTTTTGCCGGACAGGTTTTCTTTTCCGGACTCGCTTTGAGGCTATGCTGGATTACGCGAGGGTTTACCCCTGGCATGTCCTTCGGCGAGTAGGCGAACAGATCTTTATTTGCAAGCAGAAAAGATACAAGTTTTTCCTTGTCTCCTTCGGCCATGCTTTTCCCTATTCGGGTACTATGGCCTGGGACAAGCTCTACTTCTTCTGTTTCCGCTTTTGTGGGATCTTCTGCCTCGCCCCTTTCCAACTCTTTTGCTTCTACAGCATGTGCTAGGTTGCTTGCTGGAGCCTTTCGTGCTCTGACGAACACCTTTCTCACCTCGCTTTGATTAATGAAGATCTTTGCGTCTCCTTCTTTGGTGGCGAAGGTGACGGTCAAGTACTTTACATCAGGGCGAATGTGCAAATTTCCCTGTGTCTGTCTGCCGAGGATGGCGTTGTATGACGAAGGAACGTCCATGACTATGAACCTTGCCATGGTAGAGGCGAACAACTCAGCAGTTCCTTTCTCCGAAGTTCCTTTCATCATCAAGGGGAGGTCGATCCACCCGAGGACAGGTAGCTCAGATGGTCCTACGCCGAACGTGGGTGAAGTAACAGTCTTGAGGTCACTCCTGGATACGCTCAAGCTTGGCAGCAAATGTGAGAACAAGACGTCTGCGTTTGACCCATCGTCCAGCAGTACCCTCTTGACGTCCCAGTTTCCTATCCTTGCCATTATTAGCAATGGATCGTCATGAGGGAATACGATGGTGGAGCCATCCTCGCGGGCCAATTTTTTCGTCGGGCTCTGATATTCCATCACCGCTATCTCTCTGGCCCTTCTTTTCCTTTCCGAGGATGGAAGCCCGGTTGTGATCGTCTGTATTACTCCTGCCGAAGGTGGAGGACGCCTTCTCGGACTTCGGTTCCTTCGCCTGTCTGAATCGTAATCCTCGTCATCGGGCTTTCCTTCTTCCTCTTTTTTCCCTTTCGGGGAAGGTATTCTCAAATAACGCCGAAGCTGGCCCTGCTTTATCAGTGATTCAATGTACTTTTTCAACTGAAAGCAGTCTTCGGTGTCATGACCGTGATCACGGTGGAACTGACAGAACTTCTTCATGTTCCTTCTGTTGTCAGCAGTCATGCCCCTCGGTCGTTGGATTTGAGCCCCCTGTTTTTCCAACGCCATGAGGACGTTAGCCCTCGTGGTGCTCAGAGGTGTAAAGTTTTGGGGCTTCCTTCCTCCTACTCGCATTCTCCGAGGTCGGCCTAACTGTTCCGTTGGACACCGGGCTTGCTGGCTGGACCCTTCGCCACGAGCGTGAATATGGTCAGCCTTCGGTCCGGTCATTCTCAGCTCTTCGGCTGTCATATGTTGTTCAGCCCTTCGGTAGAATTCTCCCAGCGTGTCCGGGGGATCTTTGGAGAATTCATAAAACAAGTGCGAATCCCTCCGGAGGCCCCTCGTCATGGCGAGGATGCGGATTTCGGGACGAAAGTCCGGAACACTGAGGGCCTCTCTGTTGAACCTCTCGACATAGTCACGGATGGTCTCCCCGTTTCTTTGTGCTATGTCAAACATCTGGACGGGCATCTTCGCCGTCGGCTTGCTCCCAATGAACTGTTGGGTGAACGCTGTGGACAGCTCCTGGAACCCCCTGATGTTTCCGGGAGGCAGGGAATTGTACCAGGCAGTTGCTGGTCCTGCGAGGGTGACTTCAAAGCACTTGCAGAGTGTAGCATCATCAGCCCCGTGTAGCACCATGCTGCGTTTGTACTTTGTTAGGTGGGCCTGGGGATCAGTCCGACCCTCATAGGTCTCTAGCCGAGGTAGCCTGAAGTCACTTGGCATGGCCGCCTCGACCACTGTTCGGGCGAAAGGAGTTTCATCTCCAGAGACGGTTTCAGTTAGCCTGGCCCAAACAGGCTTGCGTGCCACCTGCTGTTCCACTCTCTCCAGTCTTGCCAAGACTTTCTCCAGGAGGAGCGTGGCACTGGGCTCCTCTTCCTGGTGCTTGGAGGTTCTTGGGTAAAAGGACTGTTGCCGTCTCTTCGGGGAGCGACTTCGGTACCGAGGTGAGGGGGACCTTGCCTCTGGCGACAAACTTCTTCTGGACGGGACTTCGGGTCGTTCAGACCTCGCTCTTTCCGCCAGCCGTGCTCCGAGGGGCAAGTTATCTGTCGAGGACTCTTCCCGTGGCTCCCCACTTCCCGAGCTATGATGGGTTGCCCTTGGGCTTTTCTCCCGAGGTCGTGCTGGCGAAGTGGGTTTTTGCGCCTGGGCTGGTTGCGGCCACCTTCGGTCTATCTGTTGTGTCATTTCAGCCACAACAGACCTCTGAAAGTCTCTTAAAAAACCCATGGTGATGACAAGAGGGCGTTCCTCTTCAGGCAAGGAAGTCTCTGGGGGACTTTGTTCGGTAGCTGGTTGGGTCTCAGGCGCGGACGGGGACTTCGGGAGTCCTTTGTCCTTCGAACGCCGAGTTTCGACAACAGCTACCTGGGAGTAGTTTCCCACAGACGGCGCCAAATGATGCCCCGAGGCATCTTCGTTTGTTGTCATGTTGACAGGTGGGGAGACTTCCTGAGGAGGCGAGCGCCTGGAGCTCTGGTTTCCCAGCTGAGTGTGCCTGAAAAGCTCAAAGAAGAGGTTAGGAGGTCCCCGGTTTGCTTTTCCGGGGAGGACCCTCCGACGCCCAAGTCAGTTTTCTGAGTGAAAGTGGAGGAAGAACACTAAGGGATCAAGTGTCTTGCCTGTTTTGTGTTTTCTCAGAGGGAGGAAAATGCCCATCCTTTGCCCAGTCCCATTTCCTAGTATTTATAGGAGTAGCTGGTCCGTTCAGATCATGACACGTGTTCGGTCGGATTTGATCTGTACTTTTGGACCTAGGGGACAGGCAGCCGTTTGCAGCCTCCTTTAGCCCTGGACCCGGACAGGTTGTGTCAGGACTGGGGCGGCTGCGGCGTGTCAGTTCGCCGTTCTGATGTGACGTGTAGGGCTTGTGGGTGACATGTCAGAGGCTCCTTAAATGCTCATATCGTACTCCCGAGGTCCCCTGGGCGAGGTCGCCCTTCGGTGCGTGCACCCTCTTCGGATTCTATCCGTCTTTTGGTGCGAGCACCTCCTTCGGGATCTATCCCATAGTTCTGGGAGTTCCCTTGATGAACACCTTCTTCGGGACTTATACCCATAGTCCGGTGATTCCCTTGTTCAGGTGTTTCTTGTTCGGGGAAGATCCTCTTCGGGGCTTCTGCCTTCGGGGAGATTCTTCCTTGCTTCAGAGAGATGGCTTTCTTACCCGAAGACAGTCAGTTTGGCCCCTCGATGGAGACGGTGTTATCCTCGGAATTCCTGATGAGCTAACCGAAGTCTCGAGCTCATAGTGTTTGACTTCGCACCTTCCGAGGTCAGTAAAAAGATCCTCTCTTGGGTGACGTCAGACTCCTCGGCCAATATTTTGGCAAGGAGTTACTACCGAGGAGGCAATAGCCTTTGGCTATCAGTCTCCCACCTTATTCTTTTAGTAGGACCGAACTGACCGTCTTTTCAGTAACTGCGTGGTAGAGGATGAGGGGTTCTCCTTCTCAAGGTTGCCAAAGTGTTGGCAGGTGTGTTAAGTAGTTTTTAAGCTCGTTCCAAGCTTTCTGGCATTCTAAGTTCCATGGACGCTCCTGGGCCCCGGAAGTTTCATTGCCCTTGGGGACTTTGGTGAGTACTTTGAAGAATGGGTGACATCGGTCGCCATACCTGGAGATGAATCTACTAAGGGAGGTGATTCTTCCGGTTAACCTTTGTATGTCTTTGATGGATGTAGGCGTTCAGAAATTTAGCAGAGCTTTGACTTTTTTAGGGTTGGCATCTATTCCTCTTTCTGATACCATAAACCCGAGAAACTTTCCTGCACTTACTCCGAACACACATTTTTAGGATTAAGACGTATGCCAAACGCCCAAAGTCGTCGGAAGGTTTCATCTAGGTCAGTGATATGATTACCAGGCATTTTGCTCTTGACTATCATATCATCAATGTATACTTCCATGTTTCTCCCAATATGAGAATCGAATACCTTATTCATCAGCCTTTGAAAGGTAGCACCTGCATTTTTAAGCCCGAAGGGCATCATGATATAGCAGTAGGTACCTATCTCTGTGATGAAGGATGTTTTTTCCTCATCTTCGGGGTTCATTCAGATTTGATGATATCCACTAAAGGCATCGAGAAAGCTCAGCAGCCTGTATTCGGCAATTGCACCCACCAGCTGATCTATGGCTGGCAAAGGGTAAAAGTCTTTTGGGCAGGCGTAGTTTAAATTTCAGAAGTTGATGCACATTTAGAGTTTTTCACTCCCCTCTTTCGTGGCAATAACCATGTTGCTGAGCCATTCGGGGTATTTAACTTCTCTTATTACTCCTGCCTCGATGAGGCGGTTGACTTTGATTTTAACAAAGGAATTCTTACGAGCCGATAGACTCCGTTTCTTCTACCGAACTAGTCTGGCATTCGGTCGCACTCTAACACTGTGGCAGATTATGCTGGGGTCGACCCCAGGCATATCCTTCAGCGAGTAGGCAAATAGATCTTTGTTCATGAACAAGAAGGATACAAGCCTTTTTTTGTCATCCTCGGCCAATTTTTTCCCGATTCGGGTGTTTTGGCCAGGGAGTGCTTTCGCCAGGGATCAATTCTACATCTTTTGTTTCTATTTTTTCTAGGCTTTCATTTTCCTCCTTCACTGTTTCTTCGCCCGTCATGACTGTTTTGTCCTTCACCGAAGTTTGCACTTAGATATTTTCTAGGCTTCGTCTGGCTTTTGTGAAGACCTTTTTTGACGTCGGTTTGGTCAATGAAGATCTTTGCGTCCCCGTCTTCGGTCGTGAAGGTGACCTTTAGGTATTTTACGTCCAGGCGGATGTGGAGGTTGCCTTGAGTCTTCCTTCAAAGGATAGCATTGTAAGCCGATGGCACATCGATGACAATAAATCTTGTCATGACGGAGGTGATCAACTCTTTCTGGCTCTAGGGCGAGATCCCTTTCAGCATCAAAGGCAGGTCGATACATCCGAGAACCAGAAGTTTGGAGGGTCCTACGGCGAAGGTTGGGGAATTGCCGTACTGAGATCGCCTCTTGGAATGCCCAACTTAGGCAACAGATGGGAGAAGGTGACGTCGGTATTTGAGCCGTCATCGAGGAGTACCCTTTTGACGTCCCAGTTTTCTATCCTTGCCATGACAAGGAGTGGGTCATCGTTGGGGAACTTTACTGTAGACCCATCTCTACGAGTGAGTCTATTCGGTGAATTCCCGTACTCCATTACGGAGATTTCCCTTATTTTTCTCTTCCTCTCTGCCGAGGGTATTTTGGTAGTGATGGTTTGGATAAACCCCGCTGATGGTGGTAGATTTTTTCGGAGACTACGGTCCTGACATCTATCCGAATCATTGTTAGGCACCTCCTAAGTGCTTGGCTTAGGCCAAGGAAAACAAAGAAATTAAAGAGGACTGATGAGAAGAACTAGTGGAACAAGTACAGTGGTATATGTGTAAAGCTGGAAACTTTCAGGGCTTAACTGCACATAGAAACTAGACTATAAAGGAAAAAAAAAACAGATAGAAAACAGAGAACGGGGATCAAATTGTACACTTAAATGAGTGATACAATTAAAACTACAAACTGTAAGATGGTGAGTTCGGCCATGCAAGTTTTTATGAGGACTAGTGCAAGACTAGACCTAAATTGGTGGACAACAATGATTACTAGTCAATTCTTGTCTTCCACTAAAGTATAAACTATTATTATTCTAGTTTGTTAACTAGAACTAATTCTAGTTATATGGCCGGTTATACATGGGGATTTTTTGGTACTTTGGTACTTGTGTTTGTTGTGTGCATGGCATTATAGGCCATGAAGTGACTTAAAGGTCAAGTTAGACATATGTTTTAGTGGCGGCTTTGTGATCATGTGAAGTTAAGGGCTACATTGTTTCATGCAAAGAAATGGAAGACAAAAGTTAGCATATTTGCTAACTAATTCACATGTGTCTTTCGGCCGAAACTAAGTCAAGGCCATTTGTTCATTTTGGGTTACCTTGCTCTTGTTTTGGCCGAGAGCTCTTCCATGAGAGTTCATCCACACTTTAGTCTTGAATTCAAGAAATCTTGAGGGCATTTGAAGGATTGAAGCTTGGAAGCAAGTTTCGGCACAAGGCAACTTGGAATCAAGCTTTGGTTCTTGGGAATTCAAGGAAGGCCGAGCCAATTTATGCTAGGTTTTGAGGTATTTCTTCATATTCCTTGATTACATGGTAATTCTTCCATGAACAAGTAGCTTAAGTGTTCAATTGAAGTTGTACTAAGCTAATTGAGCAAGCCATGTGTTGGTTTGAAAGTTTGTTGTTGGCCGAAAATGATGGGTGACTTAGCTTGATGTTCTTCTTTGTTTCCATGGAAATTAATCCATGATTAAGGTGTATTAATGCCTATTTGATCTTATGCTAGGCAAGTTTGAGTGGGGAACATCAAGGTGAGCAAGTGGGTGTTTGGCCGAAAAGTTCAAATTGAGGTAATTCCTTGTTCTTCATTTGATTACATGGTAATTGTGCCATGAGCAAAGTTTAATGGTGATTAGGTGATTATATGTTGGATTAGATGGGTGAAGAACATTAATGTTTGGAAATGGGCATTATGGCCGAGGGCTTGAATTAGTGTAATTTGGTGTTCTTCACTTGGTTACATGGTAATGGTGCCATGAGTAAGGTTTATTGATGGTTAGATGATTATGTGATGGGCTAAATTGATGAAGAACACCAATGTATTGAAATTGAGCATCTTGGCCGAGAGCTTGAACTTATGTAGCATAGTGTTCTTCTTGAAGTACATGGTATTTAGTCCATGAGTAAGTGTGATTGATGCCTATTTGTTGTTGGTAGGCATTTGTGATTGAAGAACACTTGGGCATTGGAAGTTTGGCTTGTGACCGAAAGCATTTGAGGTAGGGTTCACTAACACTTGATATTTCTTGGTGAATTACCATGGTTCAAGTGTTTAGAGTGGCTAAGTGATGGTTAAAAATTTTCCAAATGACCTTAGTTGCTTGATGGGCTATTGAGAATACATTCGGTCTATTTGTTGATTAGCTAATTGACTAATGTACATGTACTAGAAATGCTAGTAAATGTGCCATATTTGCTTAGCATTTTGGAGCTCTAAGTGGAAGTGGTGTGTTGGAAGGTGTTTTGTGTGCAAAGTGCACATGGGTACATGTATGGTATATTTGGCCGAGAGCCTATTGTGGTGTGTGTGTGTGTGTATTGTGTGCTTTGGTGCTTTTCTTGTGCTTGCTAACCAAGTTTATGATATTGTGGGTTATATGCCATGGTTAATTATCATGTATATGTATATGCTTGGTTTCCTTTGTTTTTGTGTTTGTTTTGCAAGTTAAGCTAGGCTAATGGGAGGTTAAGCTTTGAGTGAATACTCAGCTTAACTAAATAGACTCTTTATTGAGTTGTATTACTGAAAGTGCATCCTACTGAGTTTTACTCACTGCCCATCCTATTTATTTTCAGGAAAAGACATTCGGCCTGAGTAGTACTAGATTGGTCTGTGCTTGTGTCTTGTATTAGCTTGCTTATTTCCCAAGGTATGTGCCAATGTGTGCTTGGCCTATTGAAATTAGTTCATTACAAGTCTTATATCTTGTTGGCCGAGACTTATGGATTAAGTTTGCAGGCTGTAGTGTGTGGGGGACCTGTCTAGGAAGGCATTATGGATAGTTGGACTTTGGCTCTGATCATAGTGTTTGCATTTATGACAATGAATCAGGCAATTGGGTTGGTGTTGCAGTGTGTACTTCTGTATGGGATTCTCAAGGTTCTGTTTGACCATTAGTAGTTATGGTCTTGGTTTGTATATACATAAACTTGGCCTGGATAGCTTTCGGGCTCATGGCATGTAGCCATGTTGGACACTAGGTAGACTACCCCTTTTGTGTATGTATATATGTGTAGTCTTAAATACCTAGCTTTGGTAGGTTTTGTTGAACTTATGAGCCAAGTTATGTGTATGCATTAAGGATGGTTTTGTGCTTGTACATGTATGTGAATGTTATGGGCAAAGGTTTGGCACCTTTTATGTGTGATTATGGACTTATGCTTGAGCATGTTTATGTGAACCTCCATGTATACTTATGTTGGCCGAGAAGAACACATGCATATTAACTTGTGATTTCAAAGTCAAAACCAATAATGTGGCTTCTTGGTTGTCATATAGATAGCACACTTGAATGCACACCTTATGCACTTAAAATCTCATTAAGTGTTGCCTTGCTAGTTGTGCAAGTTAGTGGCATTGAGCGTTGCCTTGCTAGTTGTGCAAGTTAGTGGTATTGGGCCTTGCCTCTGCTGCAAACAATTGTTGGACTTGTTTTAAAGCCACCTGGGCCACCTCCCAGGTGTTACACCTCACTCAAGCCCTGGCCTATATGTTTCTAATTTAACTCACAAGCCCAACTTCAAAATTTAGCTTCTAGTATTCGGCCAAGCAAACAATGGCAACATTAAGTCTTATTTTCTTAAGTTGAGAGGCCTGGGAGGTGGCCCAGATGGCTTTAAAAAAAGACCAACAATTACTTGCAGCAAAAAGCAAGGCCCAATACCACTAACTTGCACAACAAGCAAGGCTTATATTGATTACTTGCATTCCAAGCAAGGCAACACTTAATGATGTTTTAAGTGCATAATTGGTGTTAAATCAAGTGTGCTACTTATATGACAACCAAGAAGCCTCAATGTTGGTTTTTGATTTTGAAACCATAGGTATAATGCACATGATGCTCTCGGCCAACAACATACACATACTGGTGCACAACATTTCCATAAGACAAGGCCCATAACTAATCACATAAAAGTGCCAAACATTGGCCCATAACCTTTAGTATCCAAGCACAGGCATAAAGCCATCCATAAGTCCATACATAACTTGGCATATAAACCCAACAAAACCAACACAAGTCTAGGCATCAAGGACTACACATATGTACACAAAAGAGTAGTCTACCTAGTGTCCAACATGGCTACATGCCATGAAACCAAAAGCTAAACATGCCAAGTATTTACATACGAAGACCACTAATGGTCAAACAGGACTTTGAGAATTCCATACAAAAGTACACACTGCAACACCAACCCAATTGCCTGATTCATTGTCATGAAAGCAAATATTATGATCAGAGCCAAAGTCCAAGCATCCATAGCCTCCCCTAGACAAGTCTCCAACTACAGCCTGCAAACTTAGCTCATAAGTCTCAGCGAACAAAGATATAAGACTTGTAATGAACCTAAAATGATAAGCCAAGCACACATTGGCACATACCTTGGAAACTAAGCAAATTAGTGCAAAACACAAGCAACAAGCAAGCTAGCACTACTCAGGCCGAATGTCCTTGCCTGAAATAAAAGGATGGGCAGTGAGTATAACTCAGTAGGATTCACTCATATATATTCAACTCTAAAAAGAGTCTATTTAGTTAAGCTAAGTATTCACTCAAAGCTTAACCTCCCATTAGCTAGCTTTACCTGCAAAAGAAACACCAAGACAAGGAAACCAAGCACATACATATACAAGATAATTAACCATAGCAAATAATCCATAATACCATAAGTGGGGTTAGCAAGCATATGGAAACACCAATGCACACAAGTACACACACACACTCCACATGTTTGCTCTCGGCCATAATGAACCATACATGTTCCCATGTGCACAATGCACACAAAAAAAACCTTCAACATACCACTTCCACTTAGAGCTCCAAAATGCCAAGCAAATAGGCCACATTTACTTGCATTTCTAGTACATGTACAATAGTCAATTAGCTAATCAACAAGTAGACCAAGTATTTTCAATAGCCCATCAAGCAACTAAGGTCATTTGGCAAATTTTAACCATCACTTAGCCACTCTAAACACTTGAACCATGGTACATTACCAAGCAACATCAAGTGTTAGTGAACCCTACCTCAAGAGCTTTCGGTTTCAAGCCAACTTCAAATGCCCAAGTGTTCTTCAATCACAATGCCTACCATAACAATACATAGGCATCAACAACACTTACTCATGGACTAACTACCATGATTTCAATGAAGGACACTACAACATACAAGCTTAAGCTCTCATTCACAATGCCCAATTCCACATATTTGTGTTATCCATCAAACTAACTCATTACATGATCATCTAATCCTCAATGAACACCACTCATGGCATCATTACCATGTAACCAAGTGATGAACACCAAATTACACTACTTCAAGCCCTCGGCCATAATGCCCATTGCCAAACACTAATGTTCTTCACTCATCCAATCCAACATACAATCACCTAATCATCATTAATCAACGTTCATGGCACCATTACCATGCAATTAGATGAAGAACACCTAATTACACTAATCCATGCTCTCGGCCATAATACCCATTTTCACACTTTAATGTTCTTCATCAATGTAATCCATCATATAATCACCAAATCATCAATAACCCTTATTCATGGCACCATTACCATGTAATCAAATGAAGAACATAACATTACCTCAAAATGAGCTTCTCGGCCAAACACTAACTTCCACACTTTGATGTTCCTTGCTCAAAATTGCCTAGCATAAGATCAAATAGGCACCAATTAACTTGAATCATGGATAAATTTCCATGTACACAACGGAGAACACCAAGCTATATCAAATGATTCTTTCGGCCAAGACTAGGTTTTCACTTCAACATAACAATTGCTCAATTCACCTAGCTTAACATCGTTTAAGCACTCAATATCCTTGTTCATGGAAGAAATACCATGGATTCAAGGAAAGATAACAAGAAATACCTCAAACCTAGCTTGCCTTGGTTCGGTTCTTCTCCATTTCTCATGAACAAAGCTTGATTCCAAGTGATGTTGTGCCGAAACCAAGTCTTCTAGCTTGTTTCCCTCAATTGCTTCCTAGACTTGCTTGATTTCAAGCCAAATGGTGAATGAAGTTCATGAGCAAGCTCTCGGTCAAGAGAAAGCAAGGAAGCCCGAAATGAAACCAAAACAAATGGTGTTGACTTAATTCGGCCGAAAGACACTTGTGCTCAAAATGGCACTAACACAAGTCTTTAACTCCAACTTATTTGCATGGCTCACTAAAGTCCTCACTTGCCCACGGTTACACATGCACCATTAAAACTTTGATTCAAATGACACTTAAGTCCAAGCATGGCCCATAATGCCAAGCACAAGACAAACACAAGTACCAAAATACTATAATCACCCATGTGTAACCGGCCATGTAACTAGCTAACAAACTAGTTAGTTTAACTAGTTAACTAGTGAATAGTTCTTTAGTGGTAGCCAAGACTAGACTAGCAATCATTGTTGTCTCCCACAATTTCGCTTAGTATGGCACTAGTCACCTTAAAAACTTGCATGGCCGAAATGATCAACTTAAAGTTGATAGTTCTAATTGTACCACTCATTTAAGTGTACAATTTGATCCCCTTTCTCTGTTTTCTGTCTGTCTTTCCATAGTCTAGTTTCTATGTGCAGTTAAGCCCCGAAAGTTTCCAGCTTTGCACATAGACCACTGTGCTGTTGGGTTTCGGGAGCCAAACAGCGCAGCGGAATTTAACCGAAACCCTCCAGGATCCAAGTGAAACGGGGTAAACCGGGTGTTCGAAAATTTCATACCTAATTTTTGGTTGAGATCTCTCACTCAACTGTAGAGTCGAATCACAAAACCTGAACAGTTGACGTGTTCAGGCTCTCTATGGTATCCACACGAGCCTCTCGGGATCACCACGCTTCCACCACGTCCCGGCAGATGCGTTTCTCTTGCGCACGCAGTGCTAGCTTGCGTCCTCCAAGGAATTGCAAGAGAAGAGTGTGGCTGTCCTTTTTGGAGGCTAGGGCAAGGAGACCTGCGAATTTCTCACTAAAAGTTGTATTTATAGTGAGACTCAACTTCCAGGCCTAATGGGTTTCAAAGCCCTAATCCAATTAGGCTTTAATTTCGGGCTTAATAATGGCTCAACTCTTGGGCCCATTATTAATATGAAATTAAAGTGAAACCATAACCCAAATAATTAGCCCATGCACTCTAATGATCCAAATAGCTCTATGTGTGCGACCCAATAGGCTCTTACCACGTTGGCAATGATCATAAATCACATTTATGATCATAAGCAATGAGCGGTGTCTAGCAACACATCATTGCTACCCAAGTGACAAGATTGTCGGTGATTCGACTAAACCTTTATGATCATCACCGATATATGCCATTGTCCCTTTGTCCAAGATATCAAGACTAAGCACGAGACATGGAATGTGTCACTCTCGTATAGCCCAATCTTTGGTTTCTTGATTACCGAGTAGACCAACTTAAACTGATGACATTGATATCGTATATCAACTCATCCGAGCATGGCCATGCATTTTCTAAGTCTCACTCTATCAAGGGGCCCGAAGATATCACTCCCGTTACATAGGAGGGACAAATCCCATCTTGATCATACAAATCCCTCCGCATGATATGTGACATACCCAATGACCTCCTTCAAGTTCACTCAGTTACGAGCAACAAAGGAAAGTATCAAAGTATGTGACTCACATGTAGGGAACCTTGATGATCTTAGGTCGAAGGACTACATATACCATGATCACTATGAGAATCACTTATGACACTCATATAATGATCCATGTAGTGTTCTCATGGTGGGTCGGTCCAGTACACAAGTTCTCCAACTTGTACCCATATGTAGACTACATATCTCATATTAGTCTCCACATATGCTAGTCATTATGTATTATTGCAACCCGCTCCACAATAATACTAGACTAGGGACGTTTAAGAATATCATTATTCTAGGGTTACAATTATGTTTATTACGTTACGCAGAAACAAAACAACAAACATAATTGCTGGATTAATGCCTTAATAAAATATCATGACTCAATGTGCAAAAAATACAATCATCTCATGATTGGCTTTTTGGGCACAACACTAACAATCTCCCACTTGCACTAAAAGCCAATCATCCATGTATCTAATACCGATGGACCTAGAATGGCTATCATGCTTCTGCTGCGTAAGGGGCTTTGTCAGTGGATCAGCAATGTTGCTGTCTGTCGAAGTCCTGCATATCCTTACATCACCCCTCTCGATGATCTCCCTGATGAGATGATAGCGTCGGAGTATGTGTTTGGATCGCTGGTGAGATCGAGGTTCCTTAGCCTGTGCGATTGCTCCATTGTTGTCACAATAGAGCTCTATCGGGTCAGCAATGCTTGGAACCACTCCAAGTTCAGTGATGAACTTCTTGATCCAAACTGCCTCCTTCGCAGCATCAGAGGCGGCAATGTACTCAGATTCTGTTGTAGAGTCAGCTACTGTCTCTTGCTTTGAACTCTTCCAGCTCACAGCACCACCACCAATACAAAACACATAACCAGATTGCGATCTAAAATCATCCTTATCGGATTGGAAGCTTGCATCGGTGTAACCCCTTACAACGAGCTCATCTTCACCTCCAAAGACCAAGAATGCATCCTTAGTCCTTTGTAAGTACTTAAGGATGTTCTTAACAGCTGTCCAGTGACTCTCACCGGGGTTCGATTGGTACCTACTTGTCATGCTCAAGGCATATGAGACATCGGGACGAGTACATATCATGGCATACATGATAGATCCAATTGCTGAGGCATATGGAATCTTACTCATGCGCTCTCTCTCCTCGGGTGTACTCGGACACTGAGATCTAGAAAGAGTGATACCATGTGACATGGGCAAGAATCCTTTCTTGGAATCTTGCATGCTAAACCTCTTTAGCACCTTGTCAATATATGTACTTTGACTTAGGCCAAGAAGCTTTCTAGATCTATCTCTATAGATCCTGATGCCTAACACATAGGCTGCTTCACCCAAGTCCTTCATAGAGAAACATTTCCCTAGCCAAGTCTTCACAGACTGTAGCTCAGGAATGTCATTCCCGATGAGTAGTATGTCATCTACATACAACACCAAGAAGACAATAGCGCTCCCACTAACCTTCTTGTAGACACAAGGTTCATCTTCATTTTTGATAAAACCAAACTCTTTGATTGCTTCATCAAAATGAAGATTCCAACTTCGAGAAGCTTGCTTCAGTCCATAAATGGACCTTTGCAACTTGCACACTTTATTGGCATTCTCAGGAGTGACAAAACCCTCAGGTTGTGTCATGTACACATCCTCAAGTAGCTTTCCATTTAGGAATGCAGTTTTGACATCCATTTGCCATATCTCATAATCATAGTGTGCAGCAATAGCAAACAAAATTCGGATGGATTTAAGCATAGCAACTGGTGAAAAAGTTTCATCATAGTCAATACCATGAATTTGCTTGAAACCTTTTGCAACCAATCGTCCCTTAAAGGTAATCACATTACCATCCATGTCAGTTTTCTTCTTGAAAACCCATTTGCACCCTATGGGTTTTACCCCTTCAGGTGGGTCAACCAAAGTCCATACTTGGTTTTCATACATGGATTCCGTCTCGGATTTCATGGCCACTAGCCACTTCTCAGAGTCAGGCCCCGACATAGCTTGTTGGTAGGTTGTGGGCTCATCCTGATCCATGAGCATCACATCACCAGTGTGAGTCACGAGAAATCCATATCTCTCGGGCTCACGCCGAATCCTACCAGACCTACGTGGGCTCTGTGCTACAGGAACAGACTCTTGAACCACAACATCTTGTGGTGTCTGTTCAGGTTCCATTTCAGGTTCGATGTCTCCTTGTTGTTCTTGAATTTCTTCAAGTTCTACTTTCCTCCCACTAGTTCCTTTAGAGATAAACTCTTTCTCTAAAAAGACACCAGTTCGAGCAACAAACACTTTTTGCTCAGAAGGATTGTAGAAATAGTAACCCTTTGTTTCTTTGGGATACCCAACAAAAAGGCATTTTTGAGATTTGGGCCCTAGTTTGTCAGAGGATTGACGTTTCACATAAGCGTCACAGCCCCAAATCTTCATAAAAGACAAATTGGGACGCCTCCCACTCCATATCTCATATGGTGTCTTTTGAACCGATTTAGATGGAACTCGGTTTAGTGTAAAAGCGGCTGTCTCTAGAGCATGTCCCCAAAAGGAGTTTGGAAGGTCAGCTTGACTCATCATAGAGCGAACCATGTCTAACAAAGTTCGATTTCTCCTTTCAGATACACCATTCCATTGAGGTGTACCTGGTGGAGTGAGTTGTGATACTATACCACACTCCTTCAGATAGTCAAGGAATTCTCGATCCAAGTACTCTCCACCTCGATCTGATCGAAGCACTTTGATACTCTTCCCGAGTTGATTCTCTACTTCATTCTTGAATTCTTTGAACTTTTCAAAGGATTCTGACTTGTGTCTCATAAGATACACATAGCCATATCTGCTGAAGTCATCAGTGAAAGTAATGAAGTATTGGAAACCTCCTCTAGCTTGTGTAGACATAGGGCCACATACATCACTATGTATGAGTCCTAGTAAGTCATTAGCCCTTTCACTTTGCCCTGTGAATGGGGCTTTGGTCATCTTGCCCAACAAACATGACTCACATGTCTCATATGATTCAAAATCAAATGAGTCCAAGAGTCCATCCTTATGGAGCTTGGATATGCGGGTCTCATTTATATGGCCCAAGCGACAGTGCCAGAGATAGGTCGGGTTTGAATCATTTAATCTGACCTTCTTGGTATTCACATTATAGATTGGATCTTCGAGGTCTAGAACATACAACCCATTGCTAAGTTGAGCACTACCATAAAAGATTTCATTCAAATAAATAGAACAACATTTGTCCTTTATTATAAATGAAAAACCTTTCTTGTCCAAACAAGAAACAGAAATCAAATTTCTACTAATAGTAGGCACAAAGTAGCAGTTGTCTAATTCTAAAACTAATCCACTAGGTAAAGTGAGAACATAAGTCCCTACGGCTAAGGCAGCAACCCTTGCTCCATTTCCAACACGTAGGTCCACTTCACCTCGGGCCAATCTTCTACTTCTACTTAGATCCTGCACATTTGCACAAATGTGAGATCCACATCCAGTATCCAATACCCAAGATGAGGAAGTAGAAAAGTTAGCCTCTATAACAAAAATACCTGAAGTGGAAGTCTTACTTCCCTTTTCCTTAGCAAGTTCTTCAAGATAGAGCTTGCAATTGCGCTTCCAGTGTCCAGGTTGCTTACAATGGAAGCACTCCCCTTCCTTTGCCACACCACCCTTTGGTTTCAGTGCAGCTGAAGAAGAACTAGCATTGGACTTTCCATTAACTTTTATCCTTCTTCTTGTTGGCTTTTCCCTTTCCCTTGCCCTTTTGAACCATAAAAATGGGCTTAGCCTTCTTAAGGTTTTGCTCAGCAGTTCTCAACATGTTGAGTAATTCAGGAAGGGACTTGTCAAGGTCGTTCATGTTATAGTTCATGACGAACTGACTGTAGCTTTCAGGCAACGATTGCAAGACTACATCAATAGCCAACTCTTTCTGAAGAGCAAATCCCAAATTCTCAAGATTCTCAATGTACCCAATCATCTTGAGCACATGAGGACCCACGGGACTTCCCTCAGACATCTTGCACTGAAACAATGCCTTAGAGGTCTCAAACCTCTCATGCCTAGCTTGCTCTTGGAAAAGCATTTTGAGATGTTCGATCATATCGAACGCCCCCATGTTCTCATGTTGCTTCTGAAGCTCAGATTCCATGGTAATAAGCATGAGGCATGCAACATCCAAAGCATCATCAGAATGCCTCTTGTGAGCATCCCTTTCAGCTCTTGGAGCAGTGGCAGCAGGCTCATTCGGAATGGGCTGCTCTAGGACATAAGCCTTTCTCTCTTGTTTGAGGACTATCCTCAAGTTTCGGTACCATTTGAGAAAGTTGGTCCCATTCAGTTTTTCCTTCTCAAGGATCGATCGCAACGAAAGTGTCGATGTGTTTTGTGCCATGGTTATCTACAACAGTAAATATGCAGTGTAAGAGTCATGTATTTTAATTCATTTAATAAGGACTTTTATTAAACGATACTCCCACTATTTTCCTCAAAATAATAACCCTCGATATTATTTCGGAACACCTCGGCGCTAAGGTATTCTAGTGGGCCAAGATCCATATTTGACCACAACCTGAGTCAGCTTTGGCTTTTCTCTCAAGTTACAGCTATTTAGGTAGGCAACTCCTTGCCAATTGCATCTTATGCAACTCTTGGATAGTTGGGTGAACAACACTTGTCCAAGCTCATCTCATGAACTTAAGCCCAACTCTATGCCTCTAAGTCCCTAATCCTATTAGGATGACTTAGTTAAGTCGAACCCAAAGTTAGCAGTTTGGATATCACTATTATCCCATCGCGCCTTACCAAGATGAACATAGGTGCTTTGCTTTGGCAAACCCACCTAATGTTGATCAAAGTCTTGACGAGTGCCAACATTTGGAAGGCATCACATTTATGACTTAATATTTGTTTGAGGGATTTTTTTCTTTTGATCTCACCAATTTGTTATCTCCGGTTGTCTTATACATGCATCACATACAAATATAAAACATGCATCTCATGCTTACAAGAAAGTAAACATGACATGGTTATAGCCCAAACTATGCGATATTCTCAAGCCAATGAGAATATCATAAAAGCCTAAGAAAAGAAAAGAGTCTTCACAAGCTCCTTCTCTTCCTTTCTTGGCTGCCCTTTTGTTGTCATCTCCTTGGACATGCCTCCTTGGATGATCCTTAGACATACAACCTTGGATGATCCCATAATGCACCATTACATCAATAATAGAAACCTCGAGTTACATTCGAGGGGAGTAAGGTGAGAAGAGAATGTACAATGAGAGTGATAAGAAAAGGCACGACTCGCAGGCCGTATTTACAAGTACAACCAATCAAGGGCTATAACCATGCACCATGCTTCAAACACCAATCAGCATATCATGTCAAATCTCATTCAACAAAGATGCATGCCAATTTTTGTGAGTTGATTAACCAGTTTTTATTTTGTATGTGGCGCTTCGCATACGCGTGCGTTGATTAACCAGTTTTTATCACACGGATTGGTCCAGTGGTTATTTATGTGGCGCTTTGCATAGCGGGGGTCGCACCTAGCGGGGGGTGGGGGTCAGCGAGCGGTAGGCAAAAAATTGTATCGGTGCAAAAAATTCGTCTTACAATTGCTAGCCCGCGGTCAGTGGGCGGTGGTTCCGCTGACCGGTCAGCGGACGAGGTCAAGGGGAGCCGCCCTTGCGGGGGGCGTGGGGGGCAGCGCCCCCCTGCGCAAAAAATTTTCTTACAATTGCTTAGCCCGAAATCTTCTATTTTGAGAAAGTAGGCACCCGAGACTCCTCTATTCGAGCCACCAAAAATACCTTACTTTCGGTGCCTGAACAGGCTGAATCCGAACCAAGCTAGGGTTTTTGCAACTATTGCAAGAATCCTAATCCATATAGGTATCTCATACCATTCAATTTGAGATTAATCTCATTAACCAATTTGTGTCGTTTCTTCATATATCTCATATGTTCATTACGAATTCCAGTTTCATGCATCTTGAATCAATCTAATTAATCATGGCCGAAAAGCAACCGAACACATAGCATCATGCGATTCAACACTCAATCCCGATTTAGGGTTTCACCAGTAGCTCTGATACCACTGTTGGGTTTCGGGAGCCAAACAGCGCAGTGGAATTTAACCGAAACCCTCCAGGATCCAAGTGAAACGGGGTAAACCGGGTGTTTGAAAATTTTCATACCTAATTTTCGGTTGAGATCTCTCACTCAACTGTAGAGTTGAATCACAAAACCTGAACAGTTGACGTGTTCAGGCTCTCTATGGTATCCATACGAGCCTCTCGGGATCACCACGCTTCCACCACGTCCGACAGATGTGTTTCTCTTGCGCTCGCAGTGCTAGCTTGCGTCCTCCAAGGAATTGCAAGAGAAGAGTGTGGCTGTCCTTTTTGGAGGCTAGGGCAAGGAGACCTGCGAATTTCTCACTTAAAAGTTGTATTTATAGTGAAACTCAACTTCCAGGCCTAATGGGTTTCAAAGCCCTAATCCAATTAGGATTTAATTTCGGGCTTAATAATGGCTCAACTCTTGGGCCCATTATTAATACGAAATTAAAGTGAAACCATAACCCAAATAATTAGCCCATGCACTCTAATGATCCAAATAGCTCTATGTGTGCGACCCAATAGGCTCTTGCCATGTTGGCAATGATCATAAATCACATTTATGATCATAAGCAATGAGCGGTGTCTAGCAACACATCATTGCTACCCAAGTGACAAGATTGTCGGTGAATCGACTAAACCTTTATGATCATCACCGATATATGCCATTGTCCCTTTGTCCAAGATATCAAGACTAAGCACGAGACATGGAATGTGTCACTCTCGTATAGCCCAATCTTTGGTTTCTTGATTACCGAGTAGACCAACTTAAACTGATGACATTGATATCGTATATCAACTCATCCGAGCATGGCCATGCATTTTCTAAGTCTCACTCTATCAAGGGGCCCGAAGATATCACTCCCGTTACATAGGAGGGACAAATCCCATCTTGATCATACAAATCCCTCCGCATGATATGTGACATACCCAATGACCTCCTTCAAGTTCACTCAGTTACGAGCAACAAAGGAAAGTATCAAAGTATGTGACTCACATGTAGGGAACCTTGTTGATCTTAGGTCGAAGGACTACATATACCATGATCACTATGAGAATCACTTATCACACTCATATAATGATCCATGAAGTGTTCTCATGGTGGGTCGGTCCAGTACACAAGTTCTCCAACTTGTACCCATATGTAGACTAGATATCTCATATTAGTCTCCACATATGCTAGTCATTATGTATTATTGCAACCCGCTCCACAATAATACTAGACTAGGGACGTTTAAGAATATCATTATTCTAGGGTTACAATTATGCTTATTACGTTACGCAGGAACAAAACAACAAACATAATTGCTGGTTTAATGCCTCAATAAAATATCATGACTCAATGTGCAAAAATACAATCATCTCATGATTGGCTTTTTGGGCACAATACTAACATGTGCTAGTTTCCATAGTTCTCCTTATCCTTCCTTTTTGTTTTCTCTTGTTTTCTTTTGTTTTTCTTGGCCTAAGCCAAGCTCTTAGGAGGTACCTAACACCAGGCCTCTCAACTTAAGAAAATAGGACTTAATGTTGCCATTGCTTGCTTGGCCGAATTAGAAAGAGTTAGATTTTGGGTTGGGCTTGTGAGTTACAGTAGAAACTTATAGGCCAGGGCCTGAGTGAGGTGTGACAGGCTTTGTTTGGTATCAGAGCCTGCTTTGTACTATGATCAGAGCTTAGCCTAGACAGTGTTTCCTTTAGGACTAACTTATATAAGACTTGTATTATTTTGGATATATGTGAATATCTCCAATTGAAAGTACAGGATGAGAACTAGAGCCAGGGACAGGGATTCCCTGAGACAGGAAGAAGATATTGCAGCCCATAATGCCGAGGGCTTGCAAGAAAATGTGCCTGAAACTCAGGTAGAAGAAATGGGACATAATGGGGCTGAAGAGCCCACTGCCAGGTATCAAGCACCTGGACCTAGTAGAGGCAGGCAGGAGAGAATGGAAGTGATGATGGAGTCACTACATGCCACTGTGGCTCAGTTAGTGCTGGGAATGCAATCCTTGGCTAGAGGCTAAGCCTAGAATCAGGAAGAGTTAGAACCAGCAGAAGTAGAAGGGAGAAGGAGAAGAAGGAGGCCTGGCAAAGAGCCAGTAGGTTATGACCAATCCAGCAGAGCTGGAGGAAACCAAGAGGAGGAAGAAGCAGATGAGGAGAGGAGACACCTAAGGGCCAGGAGATTAAGATTTGAGGTGAGGCAGGAGCCCAGAATTGAGGAGGAAGAGGAGGATGACAGCCCTGATATTGAAGAAAGAGATGCCTACATATACTCCAGAGGGATTGAACCCTCTACAGAGGAGACCACAATGAGGAGCAGATCAAGCAGATCATCCAGGGATAAGTTTAGTAGCAGGGAGGAGAGCAGAAGCAGACACAGAAGAAGAGGACTAAAGGAGGGCCAGTTGCAGGGGTTCCTGGCACTGAAACCTCCAGTCTTTAGGTGGGGTTGTGACCTAGAGGAGGCAGAGTTTTGGGTATATCAGATAGAGAATATATTAAAGAGGATGGAGGTTACTTCCATACAGAGAGTACTGCTAGCCACTTTCAGGCTAGAAGGGAATGCTGAACTCTGGTGGAGGGCAGTACAAAGGAGCTATCAGAAGAGGAACCAAAGGAGACCTCCAGACAAGGGGAGAGCTATGAGGTGGGCTGATTTCCTCAGGGTCTTTCGTCAGCGGTATGTTAGTGAGGCACAGAGAGACCAGAAGCAGGTTGAGTTTGATCAACTGGAGCATGGGGATTTGAGTGTGTTGGAGTATGATCAGAGGTTTAATAGTTTGATCAGGTATGCCCCTCAGTATGAAGGACAGGAGGAGCTGAGGACCAAAAGGTTCATTAGGGGGCTAAGACCTAAGCTGAGACAAATCCTCAGAGCAATTGGAGCCAGAGACTACTACACAGTCATGTAGAGTGCACTGGCTCTAAAGTAGGAATTCCAGGAACTATTCAAGAGTGGGCCTGGAAGTGGGAGTGGAACAAAGAAGGGACAGACATCAAAGAGGCTGATAGAAGAGAGGGATGCAGGAGGAAGCAGGAAGGAAAACAAAAAGGAAATAAGACTACACCCACAACAATATGGTCCTTAGTGCAGCACAAGTAGGAAGTTTCATGGCAACAAGCCATGCTTTAAAGCTTCCACAGGGTGCGATAGTTGTGGAGCCCCGGACCACTGGGTGAGAGACTGCCCAAAGAAGGGTGAAGGCAGCAAGAAATTCCTGGGAATGTTTAATCCCAGAGGACCTAGGGGGCAGGTGCCTATGCCCCAACTGAGGACTCAAGGGCCAGCCCAGGTTGGGAGGCCAGCACCTAGAGTACCTCAAGAGCAGAGAAGGCCTGGTACTCTTCTACGAAGGGTGTTTCAACTGGAATCTTCCAGGAGAGGACAAGAAACACCAGAGGCTGAGAATGCTGAGAAGGAGACTAGTCAACAAAAGACTAGCAGAAGGGCCCTGAAAGGTAAAATTTACCTTATTGGCCAGTTAGTATCTGTTCTGTTTGATACTGGAGCTTCATTGTCTGTAGTATCTAATAGCTTGGTTAAGGCCATGAATCTAGAAGTAAAATATATGACCAACATGTACTTGGTGAAAACTGCTGGCAATGAGGTCTTGTTTGCTTATTACATGGTTGAAAACTGTGAGTTACAGATAGGCAAGCTGAAACTGAGAACTAATCTCATAGTGCTAGAGACACATGGCTATGATGTGATCTTAGGCATGAACTGGTTAGGAGAAAACAAAGTAGTTATTGATTGTCAGGCCAGACAATTGATAATGCCTGGTGAAATACCATTTGAGCTAGACAAGTCCTTAGAATTGGCTAAGGATTGTCACATAAGGGTACTGGAGATGATAACTCCAGAAACTGAACAGGAATACCTGGGATTTAATGACCAGGAAGCATCGGATGAACTTAGGAAAATACCTGTAGTTCAAGATTTCCCAGGAGTCTTCCCTACAGACTTGCCTGGCTTGCCACCCTCAAGAGAGGTGGAGTTTGAAATTAAGCTGGTAATAGGAGCATCACCAGTATCTACTGCTCCATATAGAATGGCAGTTCCTAAGATGGTAGAACTCAGGAAGCAGTTGGATGAACTGCTGGAGAAAGGGTTCATCAGACCCAGTGTGTCTCCTTGGGGAGCGCCTGTGTTGTTTGTGAAAAGAAGGATGGAACCTGATGCCCAGCAGCATCTTCGTTAGGTGACATTATGACTTCGGGAGGGACTTCCTGAGAGGGAGAACGTCTGGTGCAAAGGTTTCCCAGAGGAGCGTGCCTGAAATGCTCAGAAAAGAGGGTTAGGAGTCCCCGAAGTGTTTTTCCGGGGAGGAGCCTCCGACGCCCAAGTCAGGGTCCTGAGAGGAGATAGAGGAGGAACACTAGGAGGTTAGATGGACTTGCCTGTGTGTGTTTTTTCAGGGAGAGAGGGTCCGATCCCTTGCCAGGTTCTGTTTCCTGGTATTTATAGGAGTGCCCAGCCCGTTCAGTTTATGACATGTGTTCGGCCGGATGTTTTCTGTACCTTCGGGCATAGAGGACAAGTAGCCGTTTATAGGCTCTTTGAGTCTTGGACTGAGACAGGTTGTGACAAGACTTGAACGGTGCTGGGGCGTCAGACCGCCATTTGAGGTGGTGTGTAGCGCCTGTGGGCGACATGTCAGAGGCTCCTTAAATGGTCATGCCGTACTCCCGAGGTCCTTCGGGCGAGATCGTCCTTTGGTACGGATGCCCTTCTTTGGGAATCATGCCCGTAGTTCGGGGATTTCTCGGATTCGAGGGTTCTGCCTTTGGGGGAGAGGCTTTCCTGTCTGTAATAGCTGGTCTTTTATCCACGAAGGCGATCCGTTCAGTCCCCGAGGGAGCCAGAAACATCTCTGAAATTTCTGATATTCTGGCCGAAATCGTGAGTTTGAGGTGTCTGACTTCGCTTCTTCCGAGGACAGTGTTAGCGCCTCCTTCGGATGACGCCAGGTTTCCTGACCACGCTTTTGACAGGAAGTGTGTGGTGAGAGTGGCGATAGCCCTTCGGCTATCACAGGCCCCTCCTCCAGAATCCAAAGTGGAAGCTTCGGCTTGTCAGCTTTCGGAGAGGGTTCTTCGGGGACGTGAGCTTAATACCTGTGCCGAAGATGGACCTTCTGTCCGAAGACGTAATCTGTTTGCTCACAGCCTGTCTTTTGGTGTCTTCAAGGTAACCTACTTCTCTCCTTTTGTAAGTCTGCGCAACTTCGCGTCTCGTAACCAGGTGTGTCAGTCTGGAGCGGCGCGCCCAGGGTTTAGGGGTGTCAGAAGGCATGTCCCTCTTTTGGCGTGATGGCTGACACGTGGCAACTTGTTAGTGGTGGGGACTGCATTGGATACAGCAGGCGCGCCTTTTTACGCGCAATGAGCAGTTATGGCGACTGTTCGCCTTCGCGGAGTACTTATGACGCCGGTTCACCTACCCCCCCTCGGCCTATATATATGCTACTCCGTCATAACCTCCTTTTGCTTCTGCTTTTGCTTCCTTCCTACTTTCTGATTCTCTCCTATTTTTTACAGCGGTGCTGTTGACGGAGTTTTTTCCGGCCATTTTTCACGACGGCAACTTCAAACCCAGATTTTGGCAAAAGATTCGGTGGGTTTTGATTTTCAAAATCCTTTGATTTTAAAGCTTTCCCGAAGTTGGTTTTTTCATTCAAGAATGTCTTTGCCAACTGCTTCCCCTATCCCGGAAAGCTGGCGTCCCCTTCTCGGTCACACTTGCTGTAAGACCTCAGAAAAATTAGAAAGATGGATCGCAAAATTCTTTCTTCCTTCTTACGCAACCACCAGACTTCCTAGACCTTGGGAGGTCAGTTTTATGAACCACCAAAATGAGGTTACCGTTTTTCGCGCCCAACTGAAGGCTGGACTTCGGTATCCTCCTTCGAGGGTGATTTGTAACTTTTGCCAATTTCATGGCATTGCCGTAAATCAACTTCCCTCGAACTCGTACTGCTACTTTAACACCTTCCTTTGTATGTGCGGCATTTTCAAAATAGAACCCCATTTCATTCTTTTTTTGCAGTACTATAAGCTTTATACGGTCTCGAAGGGTGGCTTTTACTTTATGCTACTGATGTCTGGAGACGTCTTCACTGGAGGACATGGTGGTGTCTGGAGGGACTTCCTGAGGAGGAGAATGCCCGAGGTTGAGGTTTCCCAGGGAGTGGTGCCTGAAAAGCCTAAAAGGAAAGGTTAGGAGGTCCCCGGGATGTTTTTCCAGGGAGGAGCCTCCGACGCCCAAGTTAGTTCTCTGAGAGATGAAGGAAAGAGAGCACTCAGGGTTTTAGTGGCCTTGCCTGCTCGTATCCTCTCAACTGACTGACCAACCCTTTGCAAGGGGCTGCTCTTTGGTATTTATAGAAGTGTCTGGCCCGTTCAGATCGTGACACGTGTTCGGCCAGATCTGCTGTGTACCTTTGGACACAGGGGACAAGTAGCTGTTTGTAGGTTCCCTCGAGCCTTGGTCCGAGACAGGTTGTGACAAGGCCTGGGCGGCGTCGGCGTGTTAGAGCGTTGTTTGAGGTGACATGGTGCGTCTGTGGGCGATGTGTCAGAGGCTCCTTAAATGCTCCTGCTGTACTCCCGATGTCCTTTGGGTGAGGCCGTTCTCTGGGACGAACACCTTTCTTCGGGAGTTATGCTCGCAGTTCGGGGCGCTGCCTAGCTCGCAGTTTCCACCTTCGGGAAATCCTCTCTTGCTTGCGGTAGCTGATTCTTCCACCCCGAAGGCTGTCCGTTCAATCCTCCGAGGGGGCTGTCTGCACCTTTTGGAGCTCTCTGGGGTACTAGGCTAGATCCCGAGTTCGAGGCACTAGAATTCGCCTAGTCCGAGGTCAGTACTAGTGCCTCTCTCGGATGGTGCCAGGCTTCCCGAGCATGCTTTTGATAGGAGGTACGTTCTAGGAGAGGCGATAGTCCTTCGGCTATCACATGCCCCCCCTAGAAGCCGAAGTAGGGACTTTGGCTTTTGTCAGCTTTCGGAGGGTACCCTTCGGGGCTTTATGCATGGTAGCTGCGCCGAAGATACACCTTTTGTCTGTAGACGTAGCACAGACTGTCCCTTGGTGTCTCCGAGGTAGCCTATTGTCTGTAACCTTTTTAGGTCACTGAAACATCTCGTCTTGTGCCCAGGCGTGTCAGTCTGGGGCAGCGTGTCAGTCAGAAAGCGTGTTCCCTATTTGGCATGATTGCTGACACGTGGCACGCCGTCATTGGAGAAGGTTACGTCGGTTACAGCGGGCATGTCTTTTTATGCAAAATGGGTAATTATGGCGACGATTCGCCTTCGCCCGGCACTTATGACGTTGATTCGCCTACCCTTCCTCGGCCTATATATACCCTTAGTCCTTCATAACCCCCTTTTGCTTTTGCTTTTGCTCTCTTCTGTCTCTCAACTGCTGCAGTGTTTTTCCTGCTCTCTCACGGTGGTGCTTCTTGACATAGTGGTTTTTCGGCCACCATTTCACGACGGCGTCCTCAAATCCAGATTTTGGCAAAATGTTTGGTGGGTTTTAGCTTCCAGTTTCTTCTGTTTTTCCAAATTTTTTCTTCGAAATAGCTTTTTGCCTTTTTCCGAACTCGGTTTTTTGCCAGTCATGCCTATTCCTGAAAGCTGGGAACCCCTTCTATCTCACCCCTGCTGCACCACTTCTGTAAAACTTAAAAAATGGAAAAAGAAGTTCTTCCTTCCTTCCTACGTCACTCCGAGGTTGCCTCGTTCGGACCAATATAGCTTTTCAAACCGTAGTGACGAGGTTACTGTCTTCCGTACCCAACTAAAGGCCGGACTTCAGTATCCTCCGCTGAAGATGGTTTGCGATTTCTGCGATTTCCATCGCATTGCCGTAAACCAACTTCCGCTGAACTCGTACTGCTATTTCAATGCTTTTCTTTGTATGTGTGGTGTCTTCGGTATAGAGCCACACTTTGTCATTTTTCTGCAGTACTACAAGCTCTTCGTGGTCCCAAAGGGTGGCTTCTATTTCATGCTACCTCGGGGGTCAGGGAGCAAAAAATACAAGTTCACCTTTGCCAACAAAGACAGCTGGCGAGGGTAGCAACAGAAATTCTTTTTTATGAAGAAGGAGGAGGCCTGGTCGCATGTCCCGACGAAGTGGGCTCAGGGAAAGCTTGTGATGGATGTCGTTGACCCGAAGATGCTGTTAACTCCCGAGTTAGTACCCATTTTTGCGGACTTTGACAAGCGCATCCGAGCGGTCTCTGACTGGGATTCCGAGGTCCCACCGCGCCCCCTTTACCCCTTTCAAATTAACTGGAAGTTGATGACCGAAGAAGTACTTCGGGAGTTGAAGGTGGTAAAGGAGCACGAAATGGACCTCGAGATGCCGGCTCCTGCCATTGCTGGGAAGGACTCCTGGCTGGTAAAACTTCTTCAGAAGGACATTACTTATGCGGATTTTTTCGAAAGTAAGTCATCTCCTGGTCCCCCTGTTTTAATTTCATCTTGGACTTACGTTGATGTTTTCTCTCTTTTTCAGAGATGGGCGACGATACTGCTGCTTACTACCGATCGCTTTTCATCGGGCAGGCCGAGAAAGGCGAACAAACAAAGAAGGCTGCCTCCCGAAGACGGAAGGCGGCTGGCGGGGGACCTCCGGTGGCCAAGCGATCGAAGAAAACCGTGCCCCCTCCTATGCCGGAGATTTTCGAGGAGCTGGGCAAGGAGCCCGAGGTAACCGTTGCTGTGCCTTCGAACGAGGTCGGTGCAGATGTCGGTCCTTCAAGCCCTAACTCGGCGGCTCTTCTAGACGCTTTGGCAGAAGCCCCTTCTGCCGAAGATCGCCGCAAGAGGAAAGGGAAGGACATTTCTTCTGAGGGGGCCCTGGATTCTGGCAACGATGTTGCCGAAGTGCCACCAGGTTTGATGCCTTAGACATTTAGTTTCTGAATTTTTTGGCAGCTACTTGTGTTTGACAATTTTTCTGCTTTTGTTGTGCAGAGGAGATTCTTCCTCCAGATTGGGTTGCCAAGCATGCCCGGAAGCGGGCCCTTCGGGATGCCCATATCCCGAAGGGGAAGATTCCGAAGGAGCCGTTCTGGTCCTTTACGGAGGACATGGACATGTACTCCGAGGACTGCCCGCTCATGGCCAAGGAGATTGCAAAGGGGGTCCTTACTGAAGCTTCTTTCAGGGCCCTTGCGGGGGCTCATCTGGATGATGTCTCCCTCACTGCGAAGCTTTCCGAGCACACTGCCGAGGTGTGTTTCTCTCCTTGCCCCTTTTTCGTCTTTGATTTCTTCTAAGCATTTACCTTTCTTTTTTTGCCTTGTTTCATTTTTGGCTCTGTTTTTCTGGAGCTGCTGGGATATGCCGGATTCCTCAGAGTTCGGGTGGCGAGGCAGGGGATGTACCGGGCCGCCGCTTCAAAGAATATAGAACAATACCAGACCCAGTGCGCGGACCTGCTTGCTCGAAACAATCAGCTGGCCTAGACTTCGGCGTCAGAGATTGCTGCCCTTCGGGAGGAGTTTACGAAGGAAAAAGAAGAACTTATAAAGGACTCCTCCCAGAAGATTTCAGACCTCGGTGGAAAAGTGGCGGAGCTGACTTCGGTTAATGAGGCACTTCAAAAGGAGAAGTCGGATTCTGCGGCTCTTCTGGCGAAGGCGGAGGCCGAGAAAACCGCACTTCAAGCCGAGGACGATTCTTCGAAGGAGGGGGAGGATGAGTCGAGAAAAAAGAAGGTGAAGGCATTAAGGAAAAAGGTTGAAGACCTGGAGAAGGAGCTTAATGATCTTGGTGTTGAGAAGGGGAAATCCGACGAGATGACCAAAGTTGGTTTTCAAGACGGGTTTTGTCTCGTTCGTCATCAAGTTCTTCTGAAGTTTCCAGACCTCGACCTTTCTTTCCTGGAGGCCCTAAATATTCCTGAGGGACCTCGGTGGACTTGGTCCAAGCTTGAGCACTTGAACCTGCCTCAGACTCTTCCGGCACGGGTGGTGGCGGAAAAGGATGCAGGGGCTAGTGGCTCTCGGGACGCCGAGAATCCCTAATTTTTCTCAGGCCCCTTCTGCCTTCTTTTTCTCTTTCCTTGTACTCTTTCTTTCCTTCTTCTTTGTAAGCCGATCTTGTCTGTCAATAAAGACTTTTTCTTTCCTGTAAGAAATTTTGGCTAAGTCTTTTTTTGTGAGATTGTTCATTCCTTTTTGCCCCGAACGTGTTTGCTCAAGAGACTTCGGAAGATTAGATCGGTTCTCTGTAAGCCTTTGTATTTAGAAATTCTCGCAAGGTTTTACATTTCCTGTTGTCCCGAACATGCTCGCTCGAGGGACTTCAGGAAATCACACCCATGCTTATTCTGGCGACCATCTTCGCGGAATTTTAGTATTTCTTTTGTTCAAGAATCTTTCTTTCAGAAGCCCGTGTAGCTAGAAAATTTTTCTAACTTTGTACAATGTAAACCCTTTCGTCAAGATTCTAAGCATAGAACTTTTTCAAGGCATCTGAATGCCAAGTGTTTTTTAATTCCACGCCTTCGGCGTCACCGAGCTTGTACACCCCTCTTCGTACTTCGGCAAGAACCAGATAAGGTCCCTCCCAATTCGCGCGAAGTACGCCGTGTGACGGCCTCCGGGGTGCGAATTCCGCCTTTCGGAGAACGAGGTCACCCTTTTTTATTCCTTTTGGCCTAGCTCGCAAGTTTATAGCGGCGGCCACTCTTTGCTGGAAAGCTTTCCTTCTTAGTTCCGCTATTTCTCTATGTTCGCCGACGAGGTCGAGCTTGGTTCTTAAGCCGAGGTCATTTCCACTTTCATCAAATACCTGCACTCGTATTGATGGTCGCACTACCTCTATTGGGATCAAGGCCTCCGTACCGAAGACGAGCGAGAAAGGAGTTTCCCCTGTAGCTCTTCGGGGCGTTGTTCGGTAGCTCCATAGCACGCTTTGGAGTTCTCCTGGCCATTTCCCTTTTGCCTCCCCCAGTCTCTTTTTCAGACCATCTTTTATGGTCCTGTTAGATACTTCCACCTGCCCATTGCTTTGGGGGTGAGCTACCGGGGCGAAGTGCATCTTTGTTCCGAGGTTGCTGATAAACTCTTGGAACCCTTTGTCTATGAACTGGGATCCGTTATCAGCCACTAGCACCCTCGGTATACCGAATCTGCATACTATGTTTTTCCATACGAACTTGTGCACTTCTCTTGCCGAGATAGTCGTCAAAGGTTCTGCCTCGACCCATTTAGAGAAATAGTCTACTGCGACTACACAGAACTTCACGCCCCCAGGCGCCGTCGGGAGGGACCCGATAAGGTCTATGCCCCAAACTGCGAAGGGCCAGGGATAGTTCGCCGAACTCACCAGTTCCGAGGGTGTTCTCTAGATTTTTGCATGCCTTTGGCAATTACCACATTTCTGGACGAACCGTCTGGCGTCTTTCCTTAGGGTAGGCCAAAAGTATCCTTGTCGAAGTATCACCGCTGCCAGGGCGTCGGTTCCGATGTGCGAACCACAAACGCCTTCGTGAACCTCTTGGAGGATTATTTCAATATCCTCTTCGTCAACACACCTCTGTAGCGGATTTGCATATCCCTACCGATATAGCTCTTCTCCAATCAGAAAGAAACGACCGGAGCGTCTCTGTACTTTTGCTGCTTCATTGGGGTCTTCGGGAAGCGTATTGGTTTTGAGATACGTTCTTATTGGGTCTTTCCAGCTTCTTCCCGAAGTCATTATGCTCAGCACCGTAATGCTCGGCTGGCTTAGCACCTCAGTATATGCTTTTGATTTTGCCAATTCATCTACCTCAGTGTTATGTCTGCGAGGCACACTCTCGATTCGTACGGTGTCGAATTCTCGAATAAGCTTCGTTACTAATTCATGGTATTTTGCCAGTGTTGGGTCCTTCGCCCCGTAGTCCCCTGCTGTTTGCCGAACTACTAGCTGGGAATCGCTATGGGCTTTCAAGTTTCTGACACCAATTTTTCTGGCCAGGCGCAAGCCCGCTATGAGGGCTTCATATTCAGCCACATTGTTGGTGACATTGAAGCTGAACTTAATGGCCTTCATTACTTCCAGGCCTTCGGGGCCTCTGATGATCACCCCTGCTCCTTGGTGCTCGGCGCCCGAGGCACCATCAACGTACAAGGCCCATTCTGGCTCATTTTCATCGGGACTTGGGTGGCTGTCCTCGGTAATGGGGACCTCGGCAATGAAATCTGCCAAGGCTTGAGCTTTTATGGCTTTCCGAGGTTCGTAGGTGATGTCGTGTTCGCCAAGCTCTATACACCATTTGGAGAGCCTTACCGAATGGTCAACCTTCTTCATGACGTCCCGAAGGGGTAGGATACTTCGGACGATGATGGGGTGAGCCTGAAAATATGGTCGCAGCCTTCTTCCTGCCAGGACCAAGGCATATATAGCTTTCTGTAATAAAGGATACCTGATTTCGGCGCCGTGCAGGGACTTGCTCACATAGTAGACTGGCCACTGCTTCGGCCCTTCCTCTTTCACAAGGACTGAGCTTACTGCTTTTTCTGTGACGGTGAGGTACAACACAAGAGGTTCTCTTTCACAGGGCTGTCGCAAAGTGGGCAGGCGAGCCAAGTAGATTTTGAGTTCTTCCCAAGCTTTTTGGCAGTCCTCATTCCAAGGACGATCATCACTCCCGAGGTCATCCTCCCTTTTTGCTGCCTTAGTGAGGACTTTGAAGAATGCTCGACACCGGTCTCCATATCTGGAAATAAATCTGCTGAGGGAGGTTATTCTTCCAGCAAGTCTCTGCACATCTTTTATTGTGGCAGGAGTTCGGAATTCCAACAGAGCCTTAATTTTTTCTGGGTTAGCATCAATGCCTCTTTCTGATACCATGTACCCAAGGAACTTTCCCGAAGTTACCCCGAAGGTGCACTTCTCGGGGTTAAGGCGAATTCCGAAGGTTCTGAGCTGGTGAAAAGTCTCCCTTAGGTCTGTGACATGGTCAACAGGCAGCTTGCTTTTGACTATCATGTCATCTACGTAGACTTCCATGTTCCTCCCTATTTGGTCATTAAAGACCTTGCTCATCAACCTCTGGTAGGTGGCTCCTGCGTTTTTGAGCCCGAAGGGCATCCTGGTGTAACAGTACGTCCCCCCCTCGGTGATGAAGGCTGTTTTTTCTTCGTCTTCGGGGTCCATCTTTATTTGATGGTAGCCGCTGAAGGCGTCTAGGAAACTTAGGAGCCCGTATTCGGCAGTTGAATCTACCAGTTGATCTATTGGCGGGAGAGGATATGAATCTTTTGGGCAAGCATCGTTCAGGTTTCTGAAGTCGATGCACATCCGAAGTTTGTTGCTTCCTTCTTTTGTGGCGATCACCACATTGCTTAGCCATTCGGGGTACTTGACCTCCCTGATTACATCTGCCTCCAATAAACGTTGGACTTCGGTTTTGATGAAGTCGCTTTTATGGGCTGAGATGCCCCGTTTCTTTTGCCGGACAGGCTTTGCTTCCGGACTTACTTTGAGGCTATGTTGTACTACGCGCGGATTTACCCCCGGCATGTCTTTCGGCGAGTAGGCGAACAGGTCTTTATTCATTACGAGAAAGGATACAAGTTTTTTCTTATCTCCTTCGGACAAGTTTTTCCCTATTCGGGTACTTCGTCCTGGGATAAGTTCTACTTCTTCCATTTCTACCTTGCCAGAAACTTCTTTCTCGCCATTTTTTGACTTTGAAGCCCCTGCTTCTACAGCTTGTGTGGATTTGTTTGCTGGGGCTTTTCGGGCTTTGACGAACACCTTTCTTACTTCGCCCTGATCTATGAAGATTTCTGCGTCTCCTTCCTTGGTGGCGAAAGTGACAGTCAAATATCTCACGTCAGGGCGAATGTGCAGATTTCCCTGCGTCTGCCTTCCAAGGATGGCGTTGTATGATGAGGGGACATCCATGACGATGAACCTCGCCATTGTCGAGGCAAACAACTCAGCTGGTCCTTTGACCGAAGTCCCTCTCATCATTAATGGAAGGTCGATCCACCCGAGGACGGGTAACTCGGAAGGTCCTACCCCGAAGGTCGGTGAAGTGACAGGCCTGAGATCACTGATGGATATGCCCAAGCTCGGCAGCAGTTGTGAAAATAGGACGTCAGCGTTTGATCCGTCATCAAGCAATACCCTTTTGACATCCCAGTTTCCAATTCTTGCCATGATCAGGAGTGGATCGTCGTGAGGGAAGACGACTGTGGAACCATCTTTTCGGGATAGCTTCTTCGCCGGACTTTGATAGTCCATGACAGCTATTTCCCTGGCCTTCCTTTTTCTTTCCGAGGATGGGAGCCCCGTCGTGATTGTTTGTATGACTCCCGCAGGGGGTGGAGGGCGCCTCTTCGGACTTCGGTTTCTCCGCCTGTCGGAGTCGTAGTCCTCATCTTCTACCTTTCCTTCCTCCTCTTTCCTCCCCTTCGGGGAAGGCAACCGTAGGTACCGCCGAAGTTGGCCTTGTTTTATCAGCGATTCAATATACTTCTTCAGCTGGAAGCAATCCTCAGTGTCGTGGCCATGATCGCGATGAAATTGGCAGAACTTCTTCATGTTTTTTCTATTTTCAGCGGTCATGGCCCTTGGCCTCTGAACTTGTGTTCCCTGCCTCTCCAGAGTCATGAGGATGTTGGTCCTCGTGGTGTTCAGCGCTGTGAAGTTCGGGGGTTTCCTTCCTCGCATTCTCCGGGGTCGGGGTGGCTGGTCGGTCGGATAGCGTGCCTGCTGGCTGGGCCCTTCGCCACGGGTGTGCTCGGGCCTGGGTCCGCCCATTCTTAGTTCTTCGGCCGTCATGTGCTGTTCGGCCCGTCGGTAGAATTCGCCCAGTGTGTCTGGAGGGTCCTTGGAGAATTCGTAGAAGAGTTGGGAATCCCTCCGAAGGCCCCTTGTCATGGCGAGGATGCGTATTTCGGGCCGAAAGTCTGGAACACTTAAAGCCTCTCTGTTGAACCTCTCGACATAGTCGCGTATAGTTTCTCCGCTTCTTTGCGCTATGTCGAACATTTGAACGGGCATCTTCGCCGTCGGGCGACTCCCGATGAACTGTTGGGTGAAGGCTGTTGATAACTCCTGGAATTTCCCGATGATTCCTGGAGCCAAGGAGTTGTACCACGCGGTTGCTGGCCCAGAGAGGGTGACCTCGAAGCACTTGCACAAGGTGGCGTCGTCCGCACCGTGCATCATCATGCTGCGTCTGTACTTCGTCAGGTGGGCCTGTGGGTCGGTCCGACCATCGTACGTCTCTAGCCGAGGTACCCTGAAGTCGCCTGGCATAGCTGCCTCGACCACAGCTCGGGTGAAAGGAGACTGATCCCCACAAAAAGACTCAGACAGTCTGGCCCAAACTGGCTTGCGAGCCACCTGCCTCTCGACTTGGTCCAGCCTTGCCAATATTTTCTCCATGAGGGCGGCGGCGCTAGGTTCTTCCTCGGGTGGAGGAGATTGACGACGCCTCTTCGGAGAATGGCTTCGTCGTCGGGGAGAGGGTGACCTCGTCTCAGGCAAAGGGCTCCTTCGGCGTCGAATTTTGGGTTGGTTGGGCCCCGTTTGCCCTGGAAGGCGTGCCCCGAGGGGCATATTTTCTGTTGAAGACTCCTCACGTGGGTCTTCACTCCCTGAACTGCGGCGGACTGCTTTGGGGCTCTTTTCCCGAGGGCGTACTGGTGAAGGAGACCTTTGGGTTTGAGCTTGTTGTGGCCATCTTCTGTCTATCTGTTGTGTCATCTCAGCCACAACAGAGCGTTGGAAGTCACGGAGGAAGCTCATGGTTATGACCAGGGGACGTTCTTCCTCGGGCGTGGAAGTCCCTGGAAAAGTTTGCTCAGCAGCCGGTTGGACTTCAGGCGCGGACGGGGACTTCGGGAGTCCTTTGTCCTTAGAACGCCGAGTCTCAACGACGGCAACCTGAGGGTGGATTCCCACAGACGGCGCCAAATGATGTCCGGAGACGTCTTCGCTGGAGGACATGGTGGTGTCTGGAGGGACTTCCTGAGGAGGAGAACGCCCGAAGTTGAGGTTTCCCAGGGAGTGGTGCCTGAAAAGCCCAAAAGGAAGGGTTAGGAGGTCCCCAGGTTGTTTTTCCGGGGAGGAGCCTCCGACGCCCAAGTTAGTTCTCTGAGAGATGAAGGAAAGAGAGCACTCAGGGGTTTAGTGGCCTTGCCTGCTCGTATCCTCTCAACTGACTGACCAACCCTTTGTAAGGGGCTGCTCTTTGGTATTTATAGAAGTGTCTGGCCCGTTCAGATCGTGACACATGTTCGGCCAGATCTGCTGTGTACCTTTGGACACAGGGGACAAGTAGCTGTTTGTAGGTTCCCTCGAGCCTTGGTCCGAGACAGGTTGTGACAAGGCCTGGTCGGCGTCGGCGTGTCAGAGCATTGTTTGAGGTGACATGCTGCGTCTGTGGGCGATGTGTCAGAGGCTCCTTAAATGCTCCTGCCGTACTCCCGATGTCCTTTGGGCGAGGTCATTCTCTAGGATGAACACCCTTCTTCGGGAGTTATGCTCGCAGTTCGGGGCGCTGCCTAGCTCGCAGTTTCCACCTTCGGGAAATCCTCTCTTGCTTGCGGTAGCTGATTCTTCTACCCCGAAGGCGGTCCGTTCAATCCTCTGAGGGGGCTGTCTGCACCTTTAGGAGCTCTCTAGGGTACTAGGCTAGATCCCGAGTTCGAGGCACTGGAATTCGCCTAGTCCGAGGTCAGTACTAGTGCCTCTCTCAGATGGTGCCAGGCTTCCCGAGCATGCTTTTGATAGGAGGTACATTCTAGGAGAGGCGATAGTTCTTCGGCTATCAGCTACCTCAGGGATCGGGGAGCAAAAAGTATACGTTCACCTTTGCCACTACGGACAGCTGGCGAGGGTGGCAACAAAATTTTTTATTTCTTAAGATGGAGGAGGCCTAGTCGTACGTTCCGACTAGGTGGGCTCGGGGAAAATCAGAGATGGATGTCGTAGACCCGAGGATGCTGCTGACTCCTGAGCTGGCAACCAGATTTGCGGACTTCGATAGACGGATCTGAGCAGTCTCTGACTGGGATTCCGAGGTCCCTTCACGCTCCCTCTACCCTTTCCCCATCATGTCGAAACTGATGACCGAAGAGGTCCTTCGGGAACTAGGGGTAGTGAAGGAGCATAAGACGGACCTCGGGATGCCGGCTCCTGCCATCGCCGGGAAAGACTCCTGGCTGGGGAAACTCCTTCAGAAGCAGGTTACTTACGAGGCTTTTTGTGAGAGTAAGTTATCCAAAAATTTTTGTTATGGAAACCACTTAGACTCACACTGATATTTTTCTTCTTTTTCAGAGATGGGCGAC
>SMDT01002288.1:0-44061 GCA_005392925.1 Aquilaria sinensis
CTTCTTATTTGGGCAATCTTTCATGTAGTGCCCCTTACCTCTACACTTGAAGCACACATCTCCATTGCATTAGCTGCATCGTTAGGTGAAGATAAGAATTGTATTGTTAAGGCCGAGACAAGCCTCCTTTGTTGGCCTCCACTCTTGGCTTTGGTGCTTCTTTGCTTCATCCTCCCCTCTATGTCAAAATTTCTCCTTGAGACATCTTGGATGCCTTTGCTCTCTTGATGATCCTCTTAGCTTTATTGGCATGGTGAAGCAAGTCCTCCATATTGAAATTAAGGCACCATTTCCAATTTGTTGGCAATCTTAGGATTGAGACCATTAGTGAATCTAGCAATGGTGGTCTGCTCATCCTCCATGATTGGCTTGGCTCAAGGTTATCTTCAAGTCTTTATGGTAGTTCTCCACACTCCTTTGTCCTTGCACAAGCCTTTGAAGTTTGGGGTGTTGATCTCTATAGTAGTAGCTAGGAACAAATCTCCTCCTCATCAAGGCTTTAAGGGCTCTCCATATATGTATAGGCTCCTCCTCATTCCTTCTCCTATAAGTAACAACCTAGTTTCACCATACAAGAGCATAATTAATGAACTCAATAGTAGCCAATTTAAAAGTTCTTTTCCTCAAACTAATGATGGCAATAAAACATCATCTTAATCTTTTTCTCCCACTCCCAATATGTATGAGGATCACTCCTCCTTTGGAAGGATGGAATAGTAAGCTTAATATAGTCAATATTGTTGTCCTCCATTGGCTCGCCCTTTTTTGGAAGCCCTTGGTCATGCCAAACTCCTTCTACCTCCTCATTCTCATCTTGCCTTGCACCTATCCTTGGTTGCAAGATGGCTTGGGTTAGGTCACCTTGGTTAGGGCCTCAAGTTTATGTCCTCAATCCTCCCCATGAGTCCATTGAGGATTTCCTGAAGTTCCCTCATGGTAGGCTCCTCATTATGCCCTTCTTCAATCCTCTTATCCTTCTGGCCCTCCATACTCCTAAAATCAAAGATCCTCACACACATTCACCTTACGTGTTTCACTCAAAAGATGAATGCTTAAACACTCAATTTGTTAGTGAGAACATTGTTATTAAAAGAGTCCTTAAAAGTTCTAAAAAAAATTTCCTCAAAACACACAAGAAAACTTAAATTTCTTTGAAAAAAAAAAATTTTTGAATCAAAATAGAGGTGGGCTAAACAAGTTTTAAAATACTTTATGAAGCTCTTACAATTGATGATCACAAGAACCACAAAGAAAAGATTTTGGCTCAAAAAAATGGGTTAGGGTTGATGGGCGCAAAAACCAATCACTTTGTGCAAGCTTCTTTGCAAACCTTTTTTCCTTCTTCTTTCCCTTCTTTTTTTTGAAACCTTTTTTTTCCTTTGCTGTTTTGTTGCTACAACACTTTCTTCTAGAAGTTCCTTGATTCCAAGACCAAAACAGGAGTTTTCTTTTCAGCCAAGACAAGAAACTAGTTGAAACTTGCACAATTTGAAACAACCTTTGGTATCAAACTTCCTAAACTCAGAACCTTCTTTTTTCTTTCTTTTTCGTGTTTTCTTGAATCTAGGAGACTAGAAACAATGAAAAAAATAAAGATTAATGGGGATGGACATGAAAGAAAAGGATAAGAAACAAAAGAGAACCAATGAATGAAAACTGAAAACTAGGAAACTTTAGTTTGACGTCTTTTTGTTGTTTTGATTGGAAACAAGGTTGGAAGCAAAGAAAACAGACCTAAAAAAAGAATAAAAATAATTAAAGTAAGGGATAAGTACATCATGAAAAAATGGAAAAATGAAGAGGACACAAGAGAAACAAAGACACAAAGATAGTCATTTAGATGATGAAAAACTTGTCGCTCTAAAACCGACTAATGCAAACCCTTTGGATAAAGACCAGCCAAAAGGCTATCGCCTCCCCCAGTATGAATTTCCCCGAAGGTTTGTCCGGGGAGCCTGACGTAGCTCAGAAAGAAGCATTGCCACAGACCTCGGCAGAAGCGAAATCGAGCATGACGAAGTAAGCACTTCGGCTGAAACGCCAGGTTATCTAAATGTGTCGCTGACTCTCTCGGGGAACCGAACATATCGCCTTCGGGAGAAAAGAATCAGCTACTAAAAGCAGGAGAGATTCTCCCCGAAGGCAGAACTCCCGAGCTAGAGAACTCCCCGAGCCACCAACGTAATTCCCGAAGAAAGGCATCTGTAACAAAAGGTGACCTCGCACAAAGGACCTCGGGAGTACGGCATGAGCATTTAATGAGCATTTAAGGAGCCTCTGACAGGTCGCCCATACGCTGCCTGAAACGGCGGCCTGACGCGCCGAAGCCATCCGGGTCTTGTCACGACTTGACTCGGTTCAAGGCTCAAGGAGCCTGCCACTGGCTACTTGTCCCCTACGTCCGAAGGTACAGAAAAGATCTGACCGAACACGTGTCATGATCTAAACGGGCCAGGCTTCCCTATAAATACACAGGAACACGTCCTGGCAAAGGATTGGACTCCTCTCTCCTGAAAACACACAAACAGGCAAGACCGCAAAACTTCCTAAGTGTCCCCTTTTACCTTCTCAGGAGACTGACTTGGGCGTCGGAGGCCCCTCCCCGGAAAATCATCCCGGGGACCTCCTAACCCTTTTTTCAGAGTCTTTCAGGTACTTTCCCACCTGGGGAACCTTTCCGTCAGACGTTCTCCCTCCTCGGAAGCTCCCTCGAAATTCACCATGTCGCAAGACGAAGATGCTGAAGGGCATCATTTGGCGCCGTCTGTGGGAAACCACCCTCAGGTTGCCATCGTTGAAACTCAGCGTTCTAAGGAAAAGGGACTTCTGAGGTCCCCGTCCGCGCCTGAAGTCCAACCGGCTACTGATCAAACTCTTCCAGGGACTTCCTTGCCTGAGGAAGAACGTCCTCTGGTCATCACCATGAGTTTTCTGTGCGACTTCCAGCGTTCTGTTGTGGCCGAAATGGCACAGCAGATAGACAGAAGGTGGCCACAACAAACTCAGGCCCAGAGGCCTCCTTCGCCAGCGCGCCCTCGAGAGAGAAGTTCTAAATCAGCTCATCGTACTTCGGGAAGTGGAGACCCACGAGAGGAATCTTCAACAGAAAACACGCCCCTCGGGGCACGGCTTGCGGGACAGACGGAGTCCAAGCGACCCAAAACCCCGCGCCGAAGGAGCTCGTCACCTGAGGCGAGGTCCCCATCCCCTCAGCGCCGAACTCACTCCCCGAAGAGATGCCGACGATCCCCTTTCCCCGAAGAAGAGCCCAGCGCCACACTCCTTATGGAGAAAATATTGGCAAGGTTGGAAAGGGTGGAAAAATAGGTAGCCCGCAGACCTGTCTGGGCCAGACTATCTGAAACTTTCTGTGGCGATGAGTCACCGTTCACCCGAACAATAGTCGAGGCAGCCATGCCCAGTGATTTCCGGGTACCTCGGCTAGAAACGTACGATGGCCGAACAGATCCACAGGCCCATCTGACGAAGTATAAGCGGAGCATGATGTTGCACGGGGCTGACGATGCCACTCTATGCAAATGTTTCGAGGTCACCCTTGCCAGCCCTGCTACAGTATGGTATAACTCTCTGGCCCCAGGAACCATCAAAGAGTTCCAGGAGCTGTCCACTGCCTTCACCCAGCAGTTTATTGGAAGTCGTCCTACGGTGAAAATGCCGGTGCAGATGTTCGACATAGCACAGAGAAACGGAGAAACCATCCGTGACTATGTCGAAAGATTTAACCGAGAGGCCCTAAGTGTTCCAGACTTTCGGCCAGAAATACGCATCCTCGCCATGATACGGGGCCTTCGGAGGGACTCGCAGCTATTTTACGAGTTTTCCAAAGACCCCCCAGACACGCTCGGTGAATTTTTCTGAAGAGCCGAGCAGCATATGACAGCCGAAGAGCTAAGAATGGAGGGGCCAAAGAATGAACATTCCCGTCCCAAAGGATCAAGCCAGCAAGCCAAGTATCTGACAGAGCAAACAGGACGACCTCGGAGGTTCAGGGGAAGGAAGCCTCCTCCGAACTTTACACCCCTGAACACCACAAGGACCAACATCCTCATGACAATGGAGAAACAGGGGTCCCAGATTCAGCGACCGAAGGCGATGACCGCTGACAACAAAAAGAATATGAAGAAGTTCTGTCAGTTTCATCGCGACCACGGTCACGACACCGAAGACTGCTTCCAGTTGAAGAAGTACATCGAGTCGCTGATTAAGCAAGGCCAACTACGGCGCTATCTGCGAATGCCTTCGCCGAAGGCAAGAAGAGAGGAGGAAGGAAAGGCTGATGAAGATGAGTATGACTCCGACAGAAGGAGGAACCGAAGTCCAAAAAGGCACCTCCCACCTTCGACGGGGGTAATACAAACCATCACCACTGGACTGCCATCCTCGGGGAGAAAGAGGAAAGCTAGGGAAATAGCAACGATGGAGTACCAAAGCCCATCGAAAAAACTCACCCGAAGAGATGGTTCCTCCGTCATTTTCCCTCATGACGACCCATTATTGGTCATGGCAAGAATAGGAAATTGGGACGTCAAAAGGGTATTGCTTGACGATGGATCAAACGCCGACATCCTATTCTCGCATCTGCTCCCAGGCTTGGGAATATCCAGCATCGACCTCAAGCCTGTTACTTCACCAACCTTTGGAATAGGACCCTCAGAGCTGCCCGTCCTCGGCTGGATCGACCTTCCCCTGATGATGAGAGGGAGTTCGATCAGCGGAAAAGGAGAAATTTTTGCCTCCACAATGACGAGGTTCATTGTCATGGATGTCCCTTCGTCGTACAACGCCATCCTTGGAAAGCAAACACAAGGGAATTTGCACATTCGCCCAGATGTGAAGTACTTAACAATCACCTTCGCCACCAAGGACGGAGATGCCGAAAATTTCATCGACCAAGCCGAGGTCAGAAAGGTGTTTGTCAAAGCCCGGAAGGCCCCAGCAGCCAACTTTGCACAAACCTTAGCAGGAGGGACACTACCGACCAAAGAACCAAAAACGGGCGGGGCGGAAAAGTTCGCAGAAGTAGAAACGGAAGAAGTAGAACTTGTCCCCGGCCAAAATACCCGAATAGGGAAAAACTTGGCCGAAGGTGACAAGAAAAACCTTGTATCCTTTCTACTGATGAGTAAAGGACTGTTCGCTTACTCGCCAAAGGATATGCCAGGGGTAGACCCTCGCATAATACAACATAGCCTTAAAGTAAGTCCGGAAGCAAAACCTGTCCGGCAAAAGAAGCGAGGCATCTCGGTCCACAAAAGTAAATTCGTCAAAACCGAAGTACAGCGCCTGATGGATGCAAATGTAATTAGGGAGGTCAAGTACCCCGAATGGCTAAGCAATGTGGCTATTGCTACAAAAGAAGGGAGTAGTAAGCTCCGGATGTGCATCGACTTCAGAAACTTGAACGATGCCTGCCCGAAAGATTCCTATCCTCTCCCACCGATAGACCAGTTGGTCGACTCAACTGCCGAATATGGGCTCCTAAGCTTCCTCGACGCCTTCAGTGGGTATCATCAAATAAGGATGGATCCCGAAGATGAAGAAAAAACTGTGTTCATCACCGAAGGTGGAACAAATTGTTACACTAGGATGCCCTTCGGGCTAAAAAATGCAGGAGCCACCTACCAAAGGCTGATGAGCAAAGTCTTTCATAACCAAATAGGGAGGAACATGGAAGTCTACGTTGATGACATGATAGTCAAAAGTAAGATGCCTAAAGACCATGTCACAGACCTAGAGGAAACCTTCCAGCAACTCAGAATATTCAGAATTCGACTTAACCCCGAAAAATGCATCTTCGGCGTGACCTCGGGAAAATTTCTGGGCTACATGGTATCAGAAAAGGGCATTGATGCTAACCCAGAAAAAATTAAGGCTCTGCTCGAATTCTGAACTCCTGTCACAGTGAAAGACGTGCAAAGACTCACTGGAAGGATAACCTCTCTTAGCAGGTTCATCTCCAGGTACGGAGATCGGTGTCGAGCATTCTTCAAAGTCCTTACTAAGGCAGCAAAAAGAGAAAATGACCTCGGGGATGGTGACCATCCTTGGAATGAGGATTGCCAAAAAGCCTGGGAAGAACTTAAAATCTATTTGTCTCGACTGCCTACTCTGCGACAACCTCGTGAAGGAGAGCCCCTCATCCTGTACCTCGCTGTTTCAGAAAAAGCAGTGAGCTCGGTCCTTGTGAAAGAGGAAGGGTCGAGACAATGGCCAGTTTATTACGTAAGCAAATCCCTGCACGGCGCCGAGGTCAGGTATCCATTACTCCAAAAAGCCATATATGCCTTGGTGCTGGCAGGAAGAAGATTGCGGCCATACTTTCAGGCTCACCCCATCATCGTCCGAAGTAGTCTGCCTCTACGGGATGTTATGAAAAAAGTTGATCATTCGGGAAGGCTTTCCAAATGGTGTATAGAGCTTGGCGAACACGACATTGTTTATGAACCTCGGAAAGCCATAAAAGCTCAAGCACTGGCTGACTTCATCGCCGAAGTACCTACCACCGAAGATAGCCACCCGGATCCTGGCGAAGGTGAGCCAGAATGGACGCTGCATGTGGATGGAGCCTCAGGTTCCGAACACCAAGGAGCCGGGGTAATCATCAGAGGACCCGAAGGTCTAGAGGTGATAAAGGCCATCAAGTTCAACTTCAGCGCCACCAATAATGTGGCTGAGTATGAAGCTCTGATAGCAGGGTTGCGCCTGGCCAGAAAAATTGGAATAAGAAACTTGAAGGCTCACAGTGACTCCCAGCTGGTAGTTCGGCAAACGGCAGGGGACTACGGCGCGAAAGACCCAATTTTGGCAAAATACCACGAACTGGTGACGAAGCTCATTCGAGAGTTCGACACCATACGCATCGAAAATGTACCTCATCGGGAAAACACCGAAGCAGATTGCCTGGCAAAGGCAAAAACATACACCGAGGTACTAAACCACCCGAGCATTGAAGTACTGAGCATAGTAACTTCGGAAAAGGGCTGGAAAGATCCAATAAAGAGGTATCTTGCGGACAACGCGCTCCCCGAAGACCCCATCGAAGCCGCAAAAGTGCGAAGACGCTCTGGGCGATTCTTCCTAGTAGGCGAAGAACTGTATCGGCAGGGATATGCAAATCCTTTACAGAGGTGTGTTGGCGAAGAGGATACTGAAATGATCCTCGAAGAAGTCCACGAAGGCGCTTGTGGTTCACATATTGGAACTGACGCCCTCGCCGCAGTGGTACTTCGCCAAGGATATTTTTGGCCTACCCTAAGAAAGGATGCCCGACAGTTCGTCCGAAAATGTGACAGCTGCCAAAAACACGCAAAAATCCAGAGGACACCCTCGGAAATGGTGACTTCGGCTGACTATCCCTGGCCCTTCGCAGTTTGGGGCATAGACCTCATTGGGCCGCTCCCAACAGCCCCCGGAGGCGTGAAATTCTGCGTGGTCGCAGTAGACTACTTCTCTAAATGGGTCGAGGCAGAACCATTAGCAACTATCTCAGCTAAAGAAGTGCAGAAGTTCGTATGGAAGAACATTGTATGCAGGTTTGGCATACCGAGGATACTGGTAGCCGATAATGGATCCCAGTTTATAGACAAAGGGTTCCAGGACTTTGTCAACAACCTCGGAATAAAGATGCACTTCGCCCCAGTAGCCCATCCTCAAAGCAATGGCCAAGTAGAGGTATCTAATAGGACCATAAAAGATGGTCTGAAAAAGAGGCTGGGGGAAGCAAAAGGGAAATGGCCAGGCGAACTCCAGAGTGTACTGTGGAGCTACCGAACAACACCCCGAAGAGCCACAGGGGAAACGCCTTTTTCACTCATCTTCGGTACAGAAGCCATCATCCCAATCGAGGTAGTGCAACCATCAATTCGAGTGCAAGTTTTTGATGAAAATGGGAATGACCTCGGCCTGAGAACCAAGCTCGACCTCGTCGGCGAACACAGAGAAACAGCCGAACTAAGAAGAAAAGCTTTTCAGCAAAGAGTGGCCGCGGCTATAAACTTGCGCGCTAGGCCAAAAGGAATAAAGAGAGGAGACCTCGTTCTCCGAAAGAATGAATTCGCACCTCGAAAGCCATCCCACGGAGTACTTCGCGCCAACTGGGAAGGCCCGTACCTGGTTCTCGCCGAAGTACGAAAAGGGGTCTACAAGCTCGGCGATTCCGAAGGCGTAGAATTAAAAAATACATGGCATTCAGACGCATTGAGAAAATTCTATGCTTAGAATCTCGGCGAAGAAGACCGTGCTGTATAAAGAAAGAAAAATTTTCTCTAAAGCATAAAAAGTTTCTTAGCCAAAAAGTCCTAAGCATGAGTGGTGCGAATTCCGCAAAGGTGGCCGGCTAAAGTAAGCGAAGGTATTATTTTCCGAAGTCTCTTGAGCAAATGTGTTCGGAACAAAAGAGAAAATCTGACGAAAGACTTTAGCCAAAATTTTTGGGCATAAGTTGAACAAATCAGGATTTCGCGAAAGAGGTCACCATGATAAGCACAGACAAAGTTTTCCGAAGTCTCTTGAGCGAATAAAGTTCGGGGCAAAGGGAAACAAAGAATCTCACGAAAAGATTTAGCCAAATTTTCAAGGTCTTTATTGAGATAAGTGTGCTTACAAAAAAGATAGCCAGAAGAAGAAGTACAAAAAAGAAGAGAAAGAAGAAAAAGGGCCCTAGAACAAACTAAGGGTTCTCGGCGTCCCGGGAGTCTTCGGCTCCTGCGTCCTTTTGCACCACCTTCGGCGCCGGAATAGAAGGAGGCAGGTTCAGATGATCAATCTTAGACCAGGACCACCGAGGTCCCTCGGGAATGTCCAGGGCCGCCAGGAAAGAGAGGTCCAGATCTGGGAACCTCTGAAGGACTTGGTGCCGAACAAGACAGAACCCGTCCTGAAAACCAACCTTGGTCATCTGGTCAGACTTGTCCTTCTCGACCTCAAGCTCCTCGAAGTCCTTCTTCAAATCTGAGACCTTCTTCTTCAGCTCCTTCACTCTCTTCTTTTCCGGCTCCTTCTTCATAGCATCGACCTCGGCTTGGAGCGCAGCCTTCTCAGCAAGCGCCTTCGCCAGGAGCCCTTCGGCCTCTGACTTCTCTTTCTGATGCGCCTCATTTGCCGAGATCAGCTCCGCCATTTGGGAGCCGAGGTCAGAAATTTTCTGGGAGGAGTCCCTCAAAAGTTCCTCTTTTTCTTTCTGGAACTCCTCCCGAAGGGTGGCAACTTCCTTCTCCGCAGCTTGAGCCAGCTGCAGGTTCTTGACAGCTAATTCCGAGCACATGGCCTTAGTTTTTTCTATGGCTTCTAAGGCCTTAGCTCGGAACTCCGTCTGCCTCGCCACCCGAACTCGGAGAAAGCCGGCGTATCCCAGAAGCTGCAAAAGGATAAAGGCGAGGTCATTAAGACAAAGAGAAAACCAAACACTTAGAAAAAAATTCAAGGGAGGAAGATAGACGCAAAGTATACCTGGGCGGCGTGTTCGGAAAGCTTCGCGGCGAGAGAATCGTCGCCCGGGTGAGCCGCGGCAATGGCCTTGAAGGAGGCATCGGTGAGGACCCCTTTCGAGATCTCTGTAGCCATTTGCTGGCAGTCTCCGGAGTACAAATTCATGTCCTCCGTAAACGTCCAGAAAGGCTCCTTCGGGACTTTTCCCTTCGGGATGCGGGCGTCCCGAAGGGCTCTCCTCTTTGCATGCTCAGCTACCCAACCCGGAGTGAGCGACTCTTCTGCACGACAAAACAGAAAATTGGTCAGGGCAAGAAAACCTCAAAGATCATCAAAAAGAGGAGCACCACAGTTTGTTAGAAGAACAAACCTGCTTGCACCTCGACGACGTCGTCGTCGGAAGCTCGAGCCTCTTCGGCAGAAATCCCCTTGCCTTTTCTTCGGCGCCGCTCTTCGGCAGAAGGGGCCTCTACCACGGCGCCCAGAAGAGCCTGCGACGGGGTAGGACTTTGAGGAGGGACCTCAACAGCAACCTCGGACTGAGGGACAGTAGCAGCCTCAGGCTCCTCGCCCACCTCTTCGAAAATCTTCGGAAAATGGGGGGCACATCCTTCTTCGCCCGTTTGGAAACAAACAGCCCAGCCCCGAACGTTTTCCGTCTTCGGGAGGCAGCTTTCTTCGTCTGCTCACCCTTCGCGGGCTGACCGGTGAAAAGGGCTTTGTAGAAGGCAGCAGTGTCCTCGCCCATTTCTGCAAAGGAAGAAAGACATCAGTGTGAGTCCAGAACGAAGTTATAACAAGGAGATTAGAAAGTAACTTACTCTCATAAAAAGTTTCGAAAGAAACTTCCTCCCGAAGGAGTTGCACTAGCCAGGAGTCCTTCCCGGCGATGGCAGGAGCCGGCATCCCGAGGTCCGTCTTGTGCTCCTTTACCACCCCGAGCTCCCGAAGGACCTCCTCGGTCATCAACCTCCAATTGATGGGGAAGGGGTAAAGAGGGCGCGAAGGGACCTCGGGACCCCAGTCGGCGACGGCTCGGATACGTCCGTCGAAATCCGTGAATACGGAAACCAACTCGGGAGTCAACAGTATCCTCGGATCTACGACGTCGTCCTCCAACCGTCCCTGAGCCCACTTGGTCGGAACATGCGACCAGGCCTCCTCCATCTTCAGAAAGAAAAACTTTTTTTGCCACCCTCGCCAGCTGTCCTTAGTGGCGAAGGTGAACATATACTTTTTGCTCCCGGATCCCCGAGGTAGCATGAAGTAAAAGCCACCCTTCGGGACCACGTAGAGCTTGTAGTACTGCATAAAAATGACGAAGTGGGGTTCTATTTTGAAAACGCCACACATACAGAGGAAGGCGTTGAAATAGCAGTACGAGTTCGGAGGAAGTTGATTTACGGCAATGCCATGAAATTGGCAAAAGTCGCAAATCAACTTCGGAGGGGGGAACCGAAGTCCGGCTTTCAGTTGAGCTCGGAAAACGGTGATCTCGTTACTATGGTTTGAAAAGCTGTAGTGGTCAGGACGTGGCAACCTCGTAACAGCGTACGAAGGAAGGAAAATTTTTTTCTTCCACTTCGCTAATTTTGCAGGAGTGGTGCAACAAGGGTGAGAAAGAAGAGGCTGCCAACTTTCAGGAATCGGCATTTTTGGCTGAAAAATGAGTTCGGAAAAGGCAAAAATGAACTTCGGGCAAACTTTGAAAAACAAAGAGTTCTGGAAATCAAAACCCACCAAATCTTTTGCCGTAATCTGGGTGTGAAGACGCCGTCGTGAAAGATGACCGGAAAAAAGCTCAGGTGAAAGAACCGCCGCGAAAAGCAGAAGAGAGCAGAAGGAAAACCAGAGCAAAAGCAAAAGCAAAAGAGACAAATGACGGAATGAGCATATATATAGGCCGAGGGGGGTAGGCGGACCGGCGTCATAAGTACTCTGCGAAGGCGAAACGCCGCCATAACTGCCCTTCTGCACCTAAAAAGGCGCGCCCGCGGTAACCGATGCAACCCCAGCCAACAAAAAGCCGACACGTGTCAGCCATCGCACCAAAAGAGGAACACGCCCTCTGACAGACGTCGCGCCGCTCCAGACTGACACGTCTGGTTACGAGACGCGACGTTTCACTAACCTACAAAAGTAAAGAAGTGGGTTACCTCGAGGACACCAAAAGACAGGCTATGGCCGAACAGTCCGTATCTTCGGACAAAAAGGTGTATCTTCGGCACAGGTTACACTCCCTAGAAACTCCCGAGAAGCATCCTCGGAAAGACAGCGAACCGAAGTCTCCACTTCGGCTTCTTCGAGGAAGGCCTAAAAAGCTGGAAAGCAGGTTACTTCGAAGACACCAACAGACAGGCTATGGAAGAAAAGCCTACGTCTTCGGACGGAAGGTCCGTCTTCGGAACAAGTACTGCACTCAAGGCCCAAAGAGGGGCCCTCAGGAAGCGAACAAACCGAAGTCTCCACTTCGGCTTTTTCGAGGGGGGGCCTGTGATAGCCAAAAGGCTATCGCCTCCCCCAGTATGAATTTCCCCGAAGGTTTGTCCGGGGAGCCTGACGTAGCTCGGAAAGAAGCATTGCCACAGACCTCGGCAGAAGCGAAATCGAGCATGACGAAGTAAGCACTTCGGCTGAAACGCCAGGTTATCTAAATGTGTCGCTGACTCTCTCGGGGAACCGAACATATCGCCTTCGGGAGAAAAGAACCAGCTACTGAAAGCAGGAGAGATTCTCCCCGAAGGCGGAACTCCCGAGCTAGAGAACTCCCCGAGCCACCAACGTGATTCCCGAAGAAAGGCGTCCGTACCAGAAGATGACCTCGCACAAAGGACCTCGGGAGTACGGCATGAGCATTTAATGAGCATTTAAGGAGCCTTTGACAGATCGCCCATACGATGCCTAAAACGGCGGCTTGACGCGCCGAAGCCGTCCGGGTCTTGTCACGACTTGACTCGGTTCAAGGCTCAAGGAGCCTGCCACCGGCTACTTGTCCCCTACGTCCGAAGGTACAGAAAAGATCTGACCGAACACGTGTCATGATCTAAACGGGCTAGGCTTCCCTATAAATACACAGGGACACGTCCTGGCAAGGGGGATTTTTTTTTGGACTCCTCTCTCCTGAGAAAACACAAACAGGCAAGACCACAAAACATCCTAAGTGTTCCCTTTTACCTTCTCAGGAAACTGACTTGGGCGTCGGAGGCTCCTCCCCGGAAAATCATCCTGGGGACCTCCTAACCCTTTTTTCGGAGTCTTTCAAGTACTTTCCCACCTGGGGAACCTCTCCGTCAGATGTTCTCCTTCCTCGGAAGCTCCCTCAAAATTCACCATGTCGCAAGACGAAGATGCTGAAGGGCATCAGGTGAGCAATAGAGGAAAAAGGCACCGAAGAGGAAGAAAGTGACCGGTGGATCATCTTTGGCCCGGAGGTTGAAGAAAAGTAAGGAGGGCTCCCTTCCTCCTCCCCCTGAGGATCAGACTGTGGTGCCTGATCAAACCCATGTTCGCATTGACCTACCTTCAGCACTGGCCATCCATTCTACCCCTCTAACTCTTGATGCTATTGTTGAGGGACTGGGGACTTCGGTGGGTGAGATGTTTGTCGAAGAGGCTCAAGAGTGGTGAAGAAGGAAGGGCAAGGACATACCTGCCGAGGTGTTGGACATCAGTGAGTCTTACGAAGAGGGCCCCAAACTCCAACCAGGTTTGTCCCTTAGCCATTCGTGTATGGGTTTGGGATTTTTTGGTATGTTAGACCTTGTAGATGAATGGCTAAGGGATAATGTTATAACTGAACTTCAGTGTGATTTTGTAGATGAGTGAGCCTAGGCTTAGTGGATGGCTAAACATGTTCGGAAGCAGGCCCTTTAGGATTTAAAAATCCCGAAGGACAAGGTCCTGAGGGAGCCCTTCTGGACCTTCACAGAGGACATGGACTTGTTCTATCAGGATAGTCAGAAGATGGCCTCTCGGATAGCAGGGGGCATTATGACTAATGCTACCTTCCAGTCTCTAGCGAAGGAGTGCTCAAACGAAGAGGTCCTCGCCGCTCAGATGACCGAGGATGTTGCCCAGTCTCTTTTTGCTGGTGATCCACATTCTGACTTCTTCCCCTCTTTTCATTTTTTGCGGCTATTGGAATACATAAGGTACTTTTAGGCCTGGGTAGCTAAATAGTCCTCTATTCGGAGTCAAATGGAGGAGAACTTGGCCAAGGCCAAGGAACTGTTTGCGAGCTCTTTCATCATGTACGGCGAGCTGAACAAGATTGCCAAGGAGGACCTAGCCAGTCTTTGGGAGGAGGTGTCGAGGAGCTAGAAAGGGATGGTCGAGGAGCTAGAAGGGGCTGGTCGAGGAGTTTACCTCCAAGATTTTTGACCTCAGAATGAAGGTTGTTGAGCTTTCTACCGAAGGTGAGATCACTCAGATGGAATGGGATGATGCAATTGCTAACCTCAAGAAGTCACTAGAGAATAATATCATCATTCTTGCCGAGAATGAATGGCTGAAAAAGTAAAGGAAGAAGAAGAAGAAAAAGCTAGAGAAGGAAGTCGAAGTACTTAAAAAAGAATTGGAGGATTTGAAGGCGGAGAATGCTAAGTCTGATGCGGTGACTAAGTCCTCGTTTCAGGATGGCTTTTTCCTTGCTCGCCATCAAGTCTTGTCCTAGTATCCTGACCTGGGCCTCTCCTTCCTACGGGCGCTTAATATCCCTAAAGGGCCATCCTCGGCATGGTCAAGTATTGAGTTTCTCAACCTCCCTGTTCTTCCTCCTTCGACTGATGATGGTGGTGAAGATGAGGATGATGATGCCAAAGATGATCATGCCGAGGATGCTGAAAGACCCTAAAAATGGGCAAAACAAGTAATAGGCCTCTTCTCTCTGTTTTTTTTTTCTACTTTGTACTTTGTACTTTGTCATTTGAACTTAATGGAACTTTCCCATTTTTTGTCCAAAACTTTGACCAAGTCCCTAATTGGTACAACTTCAGTCATTATTTTTGTCCTTCGGCGTTCAACCATTGTCGGCGATGAGTTGTATTATCCTTTAATGATACTATCAAGGATTCACAACCTTAGTCTCTCTGAAGGTTTCACAACCATCTTCAGCCATCCTTCTTTGGAAGACTTGCTTTTCAAAAATAGTTAAGTACCTTTGGGACCAACGATGTTCGGTCGACCACTTTTGGTAAAAATTGTACAATACCACTTATGCACTTTTGGAAGCAACCATATTTAGTTTGCCTCCTTCGGCATCTTTTGCACAATTTTTCCCTTGAAAATTTTTCTAAGTGTAGAATTTTTTCAAAGAGTCTGAATGCCATGTATTTTTCAATTCTTCACCTTTGGTGTCACTGAGCTTATATACTCCTGGCCGAACTTCCTCGAGGACCGAATGATACCCAGCAGCATCTTCGTCGGGTGACATTATGACTTCGGGAGGGATTTCCTGAAGGGAAGAACGTTTGGAGCAAAGGTTTCCCAGAGGAGTGTGCCTGAAATGCTTAGAGAAAAAAAAAGGTTAGGAGGTCCCCGGAGTATTTTTCAAGGGAGCAACCTCCGACGCCCAAGTCAGTGTCCTGAGGGGAGATAGAGGAGGAGCACTAAGGGGTTAGAAGGCCTTGTCTGCTTGTGTTTTTTCAGGGAGAGAGGGTCCGATCCTTGCCAGGGCCTATTTCCTGGTATTTATAGGAGTGCCCAGCCCGTTCAGATCATGACACGAGTTCGGCCGGATGCTTTCTGTACCTTTGGGCGTAGGGGACAGGTAGCCGTGTATAGGCTCCTGGAGTTTTGGACTAAGACAGGTTGTGACAAGACTCGAACGGCGTCGGCGCGTCAGACCGCCATTTGAGGCGGCGTGTAACGCTTGCGGGCGACATGTCAGAGGCTCCTTAAATGCTCATGCCATACACCCGAGGTCCTCTGGGCGAGGTCGTCCTTTGTTACGGATGCCCTTCTTCGGGAATTATGCTCGTAGTTCGGAGATTTCCCTGGTTCGGGGGTTTCGCCTTTGGGGAGAGTCTCTCCTGCTTGCAATAGCTGGTTCTTTATCCCAAAAGATGATCCGTTTGGTCCCCCGGGGGAGCCGGCAACATCCTTGAAATTCCTGACGTTGTAGCCGAAGTTATGAGTTCGGGGCGTTTGACTTCGCTCCTTCCGAGGTTAGTGTTAGCACTTTCTTCGGATGACGCTAGGTTTCCCGGCCACGCTTTTGGCAGGTAGTATGTTGTGAGAGAGGCGATAGCCCTTCGGCTATCACATGCCCTCCTTCAGAAACTTCAGTTTGTTAGCTTTCGGAGAGCGCCCTTCGGGACCTTGGGTGTAATACCTATGCCGAAGATGGACCTTTTGTCCAAAGACGTAGGCTGTTCGCCCATAGCCTGTCTTTTGGTGTCTACGAGGTAGCCTAATTCTCTCCTTTTGTAGGTCTGCGCAACGTCGCGTCTCGTTAACCAGGCGTGTCAGTCTAGAGCGGTGCGCCCAGGGTTTAGGGGTGTCAGAAAGCGTGTCCTTCTTTTGGCGCGATGGCTAACACGTGGTAGCTTGTTATCGGCGGGGACTGCATCGGATACAGCAGGCACGCCTTTTTATGCATCATGAGCAGTTATGGCGACTGTTCGCCTTTGCGGTGTACTTATGACACCAGTTCGCCTACCCCCCTCGGCCTATATATATGCTATTCCGTCATAATCTCTTTTTGCTTCTGCTTTTGCATCCTTTCTGCCTTTTAATCGTTCTTGCGTTTTCCCCTATTTTTTGGGGCTGTTGAGGGAGTTTTTTCGGCCACTTTTCGTGACGGCGGCTTCAAACCCAGATTTTGGCAAAAGATTTGGTGGGTTTTGATTTCCAGAGTCTTTTGATTTTAAAGATTTCAAAAAGTCAGTTTTTCATTCCCCGAAGTCATTTTTTCTTCAAAAATGTCTTCGCCAACTGTTTCCCCGGAAAGTTGGCTTCCCCTTCTTGGTCATACTTGCTGTACGACCTCAGAAAAATTGAAAAGATGGACCAAAAAGTTCTTTCTTCTTTCTTACGCCACCATCAGACTTCCTGGACCTCAGGAGGTCAGTTTTATGAACCGCCAAAATGAGGTTACCGTTTTTGGCGCCCAACTGAAGGCCGGATTTCGGTACCCTCCCTCGAGGGTGATTTGTGACTTTTGCCAATTTCATGGCATTGCCATAAATCAACTTCCCCCCAACTCGTACTGTTACTTTAACGCCTTCCTTTGTATGTGTGGCATTTTTAAAATAGAACCCCATTTCATTCTTTTTTTGCAGTACTATAAGCTCTACACAGTCCCGAAGGGTGGATTTTACTTTATTCTACCTCGGGGATCAGGGAGCAAAAAGTATATGTTCACCTTCGCCACTAAGGACAGCTAGCGGGGGTGGCAACAAAATTTTTTCTTTCTGAAGATGGAGGAGGCCTGGTCGTACGTGTTAGGCACCACCTAAGTGCTTGGCTTAGGCCAAGGAGAGCAAAGGAAAATAAGAGAAAACAGAAAGGGAGAGTAAGAGGAACTATGGAGTCTAGTACAGTAGTCTATGTGTAAAGCTGGAGACTGTAGGGCTTAATTGCACATAGGAACTATACTAAGGAAAAACAGGCAGAAAACAGATAAAGGGGATTAAATTGTACATTGAGATGAGTGGCACAATTAAATCAACAAACTCAAAGTTGGCATTTTCGGCCATGCAAGTTTTTATGGTGACTAGTGCAAGACTAGACCAAATTTGGTGGACAACCATGATTACTAGTCAAATCTTGTCTACCACTAAAGTACTATTCACTAGTTACTAGTTAAACCAATTAGCCTTTATTCTAGTTACATGGCCGGTTATGCATGGGTGTTTATGATACCTTGGTACTTGTGTTTGCTACTTGCTTGGCATTATGGGCCATGTTTGGACTTAAATGTCCATTTAGACACAAGTTTTAGTGGCGGCATTGTGGACTTGTGAAATGGAAGGCTACCTTGCACCATGCAAATTAATGGAAGGCAAGGTTAGCATTTTAGCCACTAATGTACTTGTATCATTTGGCCGAAACCAAGTCAAAGCCATTTGTTCTATTTTCGGGCTTCCTTTGTTCTTGTCTTGGCCAAGTGCGTTCTTGAGAGCTCATCCAAGATTTGCTCTTGAACTCAAGACATCTTGAAGGCATTAGAGAATTCAAGCTTGAAGAAGGTTGTTTCGGCCTTTGCTTGCTTGGAATCAAGCTTGTTCTTGGAGATTCAAGGAAGGCCGAGCCTATTTCGAGCTAGGGTTAAGGTAATCCTTGATAATTCCCTTGAATCCATGGTATTTTCTTCCATGAACAAGGATATTGAGTGCTTAAACGTTGTTAAGTTAAGTGAATTGATCATTTGAGATGTTATTGAGGAAACCTAGTTATGGCCGAAAAAATTAATTGTTAGAACTTGATGTTCTTTGTTGTGTACATGGAAATTAGTCCATGATTAAGGCTAATTGGTACCTATGTGATCTTATACTAGGTTGTTTTGAGCAAGTAACATCAATGTGTGCAAGTTAGCATTTTGCTGAAAGGTTCATTTTTGAGGTAATTCATGTTCTTCTTTTGATTACATGGCATTGATGCCGTGGGCATTGGTTAATGATGATTTGGTGAATGTATGTTGGACTGAATGGGTGAAGAACATTAGTGGTTGGCATTAAGCTTTGTGGCCGAGAGCTTAGAGTAATGTAAATGGGTACTCATTACTTGAATACATGGTATTGGTGCCATGCACAATGAACATTGGTGATTTGGTGTTTGTGTGTGAGCTAATTTGATAAAGAACACTAATGTGTGAATATGGGCATTTTGGCCGAAAGCTTGAATTAGTATATAATGGTGTATTTCACTTGGTTACATGGTAATAATGCCATGAGTGGCGTTCATTTTGATTAGTTGATCATGTAGTGACTTAGAAGGATGGATAGTATAAATATATGGAAGTGGGCATTATGGCCGAGAGCATAAGTTTGTGTATCTTAGTGTTCTTCATGTAAGTCATGGTAGTTTAGTCCATGATTGTGTGTTGTTGATGCCTATGTGTTGTTATGGTAGGCATTGTGGTTGAAGAACACTTGGGCAATTGAAGCTTGGTTGTGACCGAAAGCTCTTGAGGTAGGGTTCACTAACACTTGATGTTGCTTGGTAATGTGCCATGGTTCAAGTGTTTAGAGTGGCTAAGTGATGGTTAAAAATTTGCCAAATGACCTTAGTTGCTTGATGGGCTTTAAAGGTTTCACTCGGTTGAAATGTTAATTAGCTAATTGACTAATGTACATGTACTAGAAATGCAAGTAAATGTGGCCTATTTGCTTGGCATTTTGGAGCTCTAAGTGTAAGTAAGTTGTTGTTGGTGAATTGTGTGCATGGTGCACATGGGTACATGTATGGTTCTTTATGGCCGAGAGCATTCTAGTGGTGTGTGTGTGTGCACTGTGTGCTTTGGTGCTTGTAATGTGCTTGCTAACCCCCCTATATTTATATTGTGAATTATGTGCCATGGTTTCTTTGTCTTTGTGTCTGTTTTGCAGGTAAAGCAAACTAAGGGGAGGTTAAGCTTGAGTGAATACTCAGCTTAACTAAATAGACTCATTTTGAGTTGTATATGTTATAAGTGAATCCTACTGAGTTATACTCACTGCCCATCCTTTTATTTCAGGCAAGGATATTCGGCCTGAGTAGTGCTAAGCTGCTTTGTGTTTGTGCTTAGTGTTTGCTTGCTTAGTTTCCAAGGTATGTGCCAATGTGTGCTTGGCTTATTACTTTTGGTTCATTACAAGTCTTATTTATTGTTGGCCGAGACTTATGGACTAAGATTGCAGGCTTGTAGAGTGGGAACCTGTCTAGGAGAGCATGGATACTTGGACTTTAGCTCTGATTGTGGTTTTTACCTTTATGACCATGAATATGGCCATAGGCTTGGTGCTGCAGTGTGTACTTCTGTATGGGATTCTCAAGGTTCTGTTTGACCATTAGTAGATATGGTCTTGGTTTGTATGTAAACTTGGCATGAATAGTTGGGGATCATGGCATGTATGTAGCCATGTTTAGTTGCTAGGTAGACTACCATTTTGGAGTGTATATATATATGTGTAGTCTCTTATGCCTAGACTGATGTTGGTTTTGTTGTGTTTGTATGCCAAGTTATATATGGGCTGATGGATGGCTTTATGCTTGCATATGTGTGCTGAATATTATGAGCCAAGGTTTGGCACTTTGATGTGAATAGCATGGGCCTAAGCTTATGAAAATGTGGTGCACTACTAAATATGTGTTTACTCGGCCGAGAGCATCATGTACATATCAACTTGTGGTTTTCAAAATCCAAACCAATATTGTGGGCTTCTTGGTTGCCATATAGGTAGTACACTTGATTGCACACCATGTATGCACTTAAAATTGTATTAAGTGTTGCCTTGCTTGGTATGCAAGAAATCAATCAAAACCTTGCTTGTTGTGAAAGTTAGTGGTATTGGGCCTTGCCTTGCTGCAAGTTTATTGGAATTGTTTTAAAAGCCACCTGGGCCACCTCCCAGGCCTCTCAACTTAAGAAAATAAGACTTAAAAGTTGCCATTGCTTGCTTGGCCGAAAGCTAGAAACTTAGTTTTGGAGTTGGGCTTGTGAGTTAATTTAGAAACTTATAGGCCAGGGCCTGTGTGAGGTGTGACAGTACGTTCCAACCAAGTGGGCTCGGGGAAAATTGGAGATGGACGTCGTAGACTCGAGGATGCTACTGACTCCTGAGTTGGCATCCAGATTCACGGACTTCGACAGACGGATCCAAGCAGTCTCCGACTGGGATTCCGAGGTCCCTTCACGCTCCCTCTACCCTTTCCCCATCATGTGGAAACTGATGACCAAAGAGGTCCTTCGGGAACTAGGGGTAGTGAAGGAGCATAAGACAGACCTCGAGATGCCGGCTCCTGCCATCGCTGGGAAAGACTCCTGGTTGGTGAAACTCCTTCGGAAGGAGATTACTTACGAGGCCTTTTGTGAGAGTAAGTTATCCAAAATTTTTTTTGTCATGGATACCACTTAGACTCACACTGATATTTTCCTTCTTTTTCAGAGATGGGCGACGAGTCCGCTGCTTACTACAAGGCGCTCTTCCTCGGTCAAGCCGAGAAGGGGGAGCAAACAAAGAAGGCCGTCTCCCGAAGGCGGAAATCGTCTGGGGCCGGGCCATCCTCGGCAAAGCGGGCGAAGAAAGACGCGCCTCTTCCTCCCCCGGAAATTCCCGAGGAGGTGCGCGAAGAGCCTGACGCAGCTGCTGTCCCGCCGACCGAAGTCGCCGCTGACGTCCCTCCTCGGAGTCCCACTTCCTCGGCGGCTCTTCTGGACGCCTTGGTGGAAGTCCCTTCTGCCGAGGAGCGCCGCAAGAGCAAAGGCAAGGAGATCTCTGCCGAGGGAGTCCGGGACTCCGACGATGATGTTGCCGAGGTGCCGCCAGGTTCGTTTTTTTTTTTTAGACGAGCTGGGGTGCTTTTATTTTTTGTACTTTGAGAATTACTTGTTTTGACAAGCTTCTTGTTTTGCCCTGCAGAGGAGGTACCGTCTTCGGGTTGGATGGTCGAGCACGCCCGGAAACGAGCCCTTCGGGATTCCTATATCCCGAAGGGGAAGATCCCGAGGGAGCCTTTCTGGTCGTTTACGGAGGACATGAACTTGTACTCCGGCGACTCCCAGCTAATGGCCAACCAAATTTCGAGGGGGATCCTCACCGAGGCCTCCTTCAAGGCCATTTCCGAGGCGTGCCCGGACGATGAGTCCCTTGCTGCCAGAGTTTCTGAGCACGCTGCCCAGGTATACTTCACGCCTTTGTTTTTTCCTTTTGATTTCTTCTAAGTTCTTGGCTCATTTTTTTGTCTTACTGAGTTTGTTCTTACTTCTTTGCAGCTGTTGGGGTACACTGGCCTACTCAGACTTCGGGCGGCGAAGCAGGCGGCGTTCCGAGTCTCGGTCTTAGACTTTCTGGAAAAATCTAAGGCCATGTGCTCTGACTTAGTCGCCAAGAACAGGGAGATGGCTCAAGCTGCGAAGAAGGAGGTTGCTGCCGTTCGGGAAGAGTTTTTGAAGGAAAAAGAGGAGCTTTTGAAGGACTCCTCCCAAAAGATTTCTGACCTTGGCTCCAAGGTGGCGGAGCTGACTTCGGCAAACGAAGCACATCAAAAGGAGAAGTCAGAGTCTGAGGCTCTCCTGGCGAAGGTGCTTGCTGAAAAGGCCGCGCTCCAGGCCGAGGTCGAGTCTTTGAAGAAGGAGCCGAAGAAGAAGAAGACGAAGGCACTGAAGAAGGAGATCGCAGATCTGGAGAAGGAACTTGACGCTTTAGGGGTCGAGAAGGAGAAAGCCGACGAGATGACAAAGGTCGGTTTTCAAGACGGCTTTTGCCTCGCTCGGCATCAAGTTCTGCAGAGGTTCCCAGATCTGGACCTCTCCTTTTTGGAGGCCCTAAACATCCCTAAGGGTCCTCGGTGGTCTTGGTCCAAAATTGAGCACCTTAAACTGCCCTTCCCTCTTCCAGCGCCGAAGGTGGTGGACAAGGACGCAGGAGCTGGTGGCTCCCAAGATGCCGAGATTCCTTAGCTTGCCTTAGGGTCCTTTGCCTTCTTTTTCTCCTTCTTTGTACTTTTTTGGCGAGCTTCCTTCTTTGTAAGCAGATCCATCTTAATAAAGATTCTTTCTTTCTTTTGAAAAATTTTGGCTAAGTCTTTTGTACTTAAAAATTTTCCCATTGTCCCGAACACGTTCGCTCAAGAGACTTCGGAAAATCATATTTACGCTTATCACGGCGATCACCCTTGTGAAATTCTAACTTGTACAATTTACGTTCAAGAATTTTGGCTAAGTCTTTTGTACTTTGTACAATACAATTTTCCCACGAAAATCCTAAGCATAGAATTTTTTCAAGGCATCCGAATGCCATGTATTTTTTAATTCTATGCCTTCGGCGTCACCGAGCTTGTAAACTCCTTTCCGCACTTCGGCAAGTACTAGATAAGGACCTTCCCAATTTGCGCGAAGTACCCCGTGGGATGGCCTTCGGGGTCCAAATTCAGCCTTTTAGAGAACGAGGTCCCCTTCTTTTATTCCCTTTGGCCTGGCTCGCAAGTTTATAGCCGCGGCCACTCTTTGCTGAAAAGCTTTTCTTCTCAGCTCGGCTATTTCTCTGTGTTCGCCGACGAGGTCAAGCTTGGTTCTCAGGCCGAGGTCATTTCCCCTTTCATCAAACACTTGGACTCGCACTGATGGTTGCACTACCTCGATTGGGATGATAGCCTCCGTACCGAAAACAAGTGAAAAAGGTGTCTCCCCTGTGGCTCTTCGGGGTGTTGTTCGGTAGCTCCATAACACACTTGGGAGCTCTCCTGGCCATTTCCCTTTTGCTTCCCCCAGCCTCTTTTTCAGACCATCTTTTATGGTCCTGTTAGATACTTCTACTTGCCCATTGCTTTGGGGGTGAGCTACTGGGGCGAAGTGCATCTTTATTCCGAGGTTGTTGATAAATTCTTGGAACCCTTTGTCTATAAACTGGGACCCATTGTCGGCTACTAGTACCTTCGGTATGCCAAATCTGCATACAATGTTCTTCCATACGAACTTCTGCACATCTTTTGCCGAGATAGTCACCAAGGGTTCTGCCTCGACCCATTTAGAGAAATAGTCTACTGCGACTACGCAGAACTTCACGCCTCCAGGCGCTGTCGGGAGTGGCCCAATGAGGTCTATGCCCCAAACTGCGAAGGGCCAGGGATAGTCAGCCGAAGTTACCAATTTCGAGGGTGTCCTTTGGATATTCGCGTGTCTTTGGCAATTACCACACTTCTGGACGAACTGCCTAGCGTCCTTTCTTAGGGTAGGCCAAAAGTATCCTTGGCGAAGTATTACTGCTGCTAGAGCGTCGGTTCCAATGTGCGAACCACAAGCGCCTTCGTGAACTTCTTCGAGGATCATTTCAGTATCCTCTTCGCCAACACACCTCTGCAGTGGATTTGCATATCCCTGCCGATATAATTCTTCTCCAATTAGGAAGAAACGACCAGAATGTCTCCGCACCTTCGCCGCTTCGTTGGGGTCTTCGGGGAGCGCACTGGTTGCGAGATATCTTTTTATCGGATCTTTCCAGCCTTTTCCCGGAGTTACTATGCTCAGCACTGCAATGCTCGGGTGGTTTAGCACCTCGGTGCATGTTTTCGACTTTGCCAAGCAATCTGCCTCGGCATTATCTCGACGAGGCACATTTTCGATTCGTACGGTGTCAAACTCTCGGATAAGCTTTGCTACCAGTTCATGGTATTTTGCCAAGGTCGGGTCCTTCGCCCCGTAGTCCCCTGCTGTTTGTCGAACTACCAGCTGGGAATCGCTGTGGGCTTTTAAGTTTTTTATACCAATTTTTCTGGCTAGGCATAACCCTGCTATGAGAGCTTTGTACTCAGCCATATTGTTGGTGACGTTAAAGCCGAACTTGATGGCTTTCATTACTTCTAGACCTTCGGGGCCTCTGATAATTACCCCAGCTCCCTGGTGTTCGGAGCCCGAGGCTCCGTCGACATACAAAGTCCATTCTGGCTCACCTCCGCCGGGATCCATATGGCTGTCCTCGGTGATGGGTACTTCGGCAATAAAGTCTGCCAAGGCTTGAGCTTTTATGGCTTTCCGAGGTTCATAAGTAATGTCGTGTTCGCCAAGCTCTATACACCATTTGGAAAGCCTTCCTGAATGATCGACTTTCCTCATGACGTCCCGTAGAGGTAGACTACTTCGGACGATGATAGGGTGAGCCTGAAAATATGGCCGTAGCCTTCTCCCTGCCAGTACCAGGGCATATATAGCTTTTTGTAGCAAGGGATACCTGACTTCGGCGCCGTGCAGGGACTTGCTTATATAATAAACCGGCCATTGCTTCGGCCCTTCCTCTTTCACAAGGACCGAGCTTACTGCTTTTTCTGTGACGGCGAGGTATAACACGAGGGGCTCTCCCTCGCGAGGTTGTCGCAGAGTGGGCAGACGGGCTAAGTAGATTTTGAGTTCTTCCCAGGCCTTTTGGCAGTCCTCATTCCAAGGATGATCATCACTTCCGAGGTTGCCCTCCTTTTTTGCTGCCTTAGTGAGGACTTTAAAGAATGCTCGACACCGGTCTCCATATCTGGAAATAAACCTACTAAGAGAGGTTATCCTTCCAGTGAGTCTTTGCACATCTTTTATTGTGACGGGAGTTCGGAATTCGAGCAGAGCCTTAATTTTTTCGGGGTTAGCCTCAATGCCTCTTTCTGATACCATGTATCCAAGAAACTTTCCCGAGGTTACGCCGAAGATGCACTTTTCGGGGTTAAGGCGGATCCCGAAGGTTCTGAGCTGGTGGAAAGTTTCCTTTAGATCTGCGACGTGGTCGGTAGGCAGTTTGCTCTTGACTATCATGTCATCGACATAGACTTCCATATTCCTCCCTATTTGGTCGCTAAAGACCTTGCTCATCAACCTCTGGTAGGTGGCTCCTGCATTTTTGAGCCCGAAGGGCATCCTGATGTAACAATACGTTCCACCTTCCGTGATGAAGGCAGTCTTCTCCTCGTCTTCGGGGTTCATTCTTATTTGATGATACCCACTGAAGGCGTCTAGGAAACTTAGGAGTCCGTATTCGGCAGTCGAATCCACCAATTGGTCTATTGGTGGGAGAGGGTATGAGTCTTTTGGGCAAGCATCATTCAAGTTTCTGAAGTCGATGCACATTCGGAGCTTACTGCTCCCTTCTTTTGTGGCGATAACCACGTTGCTCAACCATTCGGGGTACTTGACTTCCCTGATTACTTCTGCGTCTAGTAAGCGCTGGACTTCGGTTTTGACGAAGTTATTTTTATGGACTGAGATGCCCCGTTTCTTTTGCCGGACAGGTTTTGCTTCCGGACTTACTTTAAGGTTATGCTGTATTATGCGAGGGTCTACCCCCGGCATATCTTTCGGCGAGTAGGCAAACAGGTCTTTATTCATCAGTAGAAAGGATACAAGTTTTTTCTTGTCTCCTTCGGCCAAGTTTTTCCCTATTCGGGTACTTCGGCCTGGGACAAGTTCTACCTCTTCCATTTCTACCTTCGCGGGATCTTCTGCCTCGCCCTTTTTTGGTTTTCCACCTGGTAAAGCCTCTGCTTCTACAGTTTGCGCGAAGTTGTTTACTGGAGCTTTTCGTGCCTTGACGAACACTTTCCTTACTTCGCCCTGATCAACGAAGATTTCTGCGTCTCCATCCTTGGTGGCAAAAGTGACAGTTAAGTATTTTACATCAGGGCGAATGTGCAGATTTCCCTGTGTTTGCCTCCCAAGGATGGCGTTGTATGATGAAGGAACATCCATGACAATAAACCTTGTCATTGTGGAGGCGAATAATTCAGCTGTCCCGTCCACCGAAGTTCCTTTCATCATTAGGGGAAGATCGATCCATCCGAGGACGGGCAGCTCGGATGGTCCTACCCCGAAAGTAGGCGAAGTGACGGGCTTGAGATCGCTGTTGGATATGCCCAAGTTCGGCAGCAGATGTGAAAAGAGGACGTCAGCGTTTGATCCATCGTCAAGCAACACTCTCTTGACGTCCCAGTTTCCTATCCTCGCCATGACCAGAAGCGGATCGTCATGGGGAAAGATGACAGTGGAACCATCCTTGCGGGCCAGCTTTTTCGTCGGACTCTGATATTCCATCACTGATATTTCTCTGGCCTTCCTCTTTCTTTCCGAGGATGGGAGTCCTGTCGTAATTGTTTGTATTATTCCCGCCGGAGGTGGGGGACGCCTCTTCGGACTTCTATTCCTCCGTCTGTCGGAGTCGTAGTCCTCGTCATCTGCCTTTCCTTCTTCTTCTTCTTTTCTCCCTTTCGGGGAAGGCATTCGCAGATATCGCCGAAGTTGGCCTTGTTTTATCAACGACTCTATGTATTTTTTCAATTGAAAACAGTCTTCGGTGTCGTGGCCGTGGTCGCGGTGAAACTGGCAGAACTTCTTCATGTTCTTTTTATTATCAGCGGTCATGGCCCTTGGCCGCTGAATCTGGGTCCCCTGTCTTTCCATCGTCATGAGGATGTTGGTCCTCGTGGTGTTCAGGGGTGTGAAGGTTGGGGGTTTACTTCCCCTAATTCTTCGAGGTCGTCCCGCCTGGTCAGTTGAATACCGCATTTGCTGACTGGACCCTTCGGCGCGGATGTGATCGGACTTCGGTCCACCCATCCTTAGCTCTTCGGCCGTCATGTGCTGCTCGGCCCTTCGGTAGAATTCGCCAAGCGTGTCCGGAGGGTCCTTGGGAAATTCATAGAACAACTGTGAGTCCCTCTGAAGGCCCCGTGTCATGGCGAGAATGCGTATTTCGGGGCGGAAGTCTGGAACACTTAAGGCTTCTCTGTTAAACCTTTCGACATAGTCGCGGATGGTTTCTCCGTTCTTCTGCGCTATGTCGAACATCTGGACAGGCATCTTCGCCGTCGGCCGACTTCCAATGAATTGCTGTGTAAAGGCCGTAGATAACTCCTGGAACTCCCTGATGGTTCCTGGAGCCAACGAATTGTACCATGCTGTTGCTGGTCCTGTGAGGGTGACCTCAAAGCATTTGCACAAGGTAGTGTCATCAGCACCGTGCATCATCATGCTGCGTTTGTATTTTGTTAGATGGGCCTGTGGATCAGTTCGGCCATCATAGGTTTCCAGCCGAGGCACCCGGAAGTCACCTGGCATGGCTGCCGAAACTACTGCTCGGGTGAACGGCGACTCATCCCCACAGAAAGTTTCAGACAGCCTTGCCCAGACCGGTTTGCGAGCTACCTGTTTTTCCACTCTTTCCAACCTCACTAATATCTTCTCCATAAGGAACGTGGCACTAGGCTCTTCCTCCTGATGCTTGTAGGCTTCTGGGAAGGGAGATTGTCGGCGTCTCTTCGGGGAGTGACTCCGGCGCCGAGGGGATGGGGACTTCGCCTCAGGTGATGAGCTCCTTTGGCGTGGGACTTTAGGTCGCTTGGACCCCGTTTGTCCCGTAGGTAGTGTCCCGAGGAGCATGTTTTCCGTCGAAGACTCCTCGCGCGGATCCCCGCTTCCCAAACTGCGGTAGGTTGGTTTAGGGCTTTTCTCCCGAGGGCGTGCTGGCGAGGGAGGCCTTTGGCCCTAAGTTGGTTGTGGCCACCTTCGGTCTCTTTGCTGTGTCATTTCAGCCACAACAGAGCGCTGAAAGTCGCGCAGAAAACTCATAGTTATGACTAGAGGATGCTCTTCCTCAGGCGAGGAAGTCCCTGGAAGGGCTTGCTTGGTAGCCGGTTGAGCCTCAGGCGCGGACGAGGACTTCGGAAGTCCCTTGTCCTTTGAACACCAAGTTTCAACAATGGCGACCTGAGAGTGAGTTTCCACAGACGGCGCCAAATGATGCCCAGCGACATCTTTGTCGGGTGACATTATGACTTCGGGAGGGACTTCCTGAAGGGAAGAACATCTGGAGCAAAGGTTTCCCAGAGGAGCGTGCCTGAAATGCTCAGGAAAAAAAAAAGGTTAGGAGGTCCCCGGAGTATTTTTCCGTGAAGGAGCCTCCGACGCCCAAGTCAGTGTTCTGAGGGGAGATAGAGGAGGAGCACTAAGGGGTTAGAAGGTCTTGCCTGCTTGTGTTTTCTCAGGGAGAGAGGGTCCTCCCTTTGCCAGGGCCTGTTTCCTGGTATTTATAGGAGTGCCCAGCCCGTTCAGATCATGACACGTGTTCGGCCGGATGCTTTCTGTACCTTCGGGCGTAGGGGACAGGTAGCAGTTTATAGGCTCCTGGAGTCTTGCACTGAGACAGGTTGTGACAAGACTCCAACGGCGTCGGCGCGTCAGACCGCCGTTTGAGGCGGCTTGTAACGCCTGTGGGCGACATGTCAGAGGCTCCTTAAATGCTCATGCCGTACTCCCGAGGTCCTCTGGGCGAGGCCGTCCTTTGGTACGGATGCCCTTCTTCAGGAATTATGCCTGTAGTTCGGGGATTTCCCTGGTTCGGGGGTTCCGCCTTCGGGGAGAGTCTCTCCTGCTTGCAATAGCTGGTTCTTTATCCCCGAAGACGATCCGTTTGGTCCCCCGGGGGAGCCGGCAACATCTTTGAAATTCCTGACGTTCTAGCCGAAGTTCTGAGTTCGAGGCGTTTGACTTCGCCTCTTCCGAGGTCAGTGTTAGCGCTTCCTTCGGATGACGCCAGGTTTCCCGGCCACGCTTTTGGCAGGAAGTATGTAGTGAGAGAGGCGATAGCCCTTCGGCTATCACCGAATACAGTCCATCCCAATTTTTGCCCGAAGTACTCTATGGGAGGGTCTTTGGGCTTCAAATTCAGCCTTTCAGAGAATGGGGTTCCCTTCTTGATTCCTTTATGCTTGGCATGCAAGTTTGTAGCAATGGCTACTCTCTGCTGAAAAGCTTTTTTTCTGAGCTTGGTCATCTCTCTATGCTCGTCAATCATATCCAACTTGGTTCTTAAACCGAGGTTGTTCCCTTCTTTGTCGAACACCTGTATTCTAACAGATGGCTGTACGACCTCGACAGGGATAATGGCCTCTATGCCGAAGATGAGTGAGAAGGGTGTCTCACCCATGGCCCTTCTAGGAGTTGTTTGATAGCTCCACAGCATGCTCGGAAGCTATCCTGGCCATTTTCCCTTTGGTTCCTTCAACCTTTTTTTCAGACCATCTTTTATCATTCTGTTGGACACTTCAACTTGTCCATTGCTCTGAGGATGGGCAACCGGGGTGAAGTGCAATTTTATCCCAAGGTCGGCTGTGAATTCCTGGAAACCTTTATCAGTAAATTGGGAACATTATTAGCTACTATCACCCTCGGTATGCTAAATCTGCATATTATGTTCTTCCAAACAAATCTTTGTATGTCCTTTGCCGATATTACTGCTAAATGCTCTACCTCAATCCACTTGGTGAAATAGTCTACCGTGACTATGCAGAACTTCACTCCTTCTGGAGTTGTTGGGAGAGGCCCAACGAGCTCAATACCCCAAATAGCAAATGAGCAGGGATAGTTTGCTGAAGTTATTACTTCGAAGGATAGTCTCTGGATGGGAGCGTGTCTTTGGCACTTGTCGCATTTCTGGACAAATTGCCTCGCATCCTTCCTTATGGTAGGCCAGAAATATCCTTAGCGAAGTAGTACTCCGGCAAGGGCATCAGTCCCGATGTGAGAACCGCAGGCCCCCTCATGGACTTCTTTGAGGACTATCTCAACGTCCTCTTCGCTGACACACCTTTGTAGTGGACTTACAAACCTTTGTTGGTTCAACTCTTCCCCAATCAGGAAGTATCTACCCGAGCACTTTCGCACCTTTACGGCTTCAAGAGTGTATTCGGGAAGTTTCAAGGTTGCGAGATATTTCTTGATAGAATTTTTCCACCCTCCACCTAAGGTTGCTATGAACATTATTGTTATGCTCGGCTGACAAAGTACTTCGGTGGGCTCTTTTAATTTTGCCAAAGTATCCGCCTCCATATTTTCTCATCGAGGTATGTTTTCAATCTGTACCCTGTCGAATTCTTAGATAAGCCTTTTTGCAAGATTATGGTACTTTGCCAAGTTCAGGTCTTTTTCCCTGTAGTCCCTTGCCATCTGTCAGACCACCAGCTGAGAATCGTTGTGGGCCTTCAGATTTCTCACACCAACTCTTTTTGCCAACCGTAAGCTTGCTATAAGGGCTTCATATTCGGTGATGTTATTGGTGATGCTGAAATTGAGCTTGATGGACTTTGAAGCTTCCATACCTTTGGCCCCCCACAGAATTACTCTGGCTCTTTGATGCTTAGAACTGGAGGTGCCATCGATGAAGAGTGTCCACTCAGGTTCGTCACTACCGGGGTCCCTTGGAGTGTCTTCGGTTCTTGGTACCTTGGCAATGAAATCCACCAATGCTTGGGCCTTTATTGCCCTTCTCATTTCATAGCTGATGTTGTATTCACTGAGCTCGATGCACCACTTTGATAATCTTCCAGAGTGGTCTACCTTCCTCATGACATCCCTAAGAGGTAGGTTACTTTGAACAATGCTAGGTGTCCTTGGAACTAATTGGCAACACTAGAGCATAGATGGTCTTCTGTAGGAGAAGGTACCTAACTTCGACACCGTGTAGGGACTTGCTTACATAGTATACTGGCCACTATTTTCCTCCCTCTTCCCTTATAAGTACCAAACTTATGGCCTTTTTTATAACGGCGAGATAGAGGTTGAGAGGTTCTCCTTCCAGCGGCTGCCAAAGTGTCGGTAGGTGGGTTAAGTAGCTCTTGAGTTCATCCCAAGCCTTTTGGCATTCTTCGTTCTAAGGGTGGTCCTCGAAACCGAAGTTTCCTTCATTCTTGGCTGCTTTGGTGAGCACATTGAAGAATGGTCGGCATCGGTCCCCGTATTTGGAGATGAATCTACTACGGGCCGTGATTCTCCCAGTAAGCCTTTACATCCAGTTCCATCCTTGGTCATCTTGGGAGTTCAGATTCCTAGCAGGGCCTTAACCTTTTTTGGGTTGGCATCAATACCTTTTTTGGATACCATAAATTGGAGGAATTTGCTAGTTGTTATGCCAAACACACATTTCTTGAGGTTAAGACGGATCCCGAATTCCCAAAGTTGGTGGAATGTTTCCTCTAAGTCTACGATATGACTACCAAGCTGTTTGTTCTTGACTATCATATCATCAACATGTACTTTCACATTTCTCCCAATTTGGGAGCTGAATGCCTTGTTCATCAGCCTTTGGTATGTTGCTCCTGCATTTTTAAGGCCAAAGGGTATTCTGACGTAGCAGTAAGTCCCAATTTCGGTAATGAAGGTGGTTTTTTCCTTATCTTTGGGATTCATTTGAATTTGGTGATATCCGTTAAAGGCGTCGAGGAAGCTAAGTAGACCATATTCTGTAGTGGAATCTACCAATTGGTTTATTGGTGGCAAAGGATATGAGTCCTTTGGAAAGGCATCATTTATGTTTCGAAAGTTGATGCATATCTGAAGCTTATCACTCCCCTCCTTCATTGCAACAACTGCATTGCTTAGGCATTTAGGGTACTTGACCTCCCTTATTATTCCCACCTCCGTTAACCATTAGACTTGAGTTTTAACATAGTTGTTCTTATGCGTCGAAAGGCTATGTTTTTTCTGCCGAATAGGCTTTACCTCCGGACACACTTTAAGACAATGTTGGATTATACCAGGGTCCACCCAAGGCATATCACTCAGGGAGTAGGCAAATAGATCTTTGTTCATTAATAGAAGGGATACAAAACTTTTCCTTGTCACCTTCGGCCAGATTTTTCCCTACTCAGGTACTTCGGCCCGGGACAAGCTTTACATCTTCTATTTCTATTCTATCAAAGTCACTTTTTTCTCTTTCTATTGCCTCTTCACTGACCATGCTCATTTCTCCCGAAGTTTGTGCGTGAACTTTCATTGGGCTTTGTCTTGCTTTTATAAAGGCTTTCCTTACTTCGGGTTGATCGATGAATATTTTTGTGTCCCATTCGTTTGTGCTGAATGTGATCGTCAGGTATCTCACATCTGGATGAATGTGAAGGTTACCTTGTGTCTGCCTCCATAGGATAGCATTTTATGAAGAAGGGGCATCTATGACGATGAACCTCGTCATTGTTGAGCCAAAGAGCTTTTCCTTATTTTTAACCGTGGTTCCCCTTAGCATCAAAGGCAAATTGATCCACCTAAGCATAGGGACTTGGAAAAGACCTACGCCAAAAGTATGAGAAGTGATGGGTTTGAGATCACTCTTGGTGATGCCCAGGTTAGGCAACAAATAGGAGAACAAGACATCAGTGTTCTACCTGTCATCTATGAGCACCCTCTTGACTTCCCAGCTCCCTATCCTTGCCATTATTAGGAGAAGGTCGTTGTGTGGAAACTTCACTATAGACCCATCCTTTTGAACAAGTTTGTTCGCCGGTTGTCGAATTCCATTATTGAAATTTCTCGGACATTCCTTTTCCTCTCGGCCGAGGGTATTCCAGCAGTGATGGTCTGGATTACTCCTCCTGAAGGTGGTGGGTGCTTCTTGGGACTTTGGTTCCGAAGTCGGTCGGAATCATAGTCCTCATCCTCTTATTTTCTCTCTTCTTCCTTTCATCCTTTGGGCGACGACATCCGCAGGTAGTGCCGAACTTGCCCCTGCTTGATTAAAGATTCAATGTACTTTCTCAGCTAGAAGTAGTCCTCGGTGTCATGCCCATGGTCTCAGTGGAACTAATAGTACTTCTTCGTGTTTTTTTTTTGTTGTCCGAGGTCATGGCCTTCGGACGTTTGATCGGGTTTCCTTACCTTTCCATGGCCATCAGTATGTTCGCGTTCTTGTAGTGTTTAGGGGATTGAACAACATCGGCTTCTTCCCCCTTTGTTTGCAAGGTCTACCCCCGCCCTTGGTTGGATACCGAGATTGGTGACTCTAACCCTCGGAGTGGTTATGATCAGACTTCGGGCCTCCCATCCTCAGCTCTTTGGCTATCATGTGTTGCTTTATCCTTCAGTAGAGTTCTCCAAGGGTGTCGGGGGGATCTTTGGAGAACTCGTAGAAGAGTTGGGAGTCTCTCCTAATTCCCTTGATCATGGCGAGGATGCGGAGTTAGGGTCTGAAGTCGGGCACACTGAGGGCTTCCCTATTGAACCTCTCGACATAGTCCCGAATGGTCTCCCCATTCTTTTGTGCAATGTCAAACATCTGGATAGGCATCTTTGCCGTCAACCTACTTCTGATGAACTGTTGTGTAAATGTGGTAGATAACTCCTAGAAACCCATTATAATTCTAGGAGCCAGGGAATTATACCATGCAGTTGCCGGCCCTGAAAAGGGTGGTGTCATCAGCACCGTGCAACACCGTGCTACGCCTATATTTCATTAGGTGAGCTAGGGGGTCACAACACCCATCATATGTTTCCAACCATGGTACTCAGAAGTCACTTGGTATAGGTGCCTTTACTATTGCATGGATGAAGGGTGATTATTCTTCGGTGAAGGTCTCCGACAACCTTGACCAAACAGGCTTTCAGGAGACTTGCCTTTCTACCTTTTTCAATCTTTCTAGGATCTTCTCCATGAGGATGGTAGTGTCGTCCTCTCCTCGCTGCCTGGTAGTCACCGGCAACGGAGAGTGATGTCTTCTTTTCGGTGAGTAGCTTTGTTGGCGGGGGAACAGGGACTTCCTATCTAGGGATGGACTTCGCCGGTGGGAAGTTCTAGGGCCTTTTGATACTGTTCCACTAGTGTGACATCCTTTAGATGATATATTCTCTATTGATGACTCATCGTGAGAACCCCCACTTTGGGAGTTCCGGTGAGGTTACGTTGGGCTCTTCTCCTGACGGGTACTAGGAGAAGGTGGCCTTCCCCTTGGGGTTTGTTGTGACCTTTTTGATCAAGTTGTTGGGTCATTTCAGCCACAGATAGAGTGCTAAAAGTCACATAGAAAACCCATCGTGACTGTCAGAGGACGTTCATCCTCAGGTAAATAAGTTACCACTGCAGGCTGTTTAGTTGCCGTTTAAATTTCTAGCACCGACTGGGACCTTGGTAGTCCCTTGTCCTTAGAATGCCGAGTCTTAACAACGATGACCTGAGAATGGGTTCCTACAGATGGTGCCAAATGATGCCCAATAGAAACTTCATTGAATGACATGTTGACCTGCAGTATGGATTTCCGGTGTGAGAGTATCTGAAACACTTAGAAGAACAAGCGTTAGGAGCTCCTCGGAGTGTGTTTCCGGGGAGGTGCCTCCGACGCCCATGTCAGTATTTGTGAGAGTGGTAGTAAAGAGTAGAGAGTAAGGAATAGAGAGAGAGTCCCGTATGTCTTTACCAAGGACCCTCCTAAGTATTTATAGGAGGGTGGAGGGAGGAGGTCGTTTGACACAGCCTGTATAGATCATGACATGTGTATGGTCAGATCCGATCTATACCTTCGGGGGCAAGTATCTCCAGCTGGCCGTAGGCCGTTCTGGCCAGGAGGCAAGAGCATCTGTGAGGTCTTTTTGTCAGAAGCTCTCTAACCATTTTTGTCGTATCTTCGTAAGAACCCTTCGGGGACCCCTTTGGGTAGAGATTTATCCCCAAGGGCTACTAGGGAAGGTGCTTCGGAAGGGTGGACCATCTTCGGGTGACTTCATCCTCTGCCGAGGATGGTGGATCAGCTTTTCCAAGGTTGGTGGCTTTGCAAATCCAAGGGTGATGAGGACGTCTTTTCCCGAAGTTGGGCATGTTACTCTTTGAGGGTGGTGTAGAGAATGCCCTGAGGTTGGGGCTAAGTTCCTTTCGAAGGTGGCATCAAGTTAGCCAATCTGGAGATCTCAGGGGCATTAGCCCTTCGGCTATCAGAAACCATCTTCTAGGGTTTATCTTTCTACAAGAACAACTAGAATCATTTTTGAATCCAAGGGAAAGATGCATATTTGAATCCTTACCATAAAGTAAACCTTTGGATGCATAATTAAGCATGTTTCTTCCACAACCTTGTTGCTCTGTGGCCGAAGGAAGCTTCTCCACTTAGATTTTTACTTGATTTTGCCTTATCCTCCTTAGAACAGCATATTCTCTAACTTTGGCTCTCTGGTTTAGCTTTTTCTCCATTGAAGGCTAAATGGAATCAGGCCAGCAACAACCCAGAACTAATGAAACCACGCACATCTAGCCATGGACATGTGGCACCACTATTGGCCTAAACTTCCACTTAATCTTCTTATTTCTTTACATGGTACATTCCATGCTTTTCCATTGTGTTTGCTTCAATTTCATCACTTAGTATACCTTTCAATTTGATTAATTAAGTCCACAATGCCTTTTTTAGCAGAAAAACAACATTATCTCACATAAGCACACTAAGCACCTTTTTTCTTGGACTGATTAGATGAAAACACTTTGTCATGCTTTCCTTGCAACTTTCATCCATTTTTATTGACTTGTATGCTAACTCACTTCACCATACTTCCAGCCCTAGGCCTATACAAGTCATAGGCATGACATTGGTGGTCAAAAATTTTGAATAATTTCTACAACATTGTGCTTAATTGTCAACAAGATAGGACGTGTGGGAGTATTTATGAGCATGGTATTGAGTTGATAAGATAGCTTATACAGATGCATAAGGCTCAGAAAGCTCGTACTTTTGCTATATCTGATTTGTCTATTGTTGGTTCATGCATAGGAGACCCAGAATTTGTGTCATCAAATACTTATATCTTGAGATATAGAAGGAGATCTAGAGGCCATGGTCATGGAAGATGTGGAAATGTATGATTTTTTTTATCTTTCTCAAAAAAATTATTTTATTATAATAGGGCACAACTAAAGGTTTGGATAGGATTTTTTCTATTTTTTATAGGTTATTTTTTTGCTGATGTTAAATTTTTTTATTTTCATATATGATTTACTATGTGTACATTTGTTATATGTAATGTATAGAGATGCGTTTGATTTTTTTCCAGTGCATTTACTTATATGATATTGATATTTTGAAATAGATGTTTATTTAGTTTTTTGCTTTTGACATGTATGGATTGTTTGAGAGAACTGTAAAAATAGAAGAAGGAATTTGCATAAATGTAAATCAAATTTTAAAAGTGTGCACTTTTTTATTATTGATGCGGGAGATTTTTACAATAGTGTTAAGGGATGTATTCAAATTGTTTGTGACATATGTACAAATATGGCATAGGATGTGTATGGTGTTGTTAGTTGTGTATGATAGATAAAATCGATTGCAAAATATTATAAGAAAGATAGTACCACGTCTGTTCTTAGCAAATGATAAAGCAAAGCTATTTTTACACTACAAATGTTGTGTACAAGCCAAACGCTATCGCCTCTATCTGGCCGAACTCCCTGCCACAAGAATGGCCAGAAGAAGCTGGCGCTACCCGAGAAAAGGTGTGATCAGGCACCTCGGGAGATAGCCGAAGAGCTCCGAGCCCAGCACGTCAGGACACTACTCGCCCCCCCAGGGTTGTGAACAGATCGCCTTCGGAAAAGCGGCACCAAACATAGCGAGCCGAACACGATATCCCCGAAGGCGGAACTCCCTGAAGCTGGGAACCCCCGAGCTCAGGGCTTGTTTCCCGAAGAGGCTCTGTCCGTACCAAAGGACGACCTCACCCAGGGACCTCGGGAGTACGGCAGGAGATTTATGGAAGCATTTAAGGAAGCCTCTGACACATCCAATCACAGACGCCACAATCCGCCTCAAAAGGCGCTCTGCCACGCTGACGCCATCAAAATCACATCATGGCCCGTCTCAGCACATGGCTCAAGGTAACCTACTATCTGTCTCCTATGCCCAGAAAGTCAGGAACGTCCGACCGAACACGTGTCGTGATCTGAACGGGCTAGGCACTCTTATAAATACCAGGAGTTAGTACCAGACAAGAGGTTGGTTAGCTGGCGAAATACGGCTCCCATTACCAGGCAAAACTCATCAGCCCTTTGTGCTATTTTTTCTGCCTTTCTCTCGGCCACCACTGACTTGGGCGTCGGAGGCTCCCCCCCCGGAAAAACACTCCGGGGGCCTCCTAACCTTTTGTTTCTGAGCTTTCAGGCACTCTCCTTTGGGCTGTCCAATCCACCAGGCGTTCTTCCTCCCAGAAGTCCCTCCACCAGTCACTATGACTATAAACGATGAGGCCCCTAGCCATCATTTGGCGCCGTCTGTGGGAACCCGCTCTGAGATCGCCGTCGTTGAGACTCGGCGTTCTAAGGACAAGGGACTCCCGAGGTCCCCGTCCGCGCCTGAGATACAACCGGTTGCTGAGCAAACACTCCCAGGGACTTCTGCGCCCGAGGAAGACCGCCCTCTGGTAGTCACCATGAGTTTCTTGAGGGACTTTCAGCGTTCGGTCGTGTCTGAAGTGACACAGCAGATCGGCCGAAGGTGGCCGCAGCAAGCACAGGCCCAGAGACCCCCCTCAGTGACACGCCCTCGGGAGAGGAGTCCCAAGTCTACACATCGCAGTTTGGGGAGTGGAGACCCTCGCGAAGAATCATCCACAGAAATTATAGCCCTCGGGAAACGTTCTGTGGGACAAACCAGGTCCAAGCGACTGAGAGTCTCACAGCGAAGCAGTTCGTCGCCTGAGGCGAGGTCCTTGTCCCCTCAGCGCCGAACTCGCCCCCCGAAGAGGCGCCGACGATCTTCATTCCCTGAAGAAGGCCCTAGCGCCACAGTGCTCATGGAGAAGATACTAGCACGGCTGGACAGAGTGGAAAAACAAGTGGCCAGAAAATCCGTTTGGGCCAGACCCTCGGGAACATCCTGCGAAGGTGACTCCCCATTCATTCAGGCCGTCGTTGAGGCAGCTATGCCAGGCGACTTCAGAGTACCTCGGTTGGAAATTTATGATGGTCGTACTGATCCGCAGGCCCACCTGACGAAGTACAGACGCAGCATGATAATGCACGGTGCTGACGACGCTACCATGTGCAAGTGCTTCGAAGTCACCCTCACAGGGCCAGCCACGGCGTGGTACAATTCCTTGCCCCCAGGGACCATTACTGAGTTCCGGGAGTTGTCCACAGCCTTCACCCAGCAGTTCATTGGGAGCAGACCTACTGCGAAGATGCCTGTACAGATGTTCGACATAGAGCAGAGGAACGGAGAAACCATCCGAGACTATGTCGAAAGATTCAACAGAGAAGCTCTGAGCGTCCCAGACTTCCGGCCCGAAATCCGCATTCTTGCCATGACACGGGGCCTTCGGCGAGACTCACAGCTGTTCTACGAGTTCTCAAAAGACCCCCCGGAGACCCTCGGAGAATTTTACCGAAGGGCGGAACAGCACATGACAGCCGAGGAACTAAGAATGGCAGGGCCAGAATCCGATCACCACCGCGCCGAAGGGTCCAATCAACAAGCTCGGCATCCGACCGAACAGGCAGGACGACCTCGGAGAATGCGGGGAAGGAAACCCCAAAGTTTCACACCATTGAGCACTACACGGACCAACATTCTCATGGCGCTGGAAAGGCAGGGGAAGCAAATTCGGCGGCCAAGGGCCATGGCCGCCGATAACAAAAAGAATGACAAGAAGTTCTGCCAGTTTCATCGCGACCACGGCCATGACACCGAAGATTGCTTCCAGCTAAAGAAGTACATAGAGTCGCTGATAAAACAGGGCCAACTTCGAAAATACCTGAGGATGTCACCCCCGAAAGGCAGAAAAATGGAGGAAGAAAGGGCCGAAGATTTAGAACTTTGACTCCGACAGGCGGAAAAACCGAAGTCCAAAAACGCGCCCTCCACCTCTAGCAGGGGTTATCCAAACCATCATCACGGGGCTACCATCCTCGGAAAGAAAGCGGAAAGCCAGAGAAATTGCAGTCATGGAGTATCAAAGTCCATCAAAGAAACTGGCTCGCAAAGATAGCTCCACCGTCGTCTTCCCCCACGATGATCCGCTGCTGATCACGGCAAGGATAGGGAACTGAGGCGTCGAAAAAGTGTTGCTTGATGATGGCTTAAAAGCTGACGTCTTATTCTCACACCTGCTGTCGAGTTTGGGCATCTCCAGCAGCGAACTAAAGCCTGTCACCTCGCCCACTTTTGGGGTTGGACCATCCAAACTCCCCGTCCTCGGTTGATCCCGCTGATGATGAAGGGACTTCGGTAAGAGGAGCAGCTGAATTGTACGCATCCACAATGGCGAGAATCATCGTCATGGACGTCCCATCCTCGTACAACGTCATCCTTGGAAGACAGACAATGGGGAACCTGCATATTCGCCCTGATGTGAAGTACTTGACTGTCACATTCGCGACCAAGGATGGAGATGCAGAGGTCTTCCTAGACCAAGCCGAGGTAAGAAAGGTGTTTGTAAAAAAACGAAAAGCTCCGGCGAGCAACCTCGCGCAAACGATGGAGGCAAAGGCGCTAGAAAAAGGCAAAGAAGAAGATCTCGCCAAAGCAGAAACGGAAGCAGTAGAGCTTGTCCCAGGTCAATCTACCCGAATAGGGAAGAGCTTGGCCGAAGGTGACAAGGAAAATCTTGTATCCTTTTTGCTAGAAAATAAAGGTCTGTTTGCCTACTCGCCAAAAGATATGCCGGGGATAAACCCTGGCATAATACTGCACAGCCTCAAGGTAAGCCCGGAAGCAAGGCCTGTCTGGCAAAAGAAACAAAGCATCTCATCCCACAAAAGCAACTTTGTCGAAACCGAAGTCCAGCATCTCCTAGATGCTGAAGTTATCAGGGAGGTCAAGTACCCCGAATGGTTGAGCAACATGGTCATTGCCACGAAAGAAGGTAGCAGCAAAACTCCGGATGTGCATCGACTTCAGAAACTTGAACGATGCTTGCCCGAAAGACTCATACCCTCTGCCGCCAATAGATCAACTGGTAAATGCAACTGTTGAGTATGGGCTCCTAAGTTTCCTAGATGCCTTCAGTAGCTACCATCAGATAAGGATGAACCCCGAAGATGAAGAGAAGACTGCCTTCATTACCGAGGGAGGAGCATATTACTATATCAGGATGCCCTTCGGGCTAAAAAATGCAAGGAGCCACCCACCAGAGGTTGATGAACAAGGTCTTCAAGGACCAAATGGGGAGAACCATGGAGGTATATGTTGATGATATGATAGTCAAGAGCAAGCTGCCCGGCTACCACGTTGCAGATTTAGAGGAAACCTTCCAAAAGCTCAGAGCCTTCGGGATCCGCCTTAATCCTGAGAAGTGCATCTTCGGGGTGACCTCGGGAAAATTCCTTGGGTACATGGTATCCGAAAGAGGCATCGATGCTAACCCCGAGAAGATTAAGGCTCTGCTTGGATTCCGAACTCCTGCCACAGTCAAAGACGTGCAGAGACTCACCGGAAGAATAACCTCTCTGAGCAGGTTTATTTCCAGGTACGGAGATAGGTGTCGACCCTTCTTCAAAGTCCTCACAAAGGCAGCAAAAATGGAAGGCGACCTCGGAAGGAATGATCATCCTTGGGATGAAGATTGCCAAAAGGCCTGGGAAGAACTCAAAGTCTACCTGGCCAGCCTGCCGACTCTGCGACAACCTCGGGAGGAAGAGCCCCTCGTACTCTACCTCGCCGTCACAGAAAAAGCTGTGAGCTCGGTCCTTGTGAAAGAAGAAGGGCCAAAGCAATGGCCGGTCTACTATGTCAGCAAGTCCCTGCATGGCACCGGAGTCAGGTACCCTTTGCTTTAAAAAGCTATATATGCCTTAGTGCTTGCAGTGAGAAGGCTGCGGCCATACTTTCAGGCTCAGCCCATCATCGTCCGAAGTAGTCTGCCACTACGGGATGTCATGAAGAGAGTTGATCATTCGGGAAGGCTCTCCAAGTGGTGCATAGAGTTGGGCAAGCACGAAATCACGTATGAGCCTCGGAAGGCCATAAAAGCCCAAGCACTGGCAGATTTTATCGCCGAAATACCCACCACTGAGGAGAGCCATTCAGATCCAAAAGAGGGTGAGCCATAATGGACCTTGCACGTAGACGGAGCCTCAGCTCCGAACACCAGGGAGCTGGAGTAATTATCAGGGGCCCCGAAGGCCTGGAGGTAATGAAGGCTATCAAGTTCAGCTTCAACATCACCAACAATGTAGCTGAGTATGAAGCCATTATAGCGGGATTACACTTGTCCAGAAAGATTGGCGTGAGAAACTTAAAGGCTCACAGCGATTCCCAGCTGGTAGTTCGGCAGACGGCAGGAGATTATGGGGCGAAGGACCCAATCTTCGCTAAATATCATGAGCTAGTAGCAAAGCTCATCCAAGAGTTTGACACCGTACGGATCGAAAATGTACCACGGCGGAATAACACTGAGGCAGATTGCTTGGCGAAGTCTAAAACATACACCGAGGTGCTAGACCATCCGAGCATCTCAGTGCTGAGCATGATGACCTCGGGAACAGGGTGGAAAGATCCAATAAAAAGATACCTCGCAGAGAATTTGCTCCCCGAAGACCCCGGCGATGCTGTAAGACTGCGAAGACACTCCGGAAGATTCTTCCTGATTGGCGAAGAGTTATACCAACAGGGATATGCGAACCCGCTGCAAAGATGCGTGGCTGAAGAGGATACTGAAATGGTCCTTGAAGAAGTTCACGAAGGCATGTGTGGTTCACACATTGGAACTGATGCCCTTGCAGCAGTGTTACTTCGCCAGGGATACTTCTGGCCTACCCTGAGAAAGGACGCAAGACAGTTTTTCCGGAAATGCGGTAGCTGCCAGAGATATGCAAAAATCCAGAGGACGCCCTCGGAAATGGTAACGTCGGCAGACTATCCTTGGCCCTTCGCAGTCTGGGGTATAGACCTTATTGGGCCACTCCCCACAGCGCCCGGAGGCGTGAAATTCTGCGTGGTAGTAGTGGACTATTTCTCAAAGTGGGTAGAGGCAGAACCACTAGCAACTATCTCGGCAAAAGAAGTGCAGAAGTTCGTATGGAAGAACATCGTATGCAGATTTGGCATACCGAGGGTACTACTAGCTGATAATGGATCCCAGTTCATAGACAAAGGATTCCAGGAATTCATCAGCGACCTCGGAATAAAGATGCACTTCGCCCCAGTAGCTCACCCCCAAAGCAACGGGCAGGTGGAAGTATCGAACAGGACCATAAAAGATGGCCTGAAAAAGAGACTAGGGGAAGCCAAGGGGAAATGGCCGGGAGAACTCCAACGTGTATTATGGAGCTACCGAACGACGCCCCGAAGAGCCACAGGGGAGACTCTTTTCTCACTCGTCTTCGGAACAGAGGCCATTATCCCAGTAGAGATAGTTCAACCTTCAGTACGGGTGCAAGTATTTGATGAAGGTGGTAACGACCTCGGTCTGAGAACCAATCTCGATCTTGTGGCCCAACACAGAGAAATAGCCGAACTGAGAAGAAAAGCTTCCCAGCAAAGAGTGGCCGCGGCTATAAACTTACGAGCCAGGCCAAAAGAAATCAAGAAGGGAGACCTCGTTCTCCAAAAGGCCGACTTTGCACCTCGTAGGCCATCCCATGGCGTATTTTGCGCAAACTGGCAAGGACCCTACCTGGTTCTTGCCGAAGTACGAAAAGGCGTGTACAAGCTTGGCGACGCCGAAGGCGTAGAATTGAAGAACACTTGGCACTCAGACGCCTTGAAAAAATTCTACGCGTAAGGTTGAGCGGAAGAGGTATGTTGTACAAAAAATGTTCTAAGTACAGTAGTATCTTGAGAAAATTCCTTAAGTACAGAAATGAACAAAATTCCGCGCAAGACGCTCGCCATGATAAAGCGTAGATATGGCTTTCCAAAGTCCCTTGAGCCGCCACGCTCGGGAAAGATGGAAAACAAAAATATCGCAGAAGTACTCGCCGTAGCCAGCGCAGAGATAATTTCCTGAGCTCCCTTGAGCGAACGTGCTCGGGAAAATGGGAAGTGAAAAATCTCGCGGAAGGTTTTCCGAACTCCCTTGAGCAAATATGCTCGGGACACCTGGAAAAACAAAAATTTGACTGAAGGTTTTCCGAAGTCCCTTGAGCAATCATGTTCGGGAAAAATTGGAAATGCAAAAGCCTGCAAAAAGACTTAGTCAAATTTTCTCAGACTTTCTAGAATGTCTCTCGAGTAAAACGCACTCAGGACAAAGGAAGGTAAAAAAGTTTCTTTGATCGCAAGTTTTCTGAAGTCTCTTGAGCGAACGTGTTCGGGACGATGGAAATAAAGAAACTTAAAGAAACACTTAGCCAAAAAATCTTCATTAAGAGCAAAGCTGCCTTACAATAACGAAGTGCCCGAAGAAAGAGTACAGAATAGAAGGGAAGGAAAAGGGGCCCTAAAAAAGCCTAAGGGTACGCGGCGTCCTAAGAGCCACTCGTTTGTCCACCCTTTTCCGCCACCTTCCGCGCTGGAATTGAAGGAGGAAGCTTCAGATGTTCGATCTTGGACCATTTCCACCGAGGTCCTCCAGGAATGTTTAGACCCTCTAGAAAAGAGAGGTCCAGACCTGGGAACCTCTGGAGAACCTGGTGCCGAACGAGACAGAAGCCGTCCTGAAACGCGACCTTGTTCATTTGATCAGACTTGTTCTTCTTAAGCTCAAGGTCGTCAAGCTCGTCCTTCAGATCCCCGACCTCCTCTTCCAGCACCTTTATCCGCTCCTCCCCCTTTGGCACCTCCTTCAAAGACTGGACCTCGGCTTGAAGGGCTTTCTTCTCAGACAAGAGCGTGACTATGATATTCTCTTTCTTTGCCTTGTCTTGGAGAAGGTCTTGGTTTGCAGCACGCAGCCCCGCCACGTCATTACGGAGGTCGGCAATCTTCCGGGAGGAGTCCGCCATCAAGACTTCCTTCTCTTTTCGGAACTCCTCCCGAAGGGTGGCAGCTTCCTCCTTCGCAGCATCTGCCAGCTGCTGGTTCTTGGCGGTCAATTTCGAGCACGTCGCTTTCGCCTTTTCTAGGGCCTCTAAGGCCGAAGCTCGGAATGCAACGTCTGCCTGGCTACCCGAACTCGGAGAAAGCCGGCGTACCCCAGCAGCTGCAAAGAAGATAAAACGCAAGGTCAGTAAGAGCCAAACACTTAGGAAAAAATTGAAGGGGAAGAGCTGTGAAGGATATACCTGAGCAGCATGCTCGGTGATCTTTGCGGCGAGAGTGTTA
>SMDT01002289.1:0-42827 GCA_005392925.1 Aquilaria sinensis
GTGCCCGATTAGTTTTATAAATTTTCCTACATTTGAATTAGAAAAATATGGCAAAAAAAAAGTTCAAGGCATAAATAGGAAAATGTATAAAAGTTAAAGGACCAAGATAAGATTTTTGCCATTATTTTAGTTGTTAACATAGAGAAGAGACTGATCCAATTTCTAACTTTCTTAGGCAGGAGGGGGCATATTAATTTTTTTGAATAGATATTATTAAATTTATAGAGGTTCATTAAAAAATGTAAAGGATTTCAATTATTTAATTATATATCTTTTATCAACATTTTTCTAGAAAAAAAAAGATCCATGGACCCCATATTATCTATGTCCATTCACCACTGTTTGTGTTGATATTTGAACCAAAGCAAGTTAGTCAATCAAATAATGAATAAATAACTCTAGTTCAGTTAAAATTTGTTCGTAACACATTTAGATTGTTATCAAATCAAGCCCAAATAAAAACTAAAGTTCAATTCACAATTTAAGCCAAGCTTTGATTTACCTAATATTCAGCTTGTTCATAGCTTATTCATCTAATTTAAATAAACAGCTCGAACTCATCCTTGATCAATCTAAAGCTCAATCATGATTCTTTCATATTCTTTTGACTTAAAACTTAAACAAGATATCAAGTACTATACACTTTTTAAGCTGAACATGATTTACATACTATTTGGCTCAACTCAGCTAGTCTTCAACCTTAAATTTAAATGAAACGATCTTTAATGCCTTATACAAAAGATCTTGAGATACGAAATTTTATTTATTCAGATAAATTCATTTAAGAATGATCTCCATTTTGGTTGACTTGTAGAGCAAAAAAGTTGTCTGCATGTGGAAAAACAAAAGGGAATAAAAACTTTGACCTACACCAGTATCTTGGTTTTTCTAGTTCAATGCCATCTCCATTGAGCAAAACCATTGTAGGCTATCATATTACGGCTAGGAAAAGAAAATTAATAACAATCATTACTCACTGAGTACAAAATAAAGAACAAAATAAAATTTAAACCGCTCAAACTTTGCGGTCCATAATTGTCACAGATGCAAGTGTAAGTAGAGTATGATCAAATAGACTGTGAATATTTGTGACTATCACAGACCATCACTTCTTTATCATAAAAACATACTCTCATCATTTTGAAACCTTTTATGCTTAAAATTTTTTAACAAAACTATGAGTTTTATACTTTTCTAAATATAATTTTTTTTAAAAAAAATTTAGCAAATATTAAAATAAATAAATTTAAGTTCAATTTAAGTAAAAAAAGCTGAAATTATGCAAAGAATTTGGAACAGATGAAGTAGTATTTTTGGCATATATTCTAATCAGTTTACTCTATTGTACATATCTCTTTTTATATTTATACATATCAAATTCATCAGTTCTGCATATCTTTAATGGAGTAGTATCATGTGAGTGAGGCAGTTTATCTCTTATTTATGACCCTTAAGCAAAGCCCTTGCCCCTTCTTCCAACAAAGTTGAAACATGTCTTTTCTATTTCATTTTAAAGGTAGTCTGGCCACTTCATCGATTCCAGCTTTGATCTGTCACAACAAACTTGGCATTCCATCTTGAAAATGGATATCCGCTTTGAGAGATGTTTTGGCATCTGAAGATGTCAGATTTCAAAGGCAATGTCCGGGTGTATAGGCTCTATATCGTATCTACGATCTACTCTTGCTGGAGTAAATAGATCTAGAGCCATAGCAAATATTTGCGATCCCATAGTTCCTTATAGCTTAGTTATTGATGTACTTGCCTTCTATTCTAGGAAGGACTTAAAACTTAATCAAACTACTTTAATGTACCAGTCCGAGAGTCCACAAAAGGTATTTACTGAAACAGTTTACCTGCATAGCATTATGTACAAGATAATACCAGGAATGTTACTTCAAGAAGGGCATGCACATCCTGCCTGGAGTGAAAACCCCAAAGAAGCTAAATCAAATAAAATCTTCAGGCTAAACAAAATACATCCTAGAATAGCTAGCTCAAGCACGCAGCTGCCTTCGTACCTAGCTGGATCATATATAGTGTGTCAAGAGTTATTTGGAGTATTCCATAAATGCCCCCAAACAGGCCCATTAAAACATAAAAACAACAAAGTCTCAAATGGAGATAACGTGCACATTAGCAGACACCTTTTTGCAAGCATTCACCAAACTAGAAGCCACTAAGGTCATGGAAGTTGGGCATATGATTTTCATGCTTTCCAGAGATTCTCCATGCTTTGCCAAGTACTTGATTAGTTTTGTCGCATTGTCCTCCTCTCTCCGAATCTCCATAATAGCCATTTTCAGTTGATGGACAAATTCCAGCTCTTGAGCCTCCCAAATACTCCATCTTAAACCCAAATACTTTCACCGGAGCAACTGTCTCCACCTTAAAATAAAAATTAGAAAAAATAAATAAATAAAAAACAAACAGGGGAAGCCACAGGCATAAGAGAATAGGGTGAAAAAAGGAGAGAAGAAAATAGAAGTTGTTAGCTAAGCGAAACTTGTCAGTCTAGAGAGATGGAAAAAAGGTCAAAAAAAGAAAAGCACATAAACCTTAGATGATGTCACATGTATATTCTTCAATGCAGGCATTGTCCTCAGACATGATGTAATCGCAAGCACTTCATCATCAGTTAAGTTGAAATCCCCTATATGAAGGGTCTCCATTCCTAATAAAACTGGGTTGCAGCATGCTTCCAAATGCCGAGCTAAAATCTGCAACAAATTGGGAGTGAAAACTTTGAATAAAAAAAAAGATTAAAGGTACCAAAAACAATAACAGAGATATACATTTAAAGTCAAGTAAACAGTTTAAACTGTTATAATGCCAAGTTCTTCAAAATAAAAGTTCACAAGAATATCCTCAATTCATCACGTTAGAACATGAGATCCTTAATTGAATCATATAAATTCAAGCCCTTGACTACAATCTGATTTGAATGGGTAAGAGTCTCCAACTTAATTAAATAAAATTCTAAAATCTATTAATTGACTTTGCATACACTGTACAAGACTGTTTTTGTATTTTAGCCTACAAGAAAAGCACATGCACGCGCACACAATAACTCCTGTTGGGACTAGACTTTGCTAGACCATAACTGTGTTCGATGAACCAGAGATGCATACAAGGAACAGAAAATGCATCAAAAACTGTTCTTGAAAAATGTTAACAGAAAGATGAACTCGCAAGAGAAAGAATGGTAGTTTACTTTGTATTCACGTGCTTACAGGGCTATGCAATAGATGATCCAAACTAACAGTATGCAGTAAAAGTACAAGCTGCCTAAAAATAAAATATTTTTCCCGCCTTATGTGGTTTTAGAAGTGATTGACTACTATGAGGTGCAAGAAAATTACAACTAAAAGAAATGTTGGATGTGGTCACCTCAAATGTCTTGGCATCAATGCGTAAAGATGCTGACCCCCCTAATACAGCCCTAAAAATCTATTCCACATAGTATTTGGAGAACTCATCAAACATACTACCAAAGGGCAGCTTGACATGAATAACAACACTCTTTATATTGGCCCAACACAGATAAGTGGATAAGGCTCTCACAGGAAGTCCACTCCATTCAAATTGCTGCAGTTTAGGGACATCCAAGAAAAGCCAAGAGCGATCGACAGAAAAAGGATACCAAGTTATAGACACGCTTCTAAGTTCTGATGTTGACATAAAGATATAGCAGAGGTCACTGGGTTTCTCATTGATAATTTTCACATGCTAGTAAAATCTATGCCTCTCATCCCACTAAACTCACTTAAGTGTAATGACTTGAGTTTTGGGAAGAAAGAGGAGATTAGCCTGTTAAAAGGCTTGCTAGAAAGTTTGACAGATTGTAAGCTGAGCTTTTCAACATGTGAGAAAGAAGTCCAGGCAGTAGGAATGTCAAGTATGAAATTATTCATGCTCACTATAAGATTCCTCAGACCCAAGGAAGCGAATAAGTAGTAGCTGGGAAGTTTACACCACCCCGAAATAATTTTGACCTGCAAGCGCTTAAGGCCCCGATTGATGATGCTTTTTTTCAAGCATTTTGCTACAAGGGATCCTTCATTGTTATAATGGTTACCTCTTTTATGTTTTCTACCACAAATAAGACACTCCTCAAGAAACGACCACAGGATACAAAGTTGCTTAATGGTTGAGCCAGGGAGACGTTGATCAACAAAGTACTTTTGCACAAAACTATTGAAGCAAGATCGAGAGCTTAAATCAAGTGCATGGTTCCTGTTATCAACTGACAGATAAGAAGGAGAAATACTTAAATGGTGGCATCTTTTTAAGATGACCATCAACCGACCAAGGTCATCTATGTTATTGAAACTAAGAATGTGGTAAATGACATTATCGGGAAAGCTGTTGAACCTGCCAGGGGCGGAGCCAGGATTTTAAGTTCGAAGGGGCCGGACTTCATTTTAACAATACTAAAAAATTAAGGGGGGCCATAGTAAAAGTAATGGGGTATTTTAGCTTTATTTTTACATATATACATAGATAATATATATAATTTTAAAAAAAATTAGGGGGGGCGGGCACCCCCCAGCCCCCCTACTGTCTCCGCCACTGGAACCTGCCACCAAGTGCAACAAAATCAGTAGGCATAATTTCAATCACTGCATAAGATTCTTCGCAGATCTCCTTGGGCAGCATCACCCCAAGAATTTCCATCTCATGGCCAACAGAAGGCATTCGGTTAAGAAACCCAGAATCTGAAATCATAGCAGAACAATCGGCAAAAACCTTATATAAGAAGATAAATAACCGAAGCTAACCTGCCAATACTAAAGATATCACTAATCATTCAGTCTTAACTTTAGCGTTCCATTCCTTCACAAATAGGTAATGGGTGAAAGATGTTTAAATAAACAAATGGACTAAAGTGCATAGAGTAGCTTTAGGGGTGTGATAATAAATCCATTCATGAACTTCCATTACATTGCGATCAGAAGCCATTTGGTTTACAAACCCAAATTCCCAGAATCTGAAATCATAGCACAATAGTCGCCAGAACCAGAGGGCTCAAATAAACAAGTGATGAATTGATATTTTGCAGTGAGAAACTCTTCATTAGACTGAGTTTAATGATCCAGACTGCATATTAAAACACTTTTATGGCCTTCAATTGGCATTTCTAGAAGATAAAGTGAACAAGGTTAACCAGTACAATCTTGAGTTAACCAAGCAACAACACAACCCAATAAGAATGAAACAACTAGTAGCAAAGCCTACTACATAAAAACCCAAAACAAAAACATGCATAACAAAATCAGCCTACGCATTTGATTAAACTAAGAATAGTTCCCTACAAAGCAAACTCAACAAAGGAGATGCCACTTGCTAAGTGATTGTCTTCGACAGATCTAATGATCATAACACATCCCTGAGCTTCCAATGGCTTGAAGAATCAACAAAGGAAGCAGAAAGCACATAATCATACATTGCTTTATTAACATGAAATCCTCACAACAATTTGCAACCTTCTTGTCTAGGCTACAAACTAGCTATCAGTAAGACCAGTTACTCAAAAGCAAGTCAGAAAATAACCAGCTTAAGAAACAGTTACATACCAGAAGATTTTCAGGGATCACTAATTTGTTTGGCAGAACTAAAAATTCATAAACAGATATTTTTCCAAAAGCAAGAGAAAATAGGTGCTTTAAAACAAACCACTTGCCCAAATATGCCTCAAGCACTTTAAAACAATATCACTTCAACATTTTAGAGAACAGCAAAACAATGCTCAAACAAAGATTTCATTCAGTCTACGGATGAGTCACGAGCCCAAGCACTTAACTCTGTATAAAGGTCAGGATATCAAAGTGCAACTCCATATACGACTGCAGGATCATAATAGTACAAAAAGTGCTTCCATTTCTTTTCTTTTTTTTTTTGGTGTGTTTTGAGTAGGAAAGAAAAATGCTTTCTCAAGGAAAAAAAAAATGAAATTACAATTCAAACGAAGAATTGAATAGAAAGAAAATACAAAACAACCCCAAAAGTGCCCGAAGATTAAAACATTGTGAAAAATGAAAAATACCAGTAACACGAAATCGAACCACAAAAGCCAGGCCCTCCCAGAATACCAAAATTGAATCCACCTAAGCACGCTAGTATGTTCCAAAGCACTCCACCACGGAATTTAAAACAGCCCATCAAAACATGCTTGACCATCAACAAATTTTAACACCACAGGAGACAACCTGAAGCAGGACTCACAACTCAATCAAGACAAGCACTATGCCTCAATCAATTCCAGTTCTAATTATCGGAACCCAACAGAGCATAATCGGTTTAGCCATATCTCCTAATTGATTTACACTAATTGACGAATGAAAAGTTGCAAATCAAAAGGCATGAACAAAATCAAGACAAGCACTCTGCCTCAATTGAGTCTATTTCTAATTATCGGAACCCACCAAAACAAAAATTAGTTCAACCATATCTACTCATCCATTTATACCAACTGACGAACGACAAATTACAAAGTGAGAAGGCTTAAACAGAAGCAGATTATGAGCAAGATGCAAACCTGAATTCAGCAATTGGGTCAGAGATCTTCAAGAAAATCTTCCCTTAATCTGGTAAGATCGAGACAAAGAGCTCCGTCGAGCGTCTAGACGAGTGGTACGCAGACGGACAGAAATCTGATGAGTGTCGCATGAGAGTGATTTGCGATTTTAACGGGGAAAGGTGTTCCAAAAAAAAAAAACGCTAAATTTCACGATCTGCCCTAAAAACCTATTTCGCACAGATGCCCTCAAATTGTTGAACGTAGCAAATTTAGGTCTAAAATTAAGAGACATTGTGAAATGGGGACTCCGTCTTTTAATCTCTGTCAGGGTTCGGCTGAAGTCCGACGTGGCAGCTGGGAAGTCAGATATGGTTGCTTGCTTGGCTGAGGTGGGAGTCAAAACCAGTGGCGGGATAGATTTTGGAGGGGCGGGAATAGGAAATCAGAGGTATTTATGGTGGATTTGGGGAGGGGAATGGGAAATGTAGCTGGCAATGTCAGAAGGCAAAGGTCGTAGTTGGGTTTCAATGAAGAAAGAAGTAGTTCCGTTGTGCAAATGTGGGAAAGAGGCCAAAGTAATTACGGCATGGAAACCGAATAATCCTGAAAGGAGATTTTGTCGGTGCTACTGATTTGGGGTAACCACTGTTTTAGTCTTTTGTATGTTAGTCGCTGTAGGGGAGTTGTGAAATTTGAAAGCTAATAATATGGTTATTAATAATATTGTTGGCAGGAAAAAGATGGGTGTCAGTTTTAGATTTGGCATAATGATGAATTTCTAGAACAGGGGAAGAGAGTGATGAATGGGTTGTTGAAAAAACTTCACGGGTTGGAGATGGAAGAGAAGAAATTGTGATGGCTGTCAGTTGTACAATTCAAAATACTGTCACAAGGCATACAATACCATTAAGGTTAAGGGATTAGCCTGGATTTACAAAATCCCTTAACACAAAATCTGAAAGTCATACAATACCTTAAAGGTTAAGCCTAGAAGCCTATGTCAAAATCCCACAACACAAATCCCACAGCAAAATGACATCTGCATGATAATCCTCGCAAAAAAACCCACAAGGCCACAAGCAAGAATTATTATAACTCATGTTTTTCATTTACCCATGCTACATATAAGCCAAGTCAACAATGCGAGTAAGGTGAATCTTCCACCAACCATATTTACTGGGTAGTATGTATCTTACTACAACTTCGAATTAAACTTTGATTTTTCAGAGATTAACAAAGATTGAGCCTCTAATAGGAATAGGACAGAGTCCGAAACCGGAACCTCACCTGATGACGGGGAGGCACATGCCAACCCACCAAAGCTACGTGCACCAACCGTAATTATTGAATAGCCATGTTGAAACGTTGCCCTTTAAAAACTTTCATGCCAATGCCCAATGACAGATTCATTTGTCCAATATGGACCCCCCTTTTTTTATAAAATTGTTAGTAATAAGTATATAATTTAGTAATTAAACCCTTTAATTTGTTTAATGGACCATCTTAATTTTTATAACATCTATGGGGCACATAAATAAGCATTTCTTACCTAAAAAAAAAAAAGAAAGAAAAGGCTTGCCTCTGCCTCTCACTACAAACTATTTTATAATTACAAAAATCTAATTTTACCCCTAAACTTTCTTATATTTTTCCATCTCGACATTTAAAATTTTTCACCACTCTTTTTTCTATTTAAACATATATAAAAATTCACACAATAGTTAATTTATAAATTTATTTATTTCAAAATTTATTAAAAAAATATAAATTTTTTTTATATAGAAAATGAAAATTTAAAGATTATAGTTTTTAAAAATTATTTTTAAAATTTTACTTCAATATATATTAATATAAATATATTTAAGTCAAAATTTAGTTAAAAAAGTAAAAGGCTAACTGTTTGACACCCAATTTCGTCCGGCTATTAAAATAAAAATTTTAATTTTTTTTTTAAAAATTAAATTTATTAAAAAAATAAAAAAATTAATTAATTAGTTTAGGGGGCATTTTGTTTTGTAAGGGTTAGTTAAAAATAATAAAGGATATATATGTATGTATATATGTGTAAAATATAAAATAGGGGAATTTCAAAAAAATTGACAAAATTGAGAAGTTTGGGGTAAATCTGAAAAAGTTGAGAAGTTTGGGAAGAATCTGACAAACTCTGGAAGTTCCAGGGAAATCTGGTAATTATTCAAGGTTTTGGGCCAAATTGACAGAAAAGATAAAATTGGGGCAATCAGTAATTTCGGGACCAGACCAAAAGTCAAAGAGACGTAAAGGACTAAAACTGTAATTTTGACCAAATTGAGTTTTTAATCTGTCTTTAATTAATTTTTAAATTTTTTTAAAATCAAATAAATCCAAGGCTCCTCCCCTATAAATAGGGGTCCAAACCTGCAAAGAAACGAAGAAAAATTGGTAAGATTTAAGCTCCTCTTTTAAAAAGGAAATACTGTAGCTTTAGTCCCTGGTTCTCCTTCCTCACCCAGAAAAATCCTAAACTTCTTGTAGCAACGTGATTTTTAGGAGTCGCCACCAATCGGTTGACCTAGGTCGATTGGATACCTGTTATGGTCTGCGAGAGATTCTAAGATCGTGAGTCGGTTACGCTAAAATAATCTTATTAAAGCCGTCCGGAAATTGGTACCATGGGGTTTAGTTTTTATCTTTTCCTAACTATTTATTTCTTGATCTAATCTTTGATTTAATGAATTTTGATTTAATTCCAAACCGTGAATCTTATCTGACCAACCGGATATGGAATTTTGAATCTTGACACTTGATTTTTATAAAAAGAATTAATATTTTCCAAACCATGGATTCTATCGAATCACCCAGATATGGAATTTAATAAACTTTAATTTTTATTCAATATTTTAATTAATTATCAATCCATATCATAAATTCTGCCGAATTATCCGAATATGGATTTTTATTTTAGTACTTGATTTTTATTTATTTTTATTATAAATTTGATATTTTCCAAAACCATGGATCCTATCGAATCAGCCGGATGTTGAATTCAATGAACTTTGATTTTTAATTTATTAATTATTTGATTAATTATCAATTCATAGATTTTTACCAAATTATCCGAACATGGATTTTTAATGGTCTTAATATTATTTTCCTTTTTATTATTTTTTATTTTTAAATATTTTTTACTTTTATTTTTCTTTAAAAAGTAATTATCTAATTCATAGATCTAAAAAATTATTTAAAACCATTAATTTTTATTGGATCGTTTGGTTATGATTTTTATTTTTATTTTAATAAATGGAATAGGGGGCTAAACTTTGTTATTTAAAGGAAATAATAAAAGTATCTTAAGATTTTCGAAATGATGTTAAGAATGATGAAAAATAAAGGATGGGGGCTTGGTTGTAATAAAAAAAAATAAGGAATAAGATGGACTTTTGATTAGCCATAAAAAAAATAATGGTAAATAAGTAAAACAAGGTTAATCATTCACATAAAGAAAAATAAATTGCGGAAAAGTAAATAAAGTGGGGGCGTTTAACCATTCACGTAAAAATAAAATACAGAAAAAGTAAATAAATAAGTAAAGTGCAGAAATTAAATAAAGAAATAAATAAAGTACAGAAAAGAATAACTAAAAAAAAAAAGAGAAAGATAAATACGTAAAAAAAAATGGGGCGTTTAGCTATCCACGTAACAAATAAAAAAATGTATAAAATAAATAAATACAGAAAATTAAATAAATAAAGGAAAGTGGGGCTTTCAGCCGTCCACGAAAGAAAATAAAAGTGCATAAAGTAAATAATTACAGAAAAGTAAATAAATAAAGAAAAGTGGGGCTTTTAGCAGTCCACTTAAAAAATAAAAAGTGCATAAAGTAAAGAAACACAGAAAATTAAATACATGAAGAAAATGGGGTGTTTAGCCATCCACTTAAAAAAAATAAAAAAAATACATAAAGTAAATAAACGCAAAAAATTAAATAAATAAAGAAAAGTGGGGCTTTTTGCCGTCCACATAAAAAAATAAAATTGCATAAAGTAAATAAACGCAGAAAACTAAATACATAAAGAAAGTGGGGCGTTTAGCCATCCACTTAAAAAAAATAAAGAAAATGCATAAAGTAAATAAACGCAAAAAATTAAAAAAATAAAGAAAAGTGGGGCTTTTTGCCCTCCACATAAAAAAATAAAATTACATAAAGTAAATAATTGCAGGAAAATAAAAAAATAAAGAAAGTGGGGCGTTTTGGCCATCCAATTTTAAAAAAATAAAAGTGCATAAAGTAAATAAAAAAAACAAAATGACAATAAATAAAAAAATAAAGTGGGGCCTTTTGGCCATCCACATAAAAGTAGGAGGTATAACCTTCCATAAAAGAAATAACAATAAAGAAGAAAAAAGGAAAAAAAGAACAAATAAATAAACACACAAAAGTTTATTGTTAGTTCTGCAAAAAAAAAACAAAAAAAAAGTTAGTGACTTTTATGAAGGAATATGAGAAGATGAAGGGTTGTAGCGGAGTTTTACCCCAAAAAGGAGAAAAATTCAAATTCCTGGCGGGTCGAGTCGCGGGTTGGCGGGCGACGGCAGAGACTAGGGCGGCGGCGATGGCGGCGTACCAGCTGGGTGACGGCAGAGGAAGCAACGGCGAAGCGGGAGTAGGAGGCGGCGGAGCGATGAGGCCGACGAGGAGGGAGGGGGAGAAATAGCGAGAGGAGGGAGAGAGGAAGAGGGGAGACGAGGGCGAGGCGGAAGAGAAGGGAGAGAGGAGAAGGGGACGGTGGCGGAAGGGAAGGGAAGAGAGGAGGGAGAAAAACGGGGGCGACGGAGATGCGACGGGGATGAGAGAAAAAGGAAAAGAGGCGTCGGCGAAGGGATTGGCGCAGCGGAAACGGTGGCCGGGAAGGGACAACGGCGGCGACTGGGGGCGACAGCGACGACTGTGAGCTTGGACGGCGGTCGACGGCGAGGAGAAGAGACGAAAAGGAGGGAAAACGGCGTCAGAACGGCAGGGGAGGAGGGAAAACGGGAGGGTAAACGGAGAGAGAGAGAAATTTTTTTGGGTTTTCTGGGAAGAGGGAGGAGAACGAGGGACTAAGCTACAGTTTTTCCTTTTTTTTTCAAATGAGCTCAAATCTTGCTCCATTTCTCCCCATCTTTGCAGGTTTGGACCCCTATTTATATGGGAGGAGAATTAATTTCTTGGATTTTAAAAAAAATTAAAAATTAATTAAAAACAGATTAAAAACTTAATTTGGTCAAAGTTACAGTTTCAGTCCTTTATGTCTCTTTGACTTTTGGTCTGGTCCCAAAATTACAGATTCCCCCAATTTTGTCTTTTCTGTCAATTTGGCCCAAACCTTGCAAATAATTACCAGATTTTCCTGGAACTTCCAGAGTTCGTCAGATTCTTCCCAAACTTCTCATTTTTTTCAGATTTACCCCAAATTTCTTATTTTTGTTAATTTTTTAAAATTTTCTTTTATATTTTATACACACGTATAGATATATATACATATTGTTTTTTAACTAACCCTATAAAACAAAATGCCCCCATAAACTATTTAATTTATTTTTTTAAAATTTTTGTTCTTCTCTTTTCTTTTTTTTATTATTAATAATTACAATTAATAATTTTTTTTTTAAGAGTCGAACGAAATTGGGTATCCACACTTCTATTCCTGCTCCCTGCTGCCAACGTTTCTAAGCCAAAACCACTTTTTCGTCAATCCTTTCACCGTTATCCTCGTGCCGGCCATCATCCTCCTCTCCCACGACGCTGTCCCTCCTCCGTCACCCCCTCCCATCCCTGATTGGTTGATCAATCGTCCGAAATTGAAGAATTGGAGCGAAATCTCTTCGGCGACGAAATGCACCCGACCCGCCAGATTTCAATTTCCTTCCCTTTGGGTAATCCTTCTACTTCTCATATTCATCCACATAAGTCACTAACTTCTTTTTCTTTGCAGAACTAATTATTAGCAACAACTTTTTTCTTCTTTTCTTTTTTTTTTTCTTTTCTTTTCTTTTTTTTCTTTCTTGTTATTTTTTTTATGGAAGGTTATACCTCCTACTTTTATGTGGATGGCCAAACACCCCACCTTATTCATTTTATTTATTTCTTTTATTTATTTACTGTCATTTTATTTACATTTATTTACTTTATGCCACCTTAAATACCTGTCGGTTGTACAATTCAAAATACTATCACAATGTATACAATACCATTAAGGTTAAGGGATTAGCCAGGATTTACAAAATCCCATAACACAAAATCTGAAAGTCATACAATGCCTTAAAGGTTAAGCCTAGAAGACTATGTCAAAATCCCACAATTGTCCAAACCCACAACACGAATCCCATAGCAAAATGACCATAGCAAAGATCCACAAAAACACATTGTTCTAAGTCCCATCATGTATGCCTACAAAGATCTTTTTCTAGTCTAGGTTCTGCCTCTTGGTGGTCCGCCTCTGGTCTTGTTGGAACCTCATAATATGTGTGGGTCTGTGGCACTGGTTGGCTGGCAGCCTGGGTTGGTGCTCGAGTTTTACCATAACTCCGGACCTACAAAAGAGATAGCATCACTTGTATCAATATAAAGTTATCACATACGATATTGTCAAATCAAAAACACCTTACACGATTCAATTTCTGCCTTTTCCTTGGATTAGCAGATGTTGTTTCATTGTCAACTGCATTTGGAACCTGTTTTAATGAATTACTAAGCAGGTTTAAGTTGTTGAAACTAAAGGTTTTAAGTAATTGATGAAATTACCTCAAGACCAGATGTAGTCCTCCCAATTTTCTTAGCATGGGACCTAGAGTTGTGATTAGTTGCTCCATATATGGAGCAATGGTTGACCTTACCCGTCTTTGGTCATCTATTTTTATTCCAGGCCTCTTCTAATTCATCCAAGATACTAGTGCAAGCCAAAGTTTTTTTCATTTTTTTTCTCATTTGGACACTTTTTCACCCCAATAAATGAAGATTAATTTTTTGAGATATTATCAAACAACCAACATGGAGATCATTCCAAAATGAATTTATCTTAGTAAGTAAAATTCTAGATCAAATACAAGATTTTTTATTTAAGGTATTAAAGATCCTTTCACTTAAATTTAATGTTGAAGATGAGCTAAGCTGAGTCGATAGTATGTATATCATTTTTAGTTTAAAACTTGTATTGAGTTTGATATTTTGGTCAAGTTTATATTAAAAACAATATGAATGAATCACGATCAAGCTTTAGATTAATCAAGCTCAAGTTTGAACTTGAACTATTTGTTTAGAGTAAATGAATAAGCTAAGATTAGGCTAAGTACTAGACAAACTAGGCTTGGTTTAAGTTATGAACTGGGCTTGGTTTTGCAACAATCAACAAAATTTAATCCAAGCTCAATTTATTATTTCATTTTTCACCAACTTGCTTTGGTTCAAATTTCAACATAGCATGATTAGTCCTACCACCCTAGTTAAGGTGGCAAAAGGACATTAGATCCTTGGCCAAAGTCAGGGATCGAATCTTCTCTCCCTCTCCAATATCCTCATAATGCTTTGATACTGGGTTCAGTTGTCTCATGGTGTCGAACAAGTTGGCATTCTCCTACTATATATGTAATTCATTGAACCCTATACCTTGTATTACTGATTGTGTGTAAAAAAAAAAACATAGCATAATTAATCTGATGATGATGCCTCGGTGACCTCGATTTATCAATTTGTTAATTTTCTCAAGTAAAGCGAAATAAGCGGTATTAGCACGACAGTATTTAAAGGGCAACATTTCAACATGGTTATTAAAGAGGTTAATTACTATTAGTGCAGGCAGCTTAGGTGGGTTGGCAAGGCAATTGACATGGCATGTGCCCCCCGTCATCAGCCGTGGTTTCGGTTTCAGACCCTTTCCTATTCATATTGGAGGCTCAATCTTTGTCAACCTAAGAAAAATCAAAGTTTAATACAAAGTTGCATTAAAATACAATACTACCGAGTACATATGGTGGGCGTAAGTTACGCTGTGTAAGATTCACCTTACCCGTCTTCTGACCTTGCTTATATGTAGGTATGAGAAAATGAAAAACCTGAGTTATAATAATTGTTGCTTGTGACCTTTTGGGTTTTGTTACAACTATTACATTATATAGATGTCTTAATTAATCAGAATGGAAAGAAGTAAATGTCATCAGTGTCGTACACTTGCACTACCTGCAGGCGCACACACACACACACGCGCGCGCGCGCGCGTGTATATACACATATATGTAGTTCTCTAGAGAGGAAGCCAATCCCAACATTAATGGGACAAAAAAAAGATATTTAAGGTAAAATTTTCTTGGTTTGTGCTTTGCTTGAATCAACCCTCTGGAATTCAAAGAGTACCAAAAGCCATCGTTATTGTCTCTTCCTCATTTATTTTTCAAAATACACTACTCAAAAATACCCTGCAACAAAAGAGACGTTAGCGCGAGTAGATATCAACAACAAAAATGTTCGCCAACCCATAGGACAAGATGTGTATCTTTGACCAAACTTCCAAAATGGCTTCTCAATTCAATTCAAAAGCCAAAGTACAAATAAAGGAAAGAATAATTTAAAAATAAAAAATAAAAAATAAAAAAAGCTATCTATTCATAAAAGCTGAAAATAGGCACAGAAAAAGCCTTGCTTAAAAAATCTATTCACTAAAGGGTTTAAGTTCAAAAAGTAGTTTATTTAAAAAGAAACCAAACTTCTACAAGTAGGAAAACAGTCTCATTGATCAAGCATAAAAGAAGACGCTCAAGTATCATTCCCAAATTTAAACGGATAGTCCATGTTTCTAGCTAGTTTTCCCTCTGTTTACCTTAGACGTCCCAAGCCAAAAAAAGTAGAAGTTCTCAAACGAAATAATATACTCCAATCTCTTGCCATGACCCATCATCTAGAGATAAAACAAAAACAATTGATTCGGATGCATGATTTTAGTTGCAATCTTTCTTCACAAACAAAACTAAACATCTACCCTTTCACACAACTGACTTCACCGTAAACTATGGTGAGAATGTTAGGACCCTTACCTCAGCATTCGACCCAGGGCTAAAATGCAAGATAAATGCATTAAGGCCAAAGGGACCTAAGTGAATAAGTGGGTAATATCATGAGTAGGCCTACCCGAGGCTTATCGGGTTTGTTTTGTTCGTGCAAAATGGCTTGAGTTGGTGATATTGGGGAACAAAGTTTGAGGGCTGAAATGTACTTATAATCAAGTGTTAAAAAGGATGTAAGCGTTCATGAAGGGACTCAAATGCACCATGCAAAAAAGAGTAAAACCAAGAAGGGCAATTGATCCCATGTCATGCACTTGTGGTAGCTAGCCAAATTTTGCATGGCTCTACTACTCAGTTGATTGTCTAAATGGGTCAGAGGATCCATTTCAAGTCAATCCATGTGTTCTGGGTGAAGGAGAGTCGGGTTCTTGGTGAGCCACTGCAAATTCCTATTGTTTTGAGCTTGGATTGAAGAATCAAGCTCATAATTGGAGTCTTCAGCCATAGGTGACCAAGTAAGCTTGAATTCAAAGCTTGGCATTGAAGGTTAAAGCTTAGCCGAAAGCTTGAAGCAAGAAATTGGTAAGGATTCACTATTCTCTGCTTGAGTTTGGTATTGTTCCATGTTCAAGTAAGTATTTGGCTTCTAATTGATAGTAGATTGAACTAAATGAGCTTAGAATGTCGTAGGGGCTTATGTTCTACCTTCGAGTATATGCATTATGTTTGCTATCTAGCTACTAAAGGCAAGTATTAAAGTTCATCATAGGTAGGCCAGCCTATGGTTGGACTTTGAGCTCTAGTGGAATGATAATTGATGGAGGTGAAACTTGGAATGGAATTATGTGTACTTGCTAGTTTGCCTTTCGGCCGAGAATGAACAATGTGTGTGGTGTGTCAGTTGTGTGCTTTGGTGCCTTGTTGTGCTTGCTAACCTATATATATATAACCTTTACTAGTTGTAATTGTTATATATATATGTTGTATACACTTGTGCTTCATGTTTTCATGTCTTTGTTGCAGGGTAAGCTTGTAAATGGGAGGTTAAGTTTTTAGACTTAACAAAATAAGCTCAATGGGGTATGTGAATTCCTTACTGAGTTGTATAACTCATGCCCCGTATATGTATGTTTTTCAGGAAAATGATTTGAGCTTGATTAGCTTGCATGCTAAGCTTATAATCGGTTGTACTATGGTATGTACTGGAACGGAGAGAGTTGCTTAATAAGTTCATAGTGCAGGGCTTGTATAATCAAAACAGTCATATGTTTGAGTTTTTGCAGGCTTCTATGCAGATTGTGGGACAAGTCTAGAAACATGGATGTGTGCTCATGGGCTCTAGTTTTGTGGCTTGCTCTTTTGATCATGGGTCTAGTAGTAGGACTCTTTTTGCAAGCTTTGATAATGTACTACTCATTCAAGGTAGGTTTCGGGTACTTCTAACTACATGGGCATGTAATGAATAACTAAGTTATGTTTTGGAGTGTACGTGCTCTTGGTAATGTTCCAAGGTTATAAGCACTAGTACGGTGTGTACTTGTAAATGTAGCCTCGGTTGGCTTATTAGACTTGCGTATGGGTTATGAATGAAAGACTAAGTTTGTGTTATGTGGTTATGTGTACTCCCTGTTATGGACCATATTGTGTTTAACCTCTTTTGAACTTGTTATGCATAAGGCATGGAAATACGCATGATTTCAAACTCTGAATGATATGGGCTTCTTGGTTGCCATGCATTAAATAGCCACGCTTGATGAGCACACATGAAACACTTCAATAAGAAGAAATTGAAACCTTGCCTTATGATGCAAGAAATGGTTTTATGCTTAACTTGGTGAGATTCTTGTGGCACCTCCTAGTGCCTTATCCTTATGGGTAAAGCTTGTATGCATGCTTAATGAACTTGGCTGAGTGTTAAACCTAACTATTAATCATTAGGAGTACACCTAAGAAACATAAACTCTAGGTGTTTTTAGGTAGCACTATGGAATAGCCTTTATGTGCACTGGCTGGGGCTTGTGTGGGGCGTGACAGGCTTTGTTGGTATTAGAGCTTATGGTTAAGTCATAAGGGTTTGTCTAGACTTGTTCCCACTTAAGATTATATGGACTTGTACTTATTGAGCATATGTATGTATATGTAAATTATGGTGTAGGATGATAACCCAAGGCAGGGATAGAGAAATTCTTGAACAAGATGAAAGTTGGACAACCCATCCTAGGGATGAACAACATACAATTAAGCCTAATGGGCAACTAGAGATGTTAGAGCCTAATTTGGCCTAGGGGTCTAATGCCAGGGTAAATGCACCTGGACCTAATAGAGGTAGACAAGAAAAGATGGAACAGATGATAGAAACAATGCAGGCCACCATAGCTTAATTTGTCGTGGTATGCAAGCCTTGACTAGAGGCCAAGCTCAGGTACATGAAAGCCTAAAGCAAACTAGGGCAGAAGAGAATAGAGAAGGTAAAGATAAGAAGGAAAGAAGGGATGGTAAAGAACCTGTAAATTATGATCAAGCAACCAGGAATATAGGAGATAGAGATGGGGAGGAAGGTGATGAAGAGAAGAGACATCCAAGGACCAGGAGAGTGAGATCAGAAATAAGGGAGGACACTAAAGCTAAAGTAGAATAAAGTCTAGATGTGGAAAAATTGGACACTTACATGGCTCTAAGGATGACTGAATCTCCTACAGAAGTTACAGCCAAAAAAGGGCCACCAAGAGGTAGAACTCGAAATACAGAAACAAGAGGAGGAAGGCAAAGAAGAGGTGTATTAAGGGAGGGCCAGTTGGAAGGATTCCTGGCATTAAAACCATCTATTTTCAAGAGTGGTTATGACACAGAAAAAGCTGAATTTTGGGTCGATCATGTAGAGAAAATATTTGAGAGGATGGAAGTATCTTCTACATAAAAAGTACTCCTAGCCACTTTTAAACTTGAGGGGAATGTAGAGCTCTAGTAGAGAGCTATGCAAAGGACTTACCAAGATAAGAATCATAGGAGGCCACCTCCAAGGAAAAGATCAATTAGGTGGGCTAAATTCCTCCAAGTCTTTCAACAACAATTTATGAGTGAAGCCTTGGAGGATAAAAAATAGTTGGAATTTGATCAGTTGGAGCAAGGGAATCTCAGTGTGATAGAGTATGAATAAAAATTTAATAGCCTGATAAGATATGCTGCACAATATGATGGACAAGATGAACTCAGAATGAAGAGGTTCTTAAGAGGCTTAAGGTCTGAACTGAGGCAAATCCTCAGAGCTGTGAGAGTAAAAGACTACTATCAAGTAGTGCAAAGTGCCATAGCACTTGAACAAGAATTTAGGGAGTAAACAAGGAGTGGCCCAAGAAGTGGAAGTGGCACACAAAAAAAGCACAAGAAAAGACCTAGAGAAGAGGCTGAATTTATAGGAAGAAAAATAAAAGGCAAGAAAGAAAAAGGACAACAACAATATGGTCCATAGTGCCCTACCTGTGGAAAGTTCCATGGCAACAAGCCTTGTTTTAAACTGACTAATGGTTGCGACAAGTGTGCTGCCCCAGACCACTGGGTAAGAGATTGCCCAAAATGGGGGGATGAAAGGAAAATACTAGGGAGGTTCAACCCTAGGTGGCCTAGAGGGCAACTGCCTATGCCACAAATGAAGGCCAACATGCACAACCCAGGAGGGAAGCATGTACCTAAGCTACCATAGGATCAATGGAGGCAAAATGCACCTCCTGGTAGAGTGTTCCAACTAGAAACCTCTAAGAGAGTGGAAGATGCACCAGAGGCCAAAGTAGTTGAGAAGGAGAGTAGCCAACAAAGGCTGAGCACAAGAGCTTTAAAAGGTACTATTTACCTTAATGGCTAGTTAGTATCTGCGCTATTTGATACTAAAGCTTCATTGTCTACAACTGTATCTAACTTGGTTAAGACCATGAACTTGGAAGTATAGCACATGACAAATATGTATCTAGTCAAGACTGGTGGCAATGAAATCTTATTTGCTTATCATATAGTTTAAAATTGTGTGATCCAATTTGATAAGTTGGAACTTAAAGCAGACTTAATAGTGTTGGACACTTATGATAATGATGTAATCTTAGGCATGAATTGGCTAAGTAAAAATAAAGTGGTGATAAATTGTCATGCAAGACAACTATTGGTGCCTGGTTGTAAACCATTTGAGCTAGACAAGTCATGTGAATTAGACTTAGATCACTACGTGGAAGTAGTAAAGCTAATAATTTTAGAAAGTGAATATGAATGCTTGGAATTCAATGAGAAAGGAATAACTAGTGAACTTAGTCAAATTCCTATAGTCCAAGATTACCCAAAGGTCTTCCCTACAGACTTACTTAGATTACTGATAAATACTCATAAGTATATTGCAATTAAGGATTTAAATTATCATTATACACTTTAAGTATGATTCATTCTATATTCTGAGTATTTTTTCCATCGGGATACTATTCATGCATTTTCACTATTCACTGAGTTAATATTTATCGAGTCACTATTTACCAGTTACTATTCATTGACTTACTATTCATGCACATATTTACCTGTTTATACGCGCATTTTTACTATTCATTAATAATAATTATTTTTTTACGTAGGTAAAATATCACTTGGTGACCTTTCACGAGAAAAATCATATCTGGAGCTGTAAATGTCGAAACTGAGTGATTCTAAATTCATTTGAAAGCCAACATATAGATATTCAACTCTGCTTCATTCTGAGAGCTAGTTTGATCATTTTTATTGCTGAAATCTAATTATAGATGAGACCATTTGTTCTTTTGTGTGCTGAAGAGCAGTTTCGGTAGAAAAATCATAACTTGAGCTAAAGATGCCTGATTTGAATGAGCAAGATATTGATTCGAAGCTAAAGATGAGATCTACAAATCTCGTGCTTTAAGGAAGAGCTGATCTGATGTGTATAGTGGTCAAAAAATTTAAAAGACGTTGAAGCCCACCATTGTTGATTTGTATTTACCTATATTTCACTATTCCATTTTAGCATTTCACCCACCCCAAAACTTTATAAATAGGCACCTTGAGGGGAGGGTGAAGGGATGTCATTTCTTGGGCCTCATTTATAATTTTTTCTCCTTTGATCTTGTTCTCGTTTTCCATACTGAAGCTCTGTCCAGGTGTTTTCTCCTTATTCTTCTTCTTGTTATACCTTTGATCTTTCAATTCATGTTCATTTCATCTTTTATATGTTGTTTACTTTTATCATGGCTAACTAATCATTCTTTTGCTAAGGTGAAAGAGTGAAGCTTTTGGTAAAAAGGTTATGATTGATTTGAATGGATCACAACGTTAATGGTATTTTCTTCCTTAATCTATTTAACTTTTCTCCTTGTTAAGTGGGAGTCTTGATTCATCATAGTCAATCATTGGCACAAAAGCTACTTGATTCCCTCTATAGAACATGGCTCTGTCGGCTATATTGGAATCTTGAGTTATTGTAGACAAAGGTTGACATGATCGATACTTGAACTCATTAGCAAGCGTTGGCATTTTAGGATCAATGAAAGTTACTACTAACTAAATTCCCCGATTGGGACCTCCTTTATGTGTTGATCTCAATTGAGTGATAAAATAGGCTAAAATTAATCATAACCGATGTACTAAAAGTGGATCCCCTAACTTTAGCTATTTTATTTGAATTTAAATTTTTAATCAATATTTGTTCACACATTTCACGAAAACCGTCTTTATTAAATATCTGTAATTTATATTTCTTAATTCACTTCTCTATGGTTCGACACTCGGACTCCCGAGATTTTACTACTTACGACAACCTACACTTGGGTTGCAATAGCTAGAGTGGAGCAATAACAATACACTTATGAGTATTCATCACAACCTCAACCAGGTTCTTACTAGTCCCTAACAAGTAAGGCGATGTACTTAATGAATACTTAAGTTTCATCCAATATTTTCTACTATCAATCTCTATACTATAGATTAGAAATTATGAAGTAATGAGCATCAAAATTAATATTCCAAAAAATGGCCCAAATTTTATAACGATTTATGCATTTCTCTACCACTCAAACAAGAAAAAAGTGTACAATATTATGAGTTACTGAATGCAGTAAGTGTGTGACTGACTATTAGAAGTGTCTAAAAGATTTCAGTAAATCATACCAACATCTACGGCTTATCAGAACAAATCTAATTCAAAACCATCACTTTGGCGGTCTTTCACACTGTTACACTATAAAAGGTTTTTTTTTTAATTTTCCAAGTCTTTTCAACACTTCTTGGTGTTGTTTTTCTTTGTTTTTTATTTTTTTTAGTTTTTTTGTTCAAATCAAGCTAAGATATGGTTCATTAAAAGTCCCAGCAGCCACATAGTTGGAGTATTCTTTGAAATCTAAAAGACAATAAAAATTTTCAGCATGTGTAAAAATATCAGTAATTCATAACTTAAACATCCTAATCCCTTGTCAAAGTGAATAAAATTTGACTAAATCATTATGTCAAATAAGATTTCAAACATGTAAACTTTAATGTAGCTCATCACCTCAACAATTTCATCACCAAGCATAGAAATTTTCAAGATAGAAAATATAGATTACTAGTGAGTGTGTCATCTTGTACGGGTTCAAAAACCTACTAAAAAAAATGTTATGACTAGCATGCCTAATAGGATGTGTCTCAAGAGTAAAATTACTCTTTACTCAGCCATCCTAAACTAAGGGCTTTGTCCAATGGTTTTAATATCAGCATGAGAAAAACTATCCTAAAAGAAAAAAAAAAAATGTGTCAACTATCCCTCCCCCTAACCAGATTAAGACATTGTCCCCAATGTCAAAATATAGATAAGAAGAGTGAAGAAGAAATTACCTGAAATGATAGTTATTGAAAATGAAAAACCTGAAATAACTTAAACCAAAATAAAGAAAATGCTGATAGTAAAACTAAAAGACAAGATAAACAGATCCACAAGTCCAGATTGCTCTCTTCCATAGTGCTTCATCACTTATTAAGGATTGACAACCTGTAAAGAAAGAAAAAAAATAACAAAAATAAAATGACATTAATGTACAGTAGTTGTGATTGTGGCTCACATCTTCCACTGGTTTTACGTCCAGTAACGGCTTCAACGCCTTCTATGAGTCGGGGATATGCTTCCCATCCAGTTTTCTTACAAACTGGCAAACAGGGTCGTTTAAAGTTAGATTCCCAAGACTGTAACGCTCTCGTTCTCTATGAAAAATCCTCCATAAACCAAGAAGTTCACATTGCACTAATCCACAAGAATGCGTTTCAAGAGTCAATCAGATATCATCCAAAGATTCCTTACACAGGCCATTCTTAATGAATTTTCTTTTATCTTCTCGATTATCGGACATCATCCCTAAAGAACGACATTTAGTATCACAATTCCATCGACCACATTTGTGACAGACGTGTAACCTTTTTGCTCTTCACTTTTTGGCATAAGAGCTTTTGCCTAAGCCAGCATGCGAGGCACAAATGCATCTGGAATTTCACCAGCCAAACGGACCTTAGCTTCAATTAACCAACGCACATCTTCAGGAATGCCTTTGTGCATAAAAACTCTGAATCTTTCACATCTAGCTTGATAAATCCTTTTAAGAACATTTATTGGGAGAGAGGGAAAGTATTTTCGCAAAGCAGAAAGAACAGAATCCATTGGTGAGAAAAAATTGAGAGAGGAGAGAAAGAAATCAGTTATTATGGGAAACTGAGATAACCGACTTGAGAGCCACGGAGTACCGTATCCGCCACTTAACCGGGAAGAAATGGATCCTAATTTTTGACAATTTTCAAAGGCTTTGCAGAATGCATGTGCGTCTTTAAACAAAGAGGGCCAGTAAAATTCAGACTGCAAAATCTTTACAGTTGTTTTCTTTGACAAAAAATGCCCTCCGCACGTTTCAAAATGAGGAAATTTACTGACACTTTTTACCTTATCCTCATGTATGCATCTCGTAAATATCTTGTCCGGACAATATGTGAAAAGATAAGAGTTATCCCAATAAAAATTTTTCACTTCATGTAGAAATTTCTTCATATCTTGGATACTCCATTGAGTTGGCATCCGTCCTGTCACTAAAAAATTGACAATATCAGCAAACCAAGAAACTATAGTGACAGAAAATAAGAATTCATCAGGAAAACAATAATTTATAGGTGCAGCCTCCGTTGTCAGTCTTGACAAATAGTCAGCGACAACATTTTCGGTGTTTTTTTATCCTTGATCTCAATGTTGAATTCTTGAAGTAATAAGATCCAGCATATCAGCCTCGTTTTAGCATCTTTCTTTGATATTAGGTACTTCATTTCTTGGGTAAGAGCTTCAACTCTATTGTGGAGATTTTTTTTTGTTCATCAACTTTTGGTTTCCAACATGTGTTTCCTTCTGCATCTTCGATGTGGTTTTTCACAACAGTGTCAATGATGTAAATTTCATCACTTTCATCTTACTTTTCAGGTGGTTGCTTAATAAAGTTAAAAACATTTAGCTCCAATGTCATATTTCCAAATGTCAACTTCATCAATCCATTCCTACAATCTAATATATATATTAAAAGCAGGATACACTTACGGATACATGTGACTTTTCACTTAACACACCTTTTATATAGATACCACGTGTCAAACTTTTTATATATGGCAGGTATTAAACACAATTTTCACACGTTTTACCTAATTTGCCCATCAAGCTATTAGCAAAAAAAAATCCGGCTGTGAAACATTTTTCATAGCTCATGAATTATAGCAAGGAAATCTATATTAAATGCAAACTTTCCTGATTATTCATAGTCTTGAATACACGGAATTCAAAATTTAAAAAGTCAAATAAACAATGTCCAGCAATTGCCATTCTCACAGTATAAAAAGGTCACAACTAAAACACACGAATACATCATTTCTCACAATATATTAATACATCAAAAATCTAAATATGGATGTTGTTGCAGAATGCTATTCGTCAATCCTCCACGCAAACACAACTTTGATTGCAAGGCTGAGGCGATTGGAGAATGAAAATGAGACACTGCAACTTCTTAGGGCAGAAAATGATGAACTCAAACGTAAAATAATCCGACTGGAAGCTGATTTGGTAGCACACAAGTGTATATAGTAATTTCTTCTCCCATTTTATATATTTTACGACTCTGTGACTAATATACTAAAATTTTTCTATGCAATTCGAGGCAAAAGCAAACAAAATAAGCAAAGATGATTTTAATATGTTCTTTAACATTCCAGGAGACACAAAAAGTGGATCAAGCAACATAAAGAGGCGTAGGGTATTCGGTGTTCGAGATTTTCCTGTGGTTGAAGGGCTTGATGGGGTAAACGAGCGCAATGGAGTCATCCAGGTTGAAATGGAGTCATCCAGGTTGAGGAAGACCCACTGGAGCTCGAAGATATATCTAGTAATAGGGTTTTTTCTTATTATCTAGAATAAGGGCGTTGAATGCAGTTTCATGCCATTTTAGCATTTTATTTTACGTTATTAAAAGTGTGTTCTAGTGCATTGATCTTAGGGGCATCTTTATAATATATTATCCACCAGAAAAATCGGACCCATATATCTCGCATTGAATGTATGATAGCAGCAATTATAGCCCTGAAATCAGCAATTGATATATTAACATATATGAGAGATCACGCCTATCTATAAAATATTCCTATGCAATAAAATTAGACACATATCAATTGCATTTAATGTATATTGACAGTAGTTATACACTGAAAACCAGAAAATTGATATATTATATATATATATATATATAAGAGTTAGAATGCCTATTTAAGACCCATTGTAGTTTTGAAGAAGTGGAGGTAAAGGACGCAGATAAGAAAATATACCCATGGCTTCGATCACTGTAGATGAGTCATCACAGAATGGATGTGGCATAGAGGCCGGAGAACTTACAAAAGTAGTATGTGTATCGAACGAAGAGAATCAGGCAGAGAACGAGGAAGTGAGTAGCAGAATGTTGAAATAATATGTTTATCCTCGTGAGTTTAAATACCCTCCATTCTTTTAATATATTTAGCTTGAACTTAGATCATTCTATACATTTTTTCCTTATCTTATTAGGGGAGAGTCCGAAGATGAAGTGATTAAAGACCCAATAAAAAAGTGGAGGACATGGAGGATCCAAACTAAGCTCCCTAAAAGGTATTGGGATAGATTCAGAGACAAGGTGATTGGAATTTTCCCAGAGACAAACCGGTTGGGTTCAAGAAATCCAGGTTATGGGGCCCTAATAGATGAACTTTACGCACTCGAAGCAGAAGCACGTGAGCTGTCATTCTTTCGTTAGGAGTCATACTCTATGCTTTACTATCTTTTAAACAGTGTGTTACACAATTATTATAAGTTTTTGCTCTTAGATCAGACAATTATTCAGTAGAAAAGGAGTTTGTTCATTGAAGAACCATGATGCGTTACTGCATCTATATTATTACTGAAGACAAAAAAGATCAAATCAAAAGCATATGCTTTACTATCTTTTAAAGAATATGTTACACAATTATTATAAGAAGTTTTTGCTCTTATAGAACATATTTATTCAGTAGAAGAGTTTGTTCACCGAAGAACTATGATGCTGCATCTATATATTATTACTGAGGACAAAAAAGATCAAGTAAATAATCTATGCGTTACTATCTTTTAAATAGTGTGTTACTCAATTATTATAAGAAGTATTTGCTCTTATTTAAGATATTTATCCAGGAAAAGATGAGTTTGCTCATCGAAGAACCATGATACTGACAAAAAAGGATCAAACCAAGAATCATTGACACAAAAAACAATTGGCATAAATTAAGGCATAATATCAGTGATCTGGAGAGAATCAAAATTGAATTCCAATTAGTAAGCGCAATAATGTGATTAGGAATATTGTAGTTTTTCTATGAAAAAGCTATTTTCCAAAATTATGTGATCAATTATCACTATAACCAATTGCACTTTTAAATATGCCACGTATTTACCAAATTTGACAATGGAAACCGTAGGATTATGAGGAACTATACATACAGTGTAACCCTATCATAACCTAGCTTCGGCTTCTCTGGTAACCTAGTAAGTTTGTTGTTCCCTTCTTATTTCCCCTCTTTTATTCAACACTGATTTTTAGACTTTTGATTTGAGAATAACCCAGTTTTATTATTTATTTCATGTCAAGGTCGACTTATAGCATCACACAACACAGGCAAGTGTTCACTTTAAATGCCAATGAGTTATTCTATTCAATATCAAACACTAAAAATCTATTTCTTGTGTAGGTTCATATTCAAATAAGTGCTGGAAACCAATATCAAACTCTCCAACCCCAGGTAAGTCTGCAAGTTTTGTAATTTATTTACATTATATATGGAGTAGTATTTTTATCCTATATGAATGCCACGTGCTTATATACACTATATTTATTAGGTCAGGATGAACATTCATTGTTATGCAGTGAAAGTGACACCAGAACATATAAAACCATAACAGATTTTAGAAATAGGTTTAGTGCTCACCGGTCCATAGGTTTTGTGGTAGGATTTTTCCCTCACTTGCCCTCAATCTTCAAACCCGATCCTACCAATTTAAAAAACAATAATAGCATGAAATATGTGAATAAACCTCTTGTATAATATTTAAAACATTCATAAACAATGTCTTTGCACCCAAACTAATTTTATTGTATGCATTGAACTTAACATATCTATTTATATTAAATTGCAGAATATGGAACAAGTTAGGCTGTAGTGTTAGTTTCCTACTCACAATAACAAAACATCTAGAGTTCCCGACTCCTATATACAGACCAAAGGGGGATAATGATGGTTTGTCGATTGGATGTGTTGAAATTCAACCTACCAAGAGACGACGAATAAACTGAAGTAAATTGTTAGTGGGTAATAGTCTAAGAACCTAACACTATTCAAGAGTTATTAATGGCTTAAATTTTTAAAAGAATGTTTCTAAGCTCATTTTCAAAGAGATTTGATAAATAAGAAGTTTCAAGGGAGTGAAAAGATCGAAAAGACTGATCTGATAAAATGTACTTGAAAATGAAGTTTCAAGCCCCTAACCTTACCTAAACAGTTAGGTTTAAAAAACGAAAATAATTCTGCAGAGCTTTCACTGATCTGATAAAATGTACTTGAAAATGAAGATGAAAAAAAAAATAGAAGACAAGATCCTAACGTTCAGCACAACCAACATGTTTAATGGTGTAACTACTAACCTTATTAGCAGGCTCAACGAAAAATTTGTTCTTTCTGCACAAATTGACTGCAGTCTCCTCAAGCAGTTTATTCATGCTCTAAAAAACGAGGAAAAAGATTCTCTCTGAGAAGTGGGGAAACCACTCATAAGAAATAAAACTCATCAAACATCAGATCAAAGGATGGAAACTGGCATTTACAGCTCTTTGTTTCTTTTGGTTTTTTTTCCCTTCAAAAAAAGAGGTTCAAACTGTGGGACACCTTCTATGAATCTGAACATTAGTTGCTTGATACTCGTATGAGTTGGGGTTAACAAACACTGCTTCAATAATAATCAAATTAATTAAACCACATGAAACTTAAAGGTCAGCATGGAGTGTTGCTTATCATTTATGGACTTGTCAAGGAGATAAACTGATATTTGAAGAACAAACAAAAACACTGTTGCTTCTTTAACTGGACTAGAACTTCTCTTTCAACTTTGTGCTTCATTAAACACATAAGAGTTCCTTCTTTTTCTCTCTTTTCCTTTCTCTTTTTCTATGTTCCTAAACTTGCCCTGCTGCAAACATAAAGAATGCTACATCTCTTACTTTCACAGTCCATTTAACATTCTCAAGTCCCTAACCTTACCTAAATAGTTAGGTTTAAAAAATGAAAATAATTCTGCAGAGCTTTCATTGATCTGATAAAATGTACTTGAAGATGAAGATGAAAAAAAAAATAGAAGACAAGATCCTAACGTTCAGCACAACCAACATGTTTAATGGTGTAAATACTAACCTTATTAGCAGGCTCAATGAAAAATTTGTTCTTTCTGCACAAATTGACTTCAGTCTCCTCAAGTAGTTTATTCATGCTCTGAAAAACGAGGAAAAAGATTCTCTCTGAGAAGTGGGGAAACCACTCATAAGAAATAAAACTCATCAAACATCATATCAAAGGATGGAAACTGACATTAACAGCTCTTTGTTTCTTTTGGTTTTTTTTCCTTCAAAAAAAAAGGTCCAAACTGTGGGCAGAAAGGGGTCAAAAAGACTTGAAAGAAGTATTTCCTGGAGTCATACACTTTAATAGACTAGCTAAATCCCCAAGATGACAGTAAAAAATTAAACAAGAAGAATACCACATTATCAGAATAGAAAATACACACCTTGAAACTGACAATATAAGCTAATTTGAAAATGCATGTACACAAGAATGTGTACATCAGAAAATGCATACTCTGCTATATGCAAGCAAGATAATTTATTAGTTAAATGTATAATGAACCATTCTTGCAGGTTAATTTAGCTTAAATGGAAAATGAACAATACGTGCAGTGAGAATTGGGAAAATTGTAGCCTAAAAGGTCTAATGCATCCACGTTTGGAATGTGCATGCTTTTGTAACCATCAACTACCCAAGGGGAGTTAATTCAAATAAACAGTCTAAGACCACACTTCAAAAGCACAAACATAATGCTAACCCCTAGCTATCTCATGATAAAAATCAAGCAGAGAGATGATAAGAAAGTCATTCAAACCTTTTGAATATCCATAACAAATGCTTAATGGGTACAAAAAAACTCTAAAAATCCATAACAGACAATAGATTCGCCATTCCAATTCTGAACTGCAGATTTTGAGACATCAAGCATACCAAAATTAAACCAAAAAAAAAAAAAGAAAACAAGAATCATACAGAACAACCGAACCTCACAAGGGAAAAATATTGAGAACTTAACTGAAATCTTCAACAAAAATGGGCTCCGTGTCATCCCTTTTCACTTCCGATTCTCCCGACTTTTGCTTTTCGCTAAAACAAAAGAAAAACAGAAATTTGTTAACAAGATCCGATCGAGAGAGAGAGAGATAGATAAGTGAAGTGGAAAGAGAGGGGAAACAACCCAAAACGAAGAGGATCTTCAGTCAAAGAACAAGGAAACAGAACTTTTCTGGAGAGATCCGATAAAGAGAGAGAGAAGTGAAGTGGCAAGAGAAGGGAAACAACCCAAACCGAAGAAGGGAAGGAGATTCAAAGCTCACCTTTTGGGATAAAATTTGAGGAATCGAAGAGCCGGAGGCGATGGGCGATAATGATGCTCCGATTTATCATCGATCTGTGGGGAAGAATGGAAAAGAACTAGATATGGTCTCTGGCGTTAATGGAAGAGAAGTGGAAATGGTCTCTGGCGTGTAGATAATGGAAAGGTCAGGAAGAATCTTTCAATTATAGGGAACCGTGCTAACTTAATGACTTCACTCTATTTAAAAATTCTAATTTTAAAATTTATGTTCATTATTAAAAATCTTATTTTATCTTAATTCACCTAAACAAGATTTTTCCACGCACAACACTCTAAATTAAAATTATAATACGGCACCGTACTTGATTCGATTCGACTTGGATCAACTTCGTGCATTTATGAGTTTTAAATAAAATAAATTATCATAAAACATTAAATAGAGAGAAATTTGAAAATTTCGTATAATGATTATATTAAGGGACTTAAAATGTTTTTTGTGTAAAACATGCTACCCCTATTAAATAATATCTCAAATACAATAAATATTTTATCCAACTTAAAATTTTAACTTAAAAGTATGAACTAAGTTTGTTCTACTATAAAGTCTTTGAATATAAAATTTTGGTCAATTAAATTTTTCCCAATGTGGATGAATATATATGATATGAAAGCTTACTTATCTAGATGCGGATAATTTTAAAGAAAATTATCTAGAAATTTTTTTTTAAAGAAACACAAATACATATAATATTCAACAAATTAATAACAAAATTAATTAATTTTAGGAAAAAAAATTGAATTGTTTTGAAAATGAACTTTCAATGTGATTATTGTTAAGGTAATAATAGTATGTGTAAATGAACTCCAGAAATAAAATCTATTTTAAAAAATGCAATGAAAAAAAACTATTAATATGCACGTGAGTAAGTGATTTGACAATATTTCTTTTTTTAATCTAACCTTTAATGACTACGGCTTCTAGATTGTCACTAATTTTTTTTTATTTTTATTTTTTTTGCGTAAAACATGCTACCCCTATTAAATAATATCTCAAATACAATAAATTTTTCATAAAACTTAAAAGTATGAACTAAGTTTGTTCTACTATAAAGTCTTTGAATATAAAATTTTGGTCAATTAATTTTTTCCCAACATGGATGAATATATATGATATGAAAGCTTACTTATTTAGATGTGGATAATTTTAAAGAAAATTATCTAGAAAAAAAATTTAAAGAAACACAAATACATATAATATTCAACAAATTAATAACAAAATTAATTAAGTTTAGGAAAAAAAATTGAATTGTTTTGAAAATGAACTTAACTTTATTATTTCAATCTTTTTTTTTATTTTCACTTTTCCCATTATGGACCATTTATTTTTTTAAGTTATTCATTTCATTCATGTGTTGCTTTTTGTGAGACGTAAATTTGATATTTTTGTCAAAACTTGTATTTTTTCCCTTCTTATGGTTTTGTTGCATTGAACAACATCATAGCTCATATCATAGGACATCTGCAAGTGATGTTTAACTATTTTTAAGTTATTCATTAATTTTTTAAAAATCATGAAAAATTTAATAATCATATCATCATTTGTGATATCATATATTCACAATGTATTCTTTTCATTCCTTAAAAATTTAAAAAAATTTAAAAATAAGCAAATGATATTTTGGCCTGATGGTAAGCATTAGGCTCTATTAATCATAGATTATATAAAATGCATTCTTTCAATGTTTACTTAATCGTTATCTAGAATCAATATTTTTATTTTAATGTTCATATTTTATCTTCATAACAGTAAATAGAAAAAAAAAATTTACAAAAAATTAAATAAATCATTTTCAATGTTTTTACCCAACCAAAATTAAAAAAATTATTAAAAACTATTTTAAAAGTACTTCGTTTAGTTTCTTAAAGTATACAATTTTAATTAATGTACGATCTTGATAAATATTTATCATATAAAAATACACTGAAAAGTTGTTTTAAAAAAAAGGTTAGTTAACATATTACAAGGCTTTAAGACATCTTACTGAGAATATTAATGCAAGTCTAATTATATTGAGTATAAATATTATTATCTAATTTATAACTTGTAAGTTTGTTTGTTAATGTTAGTAGTGTGCTTGATGGTTTAATCATGTATATGATCGTTATGCTTTTTTATATTATTAAAAAAAATAAGAAATAATACTTCATCCATCACAAATTCTTTATACTATTCACTTTATAGCAATTAATCTATAATTTTTTATTTTCAAAATTTTAGCATATAAATGAAAAACCTTTATATATGAATGATAAATTAAGACCTATAATTTCTAAATATATTTCCTTAAATTTTTTTCCTAACAAATAAGAAATAGAATTTCTAACAAATAAGTCTTTCATTTCTTCCAATATTTCACTTAGTTGTAATGCTCCTTTTAATGAACCATTCTAGTATATTAAATTCCATTTAAAGGCTAATATTTTGCTCATCGAAAAGCAGTTGCATGATATTGTATGTGTTTGGCCATTAAAATGTTTTAATAACATTTAATAATATACAAAACAATTATTTACCTTAATAAAAACAAAAGTCATTGTTATTACTAAAAATAGCAATTCAATAACTTGCTTTTTTACTACAATTTTATTTGTTTAATTATATTGCTGTCTCTTTTTTACTAATTACCATGTATATACCCATTATAACATAGTTCTTTTACTTAAAAATATTACAAATGACTGCTCAGAAAATGGAAAAAGTTGATGAACAAAACATTTATGGCCATGGGAAAAGATCTTTTGCAAAAAAGCATAATAAGAAATCAAGTCATATGCATGCAAGGGAATATAGGAAATGGCTTCACCGACTAAGATCAAATGCTGTTAAAGACAATGGAAATATAGATGTTACATTAGATGAGGAAGTTAGTGATAATTTCCATTTATTTAATAATTGATGCAATTAAACCTATATTCCCCTTCTACAAAATATTACCCTGTGAACGAAAAAATACAATGAACCATCACGGCCAATGTAAGTTAGAATAGATTCATGTCATAATGCCATATTTTGTGTTTATGTATGTTTTTTATACACTGCCTATTTTACTTTTTTTCCATATGTTATCCTTTTTATTTACTATCATTCCAATTTCAAAAGTAGTTTGGCACATGGATGCCAGAGCAAGGCACTCGCATCGCCAAGATGTTATATCTTCTCGGAGAAGAGAAAGCCAAGAGCATGTTTTCCCTATAAACACAGGGCGTAATCAAATAACTACGTCACCTACATACAGCCGTAGGCCACAAAACAGGGTTAATGTCTTCCGTACTCAGACTCCCATGTTATCTCCAATTGAAAGTCAGTTATCACTTGAGACCGTTGTGTATACACCGGTATCTTCGGGTTCCAATGATACACCACATGGCCATGGGGTCTTTAATCCCCAGTCGATTAGGGCACCCCTACGTGACATCACCAACATGGTTACACCAAATGTTTCTACTACTTTTGGTGAAACCAAATCAACAAGTGGAGGACTGAATAGGGTCAATGTCTTTCAGACTCAATCTCCTATGTTATCTGCAATTGAAAATAGATTGACCATTGAGAGCTTGGTTTATACACCGATTTCTACTATGAATAATGACACACTAAACGGCTCTGCTGTTTTGAATCCTCAATTGATGAAGACACCACTCTGTGACAAAATGAACATGTCAACTCCTAATATTCTTGCTATATTGGGGGGAACCCGAATCAACAGCTGGAGGACAATTTTCCAGTATTACTCAAATTGAAGTGCATCATCCATCAATGCAAACAACCTTTCAAGTTGGGGAACCTTCAAATGCTAGGAGTCCAGTACCTAAAAGGCGTAGACCACACACTGTTCAACTCCAGCCGATTCCTATGATAGATCTCGAAACTGAAAATATTATAGATGAAGGTAATCTTACAAAAATGTTTTAACATTCCATCTTTACCCCTTTATATCTATTAATAGAAGAATGTCTTCAAGCAGATACAGTATCCATGAATAGCACTCCTACAGAAAATACCACTATTCAAGGACATGTTGCTGCCCGCCATTTGAGTAATGAGCTTTCCATTTTGAATTATATACCCATATTTTCATAAAAAAACTAAAACCTTAGAAAATTTTATTCATTATAGGACGACACTTTGAACGAGAAGATTTTGGGCCACCTGGTTGCGTATGTCCTAACCAGCATTGTCAAGCAATTGTTTGGTATGAAGAAAGGAACATCAAGTCACGTCGCCCGAGGAATCCTACTTTCTCAATCTGCTGTCAAAATGGAAAAGTCCAATTGCCCCATGAAGCACCCCCTCCAGAATTACTACGCAAGTTGATGGATTACAATAATGATATTGAGTCTAAGCACTTTCGTAAACATATACGGGAATTCAATTGTCGTTTTTCTTTTACATCCACGGGGGCTGAAATCAATATGGGAATCAATGATGGAGGTGGTCCACCTGTTTTTCAATTAAAGGGAGAGAATCATCATCATATTGGTTGCCTATTACCATTTGATGGGGATCCACCAAGATTTGCTCAATTGTACATACATGATACGGAGCATGAGACGGAAAACCGAATTAGGAGTTTCGGTTCAGCGAATGCTACTGCACTTGATATATCCATTATTGAATCATTAATAAAGATGTTTGATGAGCACAACCAACTTGTGAGAGAGTTTCGAAGGGCTCGTGACATGTTTCGAGAATCTGAAGGTCGCCCTGTCCGGTTGAGGTTGCTTATGTCTAGATCTGGAGATGGCCGCCGATATAACTTACCTGAATCTACTGAAATCGTTGGATTAACAGTTGGCCTTGAAGAGGAATAGGGCAATAAACGGGATATAGTTGTTTTCACGCATCGTCATGGCCCAATACGTATCAATGTACTACATCCCAAATTAATGTCATTACACTTTCCCATATTGAGGCCAGATGGTGCTGATGGTTTCTACGAAGGGATTGCATATCGTGAAGGCAGTTTGACTGGAGGCATACGCAATAAGGTGACCATGAGGGAATATTATGCTTTCCAGCTACAACAACGATCTTTCGTTTATTCATTGGTGCTTCGTGGTGGTAGGCTTTTCCAGCAATATGTTGTGTTTGCATATTGTTGTATTCTTGAGGCACGCTTCAATTGGATTATATCACATCAATCGCAATTGCGTTGTGAAGTACTCTATGGTTTGGAGGATGCCATTAATAGAGGTGATATGAATGCATCATTAACTGGCAGACCTTGTATTCTTCCAGCATCATTCACTGGTGGCCCACGTTACATGGCTCAAAGCTATCAAGATGCAATGGCTATTTGTCGTTGGATTGGTCATCCAGATCTTTTTATTACAATGACATGCAATCCTAACTGGAATGAGATTACGAAGTGCTTAGAATTAATTCCTGGTCAAACATCAACAGACAGACCTGATATTGTGGACCGTGTTTTTCAGATGAAGTTACAATCTTTGCTTCATGACATTACTAGGGGACAGCATTTTGGTAGATCTATGGGCGGTAATAACACACTTTCCAATTTCAAACTTATTATACATTCGTATGTTATATATGTTACCGATAACACTAGGTAATTCTTTATAATTTTGTTTGCATACAGTTGTTGTTGCAGTAGAGAACCAAAAACGTGGCCTACCACATGCACATATTGCTCTTTTCCTGCATCCGGAAGACAAACTCACTAACCCTGCATCTATTGATAAATACATATCTGCTAAGTTGCCTAACAAAGGAATTGACCCTATCGGATATGCGGCAGTGGCCAAGCACATGATACACGGCCCTTGTGGGAATGCTAACCATAGATCCCCTTGTATGGTTAATGGCAAGTGCAAGAAAAAATACCCTCGTGCATTTCAATCTGAAACATCAGTTGGTGAAGATGGGTATCCTGTATATAGGCGCCGATGTACAGATGATACAGTTATAAAGCACGGATGTATTCTTGATAATCGGTCCGTTGTCCCTCACAACGTTGATTTAATTGTGAAACATGACTGTCATTGCAATATTGAGAAAACGAATAGGGATAACAGTATGAAGTACTTGTGCAAATATATGCACAAGGGGAGTGATAGGTCGACTGTTGTGATTGAAAGTTCTGGGTCTAATTCTTCAGTTACTCAGTTGCCAACTAGGCATGAGGTTGATGAAATTAAACAATATATGGACTGTAGATATATATCAGCATCTGAGGCATGCTGGCGCATTTTTGGGTTTGAAATTCATCACCATGACCCCCCTGTGGAACGTCTATCTTTCCATCTTCCCAATGAACAAAATATTGTGTACCCAGCAAATGCGAATATCCAGAACATTGTTGAATGTCAGAGAAATAGTGTCACAAAATTCTTGGCATGGATGCGTCGTAACATAAATGATGATGCAGCGAAGAGGTTGACGTATGTGGAGTTCCCTATGCATTATGTTTGGAATAGACAGAAGAAAGAATGGACTCCTCGGCTGAGAGGAAGAGCTGTAGGTAGGATATGGAATCTACACCCGACTGCTGGTGAAAAGTATTACCTTCGTATGTTGTTAAATGTTCAACGAGGCCCTACCTCATTTGATGATTTACGCACAGTTCGGGGTATTATTTATCCTACTTTTAAGGAAACGTGTCTTGCATTGGGTTTGCTAGATGGCGATGGCGAGTGGCATGAGGCACTACATGAATCTTCCCATTGGGCAATGCCTTCTTATTTGCGGGAGCTATTTGTGACAATGTTATTATTTTGTCAAGTTGTGGACCCAAATAAGCTTTGGATGCAACATCGTGATACATTGTCCGATGATGTTATCACAATGCAACGTCGACTTAGGAATGATCATGAATTTGTATTATTAGACTCGGAAAGGTACAATTATGCACTTTACGATGTTGAGAAAATCCTGAATAGGAATGGAAGAAGTTTGAAGGAATTTGTTGGTATGCCGTATCCCGATCTGACTACTTTAGTTATCGAGCATAATTCATTGATACTTGAAGAGTTGAATTATGATCGGGCTGCACTTGCTATAGAGCATTCATCTTTATATCATGGCTTGAATGAAGGCCAATTACAAGTTTACAATTCTGTAATGGGTTCGGTACAATCTGGAATTGGTGGGCTTTTCTTTGTATATGGAAGTGGCGGCACTGGTAAAATATATCTTTGGCTCACACTTCTATCACATGTTTGGTCTGATGGAAAGATAGCGTTAGCTATTGCATCGTCAAGTATTGCTACACTTCTATTGCTAGGGGGCGCACTACCCATTCACGAATGAAAATTCCCATCAAGTTAGATAAAGATTTTGTATGCTATGTCAAGTAATCAACTCCGCTGGCAGAGTTATTGTGTAGGACGAGTCTTATTATATGGGATGAGGCACCCATGGCTCACCGACATGCTTTTGAGGCTGTAGATCGCACTATGCGTGACATCATGCGTCCTCATGATTATATTGCTTCTACTAGAATTTTTGGTGGAAAAACTATTGTACTTGGTGGGGATTTTCGACAAATCTTACCTGTCATTAATCGTGGTAGTAGAGGTGATATTGTTGCAGCATCATTACCTTCATCTGCTCTTTGGTCACATTGTAGTCTTCACACTCTTACTCAAAATATGAGATTGGTCAATTATGAGAATTCAGAAGTTGTTGAGTTTTGCCAATGGATATTGAACCTTGGAGAAGGTCGTTTGCCATTGCATAAATTATCAAATGATGAAGAAGAACCAACTTGGATCAAAATCCCTGATAAATTTTTAATTTCCCTGCATGAGGATCCAATTGATGATGTTATCCGAGATACTTTTCCAGATTTGCATATGATGCTCACTAATAGGGGATATCTTAAAGAAAGGGCAATATTGGCAACAAAAAATGAAATTGTTGATGAAATTAATGATCGCCTACTTGCATTAATCCCTGGAGATGGTAGAACATACTTGAGTGCAGATCGTATCTCACCGTCGTCTGAAAATATTGAAACACATACAATGTTATATCCAGTTGAGTTCTTAAACAGTTTGAAGTTTTCTGGACTTCCAAATCATGTCTTACAGTTGAAGGTTGGGGCCCCCATAATATTGTTAAGAAATATAAACCAAGCAAATGGGTTGTGCAATGGGACAAGACTTATCGTTACTCGGCTTGCAGATAGAGTAATTGAGGCAAAGATCTTAACTGGAAGTCACATAGGTAACCGTTGTTTGATTCCACGAATTGAAATGGTACCTTCCGACACTCAATTACCATTTGATCTTTCTCGACGGCAATTCCCAGTAAAACCATGTTTTGCCATGACAATAAATAAGAGCCAAGGACAAACGTTCAATCATGTTGGACTCTACCTTCCAGAACCCGTTTTTAGTCATGGACAACTATATGTTGCTGCTTCTCGTGTAACCTCACCTGATGGATTTCGAATATTGTTGCGAAATAACAATCCAAGATTCATATCGCACACAAAGAATATTGTATACACGGAAGTTTTTGAGCGTTTATACAATCGCCACATTTGAAGTGTGGATTCCTGGTATTATTCAAGTGATGTAATTGATTGACTTTAAATGTTATATTGTGACATAATGAAATAATTACTTAATGTGGCATTATAAGTGTATTAGATTATGTTTGTTTTTTTATATCTCTAAACTATAGTTGTTTGATTTTTCAAATTCAGTTTCCCAATATGCAAACCCAACAACAACATCAAATACGGGACCTTACACGAGTTGGATATAATTGGTGCTTAAAGGTTCGCATTACTCGTATTTGGGATGCCGTGACAAAAGATGAGAGCTTAATCGGAATGGAGATGATCTTTCTAGATTCTAATGTATACTTTTATTTGAACATAAAATTATTATACTTATCACTTATATCAATTGTATATTGACTATTGTTATTTCCTGCAGAATGACCATATATGTGCAAGAATCCCGAATGACCTAGATAACAAGTTTCGTGCTACTATTGAAGAAGGTTCTATTTTCACTGTGAAAAACTTCATTGTTAACCGTCCTTATGATGTTCAAAACCCTATGAGTTGTCTACATAAAATATTTTTTTCGAGGTACACTACTGTAACCCGAATTAGTGCTATTTGCCCTGACATTGAATGGCACAAATTTGAGTTTGTCGAGTTTTCGGATGTCAACAAGTGTGTTCCACGTAATGTTTATTCAATAGGTATTCTTTTTGCCAAATTTTTAAGAAAACCTTTATATAAAGCATCGTTTAAAAGACTAATATATAGTTTGTTTGTTGATATATTTTTATTGTCATTACTACTTCATGTAACCAGATATCATTGGGAAACTTTGGAAACTTGGGCCTGTGATTTCTCAACAGGTTAAACATGACCCTCCTACTCGGAGATGTACACTTTACTTAAGGAATCACAAGTAAGTACTTCTTGATACACACATAGATATTCATTTTCCTCCTAAGCAATATATTCAATAATAAGTTCGATAACTGCAGTGGTGCAGAACTTAAGGTTGTGCTATGGGGCGACAAAGTTGACTTGGCTGATCATCAGTGCATCTTGAGCATGAACTATAAACATGTTATATTGGTTATAACATCTACATATATAAAGCAATTTGCAGGTATAAAGCACTGGTGCATTCGCGATACCCTATTGAATTGTCTTTCAATGATCTGGTATAATTTTATTATATGCATCTACACTTCCTGATATGTGCATTCCATTTATAGGAAAGGATTTTTTGTATTCAACATGTGCAACCAAAATATATGTCAATCTTGACATCCCTGCGGTAACTATCTTGGAACAATCGTAAGATTACAATGAAAAAGTATCAATTTCATTTTTCACTTATTATTATTAAGGTGCACCTGATAAGCTCAGTATTTTTACAGGCCCGTTATTGGTGACGTTAGCGTTATTCATGATTCAGCTGATCAGCAAGTAGTGAATGATTCAACAATTAGTGATATTACTGAGTGCTTCACCCTACTTGATATTGAGAATCGTCGCTCGGATCCTACTGTTGAAGTATATTAAATTTAGTATTCATTAACTTAAACTCGTATGATTTCATCATTGGTGATCAGTTTCATTTGTTTTAACAAAATAAAGTTTTCTGCTGCTCTGCAACAATTATGTGTGTTGATGAACAATACCCCTGGTATTATGAGGGCTGCAGTACTTGCTTGAAGAAATTACAACCGCAAGGTTCGATGTACTATTGTGATAAATGTAATACAGTTACTGGCAAACGAGTCATCAGGTTCTTATGACTCACTACCAATATTACTTCATCTTTTTATTACTAACATTATTGCCATGTCATAGACTCGTGATATTTTTTATATTTTTCATTATGTAGGTATAAAGTAAGTTTGAGAGTTGCAGACCACTCATTTGACACATATTTTGTTGCGTTTGACAAGGTTGCAGAGCTGTTGATTGGACGCCCAGCATCTGAATTATACATGGCAAAGGACACGGTTTGTGTTCCCAACAACTTTATTTTCAATTATATGCAACTGTCAATATCATACTATCATGTTTTAAATGTAGGTGGAGGGGCAAGAAAAAATCCAAACGATATTTGGACGCCTAATGGGTGGTCAATTTATTTGGGATGTGCAAATAACAAAATATAATTGTCAGAATTTACGTTCTGCATTTACAGTGAAGAAAATGCATCTAATAAATTGGTCAGCTGACAGTCGATTGCTACTTCAGCTTATTTCCAAGGTATTACTTGTGATAGTTTTAGCATTGAAACTATTCTAATAATTTTTTATAAAATTATATATGACTTGGATCAACTAATTATTTATGTATTATTACTGTAATTATCAGTTTCAATCATTGAGTAATGGAAGCTCCTCCTTGAAAAGACGTTTCCCACTGAAATGCCATCAAGTCTTCACCCACCTAAGCGCCATCACTCCCCCATGTTAGAATATAACACTTTAAGTTTATTTTTTATTAAAATATTGTAATACTAATGTCTATAACTTTGTATTTATAGTGACATGAGTTCAGAACTACACCGCTGTGGTATTGTTACAACTGTCGTTGCCCCAGACATTAGCAATAATACACCCAATTTGATAGATGCAAGGTACTTAATTATTTAATATTCTGCATTCTTATAAAGTTTTAAAGTTTAAGTTATTTTTTGTTCGCATAATGTTGAGATTGATCTACATTTTATACTTTATATGCCACACTGTACATGATGTTTTTATGATTATAAGTGACAGTACAAGTAATGCCTTACCAACTCATGGAAACTCATCAAATACTTTGTTACCACAACATTTTCAATATGCAGATGTAATGTAAGTATTATATCTTTGTTATAAACATTATATGAGGTTATTTTTTTTAAAAAAATGTAATCTTTCTTTAATTTACTAGGAAGGAATTGTGTGATCATCCAATTACTTCTATAACAAATGTTTCACCATCAGATGATGGATTGATTGAGTCTTTGGACAGGTTCGAATCTACTCCTAATATACCAAAAATTAATCCTTACAATTTCTTTTGGAGATGGTTACATACCCCTAACAAATTTCCTCTATATGAATATCTATTGCAGTGCATTACTTCATGATCAACCTGCAGACCCAGATATGGACACTGATGCTATGAGTACCTAAAATCTTTGCAATAAAAAGCCTAAGTGGTTAAAGGGACATAAAATTTTTCTTTGTTGGTATTTGGTTGTGATTTTTTAGTTTTAAAAAAATTGTTTAAATGTTTTACTTTATTGGAATATATTTGGAACCAATGTTCTTATAATAATTTCAATATTTCTATTTTTTTTTACAACACAATACTATTTTATAACCCGTTGCAACGCCGGGTATGTAAACTAGTTAATCAAAGCGTTAGAAGTTGTTCAAAATGGACGTCCCAAAATGATGGGTATTGAATTTTTAATTTCCACTGGTGGGGTATCCAAAACAATAAATCCACAAGATATATGAATTTATCAACTTGGACTAACACATCTTCAACAACTCCTCATGGCACTTTCACTGATCTATCAGCAAGCAAAAGAGTTATCTCGGTTGGTTTTAACTTACCCAAATTTAGTTTTTGGTAAACTGAATATGGAAGTAAGTTTACACTAGCCCCAAGATCAAGTAACGCTTGCTCAATTTTATGTTCTCCAATGAAACATGAAATTGTTAGATATCTAGGATCCTTGTATTTCAAAGCAGTATTATTTTGAATAATAGAACTTATCTGCTTGGCTAATAAACTTTATTTTTAACATTCATTTTTCTTTTAACAGTGCATAAATTCTTTAAAAATTTGGCATAAGAAGGTACATGTTTAATCGCATCAAACAAAAGGATATTGATATTTACCTGCTTGAAAATATCCAAAATTTCAGGATTTCGATCCACCTTCTTAAGGACTGTTAATGTCTGAGGAAATGGAGGTGCTGGTGGAGATTCAATTTGTTCTTAACTTGGTATAAGTTTAACCTATTCTTTAGTCTTAAAACTTGGCTCATCGTTTTCTTTACAAGGATCAGGAATTGATTTTTCAATAACTTTACTGTTGCGGAGTGTAATGATTGACTTCACTTGATCCATGATTCGACCTTTGGGATTTGCTTGTGGTTGAGAAGGAAATTGTTCTTTCTCTTGAATGTTAAGTGCAGATACAAATTTTGCAAGAGTATCTTTTAAATCAATCATAGTTTGACTTGTTTGAGCATTGATGGACTCTTGCTTTTCAATGAATGAATGCAATATTTCTTCTAAGATTTTTCCTAAAAGGAAGAACATATGGTGCATACCATTGAGATTGTTGAAAATTTTTTTGAGTGTGCAAAGGTAGTTGTGATGGTTGAGCATGATTATCATTTCTCCAACTGAAATTTGGATGATTTCTCCAACCAGGATTGTAAGTTTCCGAGTATGGATTTTGGGTTATGGTCGGTCGTCGAAACAGTCAAAAATAATTCTGGTATCCCTAACAACTCAGAATAAATAAATTTATAGTCTAGCAGTGAAAA
>SMDT01002290.1:0-42355 GCA_005392925.1 Aquilaria sinensis
ATTTTCTCAGAGTCTGGGAGTGAGATCTCTGCCAACCAACCTCCTGCCAAGTATTTATTTCCTGGTATTTATAGGAGTGCCTAGCCCGTTCAGATCGCGACACGTGTTCGGTCGGATGTTTCCTGAATTTCTGGGCGTAGGGGACAGATAGCTGGTAGCAGGTTGCCTTGAGCCTTGTGCTGAGATGGGCCATGATGTGATTCTGATGGCGTTAGCGTGTCAGAGCGCCTTTTGAGGCGGCTTATGACGTCTGTGAAAGGACGTGTCAGAGGCTTCCTTAAATGCTTCCTTAAATGCTCCTGCCGTACTCCCGAGGTCCCTGGGCGAGGTCGTCCTTTGGTACGGACAATGCCTCTTCGGGAAACACGCACCCAGTTCGGGGGTTCCCAGCTTCAGGGAGTTCCGCCTTCGGGGAGATCATGTTCGGCCCGCAATAGCTGGTGCCTCTTTTCCGAAGGCGATCTGTTTGCAACCTCAGGGGGCTAGTAGTATCCTCAAGTTTCCTGGCGTGACGGGCTCGGAGCTCTTCGGCTATCTCCCGAGGTGTATGATCTCACCTTTTCTCGGGTAGCGCCAGTTTCTTCTGGCCATTCTTGTGGCAGGGAGTTCGGCCAGATAGAGGCGATAGTCTTTGGCTATCACATGCCCCCCTTTGGAAAGCCGAAGTGAAGACTTCGGTTTTGCATCTCTTTCCGAGGTTGCTCTTGGGAGTTTCTTAGGAAGCTTAGCCTGTTCCGAGGATGTACCTCTTGCCCGAAGGTATGGGCTGTTCGGCCTTGGCCTGTTCTTTGGTGTCTTCGAGGTGGAGCCTGTGCCGAAGATACACCTCTTGCCCGAAAGTCATGGGCTATTTGGCCATAGCCTGTCTCTTGGTGTCCTCGAGGTGGCCTGCTCTTTGTTTCTGCAGGTCTGATGGCCAAGCGTGTCAGTCTGAGCGACGTGTCCCAGCTTTTTAGGGATGTCAGAAGACGTGCTCCCTTTTTCCTAGGGATGTCAGGAGACGTGTCCCCGTTTTGGCACAGCGGCTGACACATGGCGCTTTGCCATTGGAGGAGAGTTGCGTCGGTTACAGAGAGCACGCCTTTTCAGGTGCAGAGGGCAGTTACGGCGACGGTTCGCCTCCAAAGGGTACTTATGACGACGTTTCGGTTACCCACCTCTGGCCTATAAATGGCTCGTTCCATCATAAGTCCCTTTTGCTTTTTCTTCTGCTCTTCTCTCTGCTTTGCCCCTGTTCTTGCACTTTCTTGCTTTCTGTGGCGGAGCTGCCTTAATCAGAGCTTTTTCCAGCCAACTTTCACGACGGCGTCCTCAGACTTTGGCAAATCTTTTGGTGGGTTTTTGTTTTCCAGAGTGTTTTGATCTCTCTGTTCTTTGGATTTTTTTCTAGAAACTGTTTTCTTGTCTTTTCCAAACTCATTTTCATGTCTACAATGCCTATCCCTGAGAGCTGGCAGCCTCTTTTAGCCCATCCTTGTTGTACCACCCCTGCAAAGTTAGAGAGGTGGAAGAAAAAGTTCTTTCTTCCCTCTTACGCCATTACTAGGCTGCCTCGTTCTAGCCATTATGCTTTTTCAAACCATAGTAAGGAGGTTACCGTTTTCCGAGCCCAGCTGAAGGCCGGTCTTCGGTATCCTCCCCCGAAGATGGTGTTGCGAGTTCTGCAAATTTCATGGCATTGCTGTGAACCAGCTTCCCCCGAACTCGTTCTACTATTTTAACGCCTACCTCTGCATGTGTGGCATCTTCGGGATAGAACCCCATTTCATAATCTTTATGCAGTACTACAAGGTCTCTGTGGTCCCGAAGGGTGGCTTCTATTTCATGCTACCTCGGGGGTCCGGGAGCAAGAAATTCATGTTCACCTTCGCCACTAAGGATAGCTGGCGGGGGTGGCAACTGGCGGGGGTGGCAACAGAAGTTCTTCTTCCTGAAGATGGACGAGGCCTGGTCGTACGTTCTGACCAAATGGGCTCAGGGAACACTGGATGTGGACGTTGTTGATCCGAGGATGCTGCTGACCCCAGAGTTGGCTCCCGTGTTCGGGGATTTCGACGCCCGCATTCGGGCTGTCTCTGACTGGGATCCCGAGGTCGCTCCGCGCGCCCTTTACCCTTTTCCAATCAACTGGAAGTTGATGACCGAAGAGGTCCTTCGGGAACTTAAAGGTGGTAAAGGAGCACAAGACTGACCTCAAGATGCCAGCTCCTGCCATCGCCGGGAAGGATTCCTGGTTGGTCAAGCTTCTTAAGGAGGAAATTTCTTTCGAAACGCTTGTCCGAAAGTGAGTTATCTTCTACTCCTTTGCTGTTTTTTCCTCGGACTTACGCTGATGTTTCTCTCCTTTTTCAGAGATGGGCGACGGGACTGCCGCCTATTACAAGTCCCTTTTCTCCGGCCAAGTGGAGAAGGGGGAGTCAGACAAAGAAGGCGGCTTCCCGAAGGCGGAAGTCTACGTTGGCGCTGGGTCCTTCGAGCTAAACGGGCGAAAGAGAGACTGTTCAGGTTCCTCCCCTTTGAAGAAAGTATTGGGGAGGAGAAACGAGGACGCCGAGGTTGCTGTCACTTCGCCGCCTGATGATTCGGCCGAGGTCCCTGCTTTCGCCGACGTCCCTCCAACCGACGTCCCTCCCCAAAGTCCTACTGCGTCGCAGGCCCTCCTTGATGTAGTGGTAGAAGTACCTTCTGCCGAGGAGCGGCGCAGGCGGAAGGGCAAGGGCATTTCGACCGAGGAGGCCGAGGACTCCGAGGACGTCGTTGTCGAGGTTCCACCAGGTTTGTTTCCAGACAAAGTGTACTTCCTTTGTTTTTTCTGGAATTGCCTTTGTCTTTAATCTCCCTTCTCATTCTTACCATGCAGGGGAGTTGACTACCCCTGAACTGGGCGGCCGAACATGCTCGGAAGCGAGCTCTTCGGGACGCCAAAATCCCGCAAGGGAAGATACCAAAGGAGCCTTTCTGGACGACGCCACGGAGGACATGAATTTGTACCGAGGACAAGGGAAGACTTTCTGAAGAAAGGAGCCTTTCTGGAGGAGGATTCACGGAAGGACATGAACTTGAGGACTCCGTCCTGTCCTGAAATCCGGTGAAGCAGATTTCGAAGGGGGTGCTTACCGAGGCCTCCTTCAAGGCTATAGCGGCGGCCCATCCGGGGATAACACCTTGCCGCAAAGATCACCGAGCATGCTGCTCAGGTATACTCTTCACACCTCTTTCCCTTCAATTTTTTCCTAAGTGTTTGGCTCTTACTGACCTTGCGTTTTATCTTCTTTGCAGCTGCTGGGGTACGCCGGCTTTCTCCGAGTTCGGGTGGCCAGGCAGACGGCATTCCGAGCTTCGGCCTTAGAGGCTTTAGAAAAGGCGAAGGCGCACGTGCTCGGAATTGATCCGCCAAGAAACCAGCAGCTGGCAGATGCTGCGAAGGAGAAAGTTGCTGCCCTTCGGGAGGAGTTCCGGAAGGAGAAAGGAAGAACTTGATGAAGGACTCCTCCCTGAAGATTGCTGACCTCGGCGAGCAGATAAATGGAATGCTGGCCGCCAACGAAGAGCTTCTAAAGACAAGTCAGAATTCTGACAAGATCATAGTGGCGCTGACAGTCTGAGAAGAAACATCCTTGCAAGCCGAGGTCGTGTCCTTTGAAGAAGGATCCGAAGGGGAAGGAGCAGATAAAGGCGCTGGAAGAGGAGATCGCGGATCTGAAGGACGAGCTTGACGACCTCGAGCTTGAAGAAGAACAAGTCTGATCAAATGGCCAAGGTCGCCTTTCAGGACGGCTTCTGCCTTGCTCGGCACCAGGTCCTCCAGAGGTTCCCAGATCTGGACCTCTCTTTTCTAGAGGCTCTAAACATTCCTGGGGGACCTCGGTGGGAATGGTCCAAGGTCGAACATTTGAACCTTCCTCCTTCAATTCCAGCGCCAAAGGTGGTGGAAAAGGGCGGGCAAGCGAGTGGCTCTCGGGACGCCGCGAACCCTTAGGCTATTTTAGGGCCCCTTTTCCTTCCCTTCTATTTTGTATTCCTTCTTCGGGCACTTCTTTATTGTAAAGCAGCTTTGCTCTTAATGAAGACTTTTTTGGCTAAGTGTTTCTTCAAGTTTCTTTATTTCCATTGTCCCGAACACGTTCGCTCAAGAGACTTCGGAAAACCTGCGATCAAAGAAACTTTTTTACCTTCCCTTTGGCCGAGCCTGTTCGCTCGAGAGGCTTTTTGGAAAGTCTGAGAAAATTTGACTAAGTCTTTTTGCAGGCTTTTGCATTTCCATTTTGTCCCGAACACGATTCGCTCGAAGGGACTTCGGAAATTCCTTAGTCAAAAATTTTTCCTTCTTTTCCTTTTGTCCCGAGCATGTTTGCTCAAGAGACTTAGGAAATCTTTCGAGAGTTGTTTTCTGTTTTCCGTTTTTCGAAAACCGTTTTCACTTCCCATTTTCCCGAGCACGTGATGGCTCAAGGGAGCTTCGGAAAACTGTCTCTGCGCTGGCTATTTCGGCGAGTACTTCTGCGACGTTCTTGTTTCCCATCTTTCCCGAGCATGATGGCTCAAGGGACTTCGGAAAACTGCCTCTGCGAGATTTCTCCATCTTTTCCCGAGCGTGATGGCTCAAGGGACTCTGGAAAGGTCATCTGCGCTTTATTATGGCGAGCATCTTCGCGGAATTCTGTTCATTTGCACTTAAGAAATTTTGGATACTTAAGAACTTTCCTTAAGAGCATTTTTTGTACTTACAATTCCTCCGCTTCAACTTAGGCGTAGAATTTTTTCAAGGCGTCTGAGTGCCAAGTATTTTTCAATTCTACGCCTTCGGCGTCGCCAAGTTTGTACACGCCTTTTCGTACTTCGGCGAGAACCAGATAAGGTCCTTCCCAGTTTGCGCGAAGTACTCCGTGGGATGGCCTTCGGGGTGCAAAGTCAGCCTTTCGGAGAACGAGGTCTCCCTTCTTGATTTCTTTTGGCCTGGCCCGTAAGTTTATAGCCGCGGCCACTCTTTGCTGAAAAGCTTTTCTTCTCAGCTCGGCTATTTCTCTGTGTTCGCCGACGAGGTCGAGCTTGGTTCTGAGGCCGAGGTCGTTTCCACCTTCATCAAATACTTGCACCCGTATTGATGGTCTTACTATCTTGACTGGGATAATGGCCTCTGTCCCGAAGATGAGTGAAAAGGGGGTCTCCCCTGTGGCCCTTCGGGGCGTCGTTCGGTAGCTCCATAATACGCTTTGGAGTTTTCCTGGCCATTTCCCTTTTGCTTCCCCAAGTCTCTTTTTCAAGCCATCTTATATGGTCCTGTTAGATACTTTTACCTGCCCATTGCTTTGGGGGTGAGCTACTGGGGCAAAGTGCATTTTTATTTCGAGGTCGTTGATAAATTCTTGGAATCCTTTGTCTATGAACTGGGATCCATTATCAGCTACAAGTACCCTCGGTATGCCAAATCTGCATACGATGTTCTTCCATACGAACTTCTGCACTTCTTTTGCCGAGATAGTTGCCAGCGGTTCTGCCTCGACCCATTTAGAGAAATAGTCCACTGCTACAACCCAGAATTTCACGCCTCCGGGTGCTGTGGGGAGTGGCCCAATAAGGTCTATACCCCAGACTGCGAACGGCCAAGGATAGTCAGCCGAACTTACTGTCTCCGAGGGTGCCCTCTGGATGTTCGCGTGTCTCTAGCAGCTACCACATTTCCGGACGAACTGTCTTGCGTCCTTTCTCAGGGTAGGCCAGAAGTATCCTTGGCGAAGTATCACCGCTGCAAGGGCATCAGTTCCGATATGTGAGCCACACATGCCTTCGTGGACCTCTACAAGGATCATTTCAGTATCCTCTTCAGCCACACATCTCTGCAGTGGATTTGCATATCCCTGCCGGTATAACTCTTCACCAATCAGGAAGAATCAGCCGGAGCGTCTTCGCAGTCTCGCAGCGTCGCCGGGATCTTCGGGGAGCATATTTTCTGTGAGGTATCTCTTTATGGGATCTTTCCATCCTTTTCCCGAGGTCGCTATGCTCAGCACTGAGATGCTCGGATGGTCTAGCACCTCGGTGTATGTTTTCGACTTCGCTAAGCAATCCGCCTCAGTGTTATTCCGCCGAGGTACATTTTCGATCCGTACGGCGTCAAACTCTTGGATGAGCTTTGCTACCAGCTCGTGGTATTTTGCCAAGATTGGGTCCTTCGCCCCATAATCTCCTGCCGTCTGCCGAACTACCAGCTGGGAATCGCTGTGAGCTTTTAAGTTTCTCACGCCAATCCTTCTGGCCAAGCGTAATCCCGCTATGAGGGCTTCATACTCAGCCACATTGTTTGTGACGCTGAAGCTGAACTTGATAGCCTTCATTACCTCCAGGCCTTCGGGTCCTCTGATAACTATTCCAGCTCCCTGGTGTTCGGAACCCGAGGCTCCGTCAACATGCAAGGTCCATTCTGGCTCACCCTCGTTCGGATCTTGGTGGCTGTCCTCAGTGGTGGGTATTTCGGCGATAAAATCTGCCAGTGCTTGGGCCTTTATGGCCTTCCGAGGCTCATATATGATTTCGTGCTCGCCAAGCTCTATGCACCACTTGGAGAGCCTTCCCGAATGATCAACTTTCTTCATAACATCCCGTAGTGGTAGACTACTTCGGACGATGATGGGGTGAGCCTGAAAGTACAGTTGCAGCCTTCTTCCTGCAAGCACCAAGGCGTATATAGCTTTTTGAAGCAAAGGGTAACTGATTTCGGCGCCATGCAGGGACTTGCTGACGTAATAGACTGGCCATTGCTTTGGGCCTTCTTCTTTCACGAGGACCGAGCTTACAGCTTTCTCCGTGACGGCGAGGTACAATACGAGTGGCTCTCCCTCCCGAGGTTGTCGCAGAGTCGGCAGGCTGGCCAGGTAGACTTTGAGTTCTTCCCAGGCCTTTTGGCAATCTTCATCCCAAGGATGATCATTCCTTCTGAGGTCGCCTTCCCTTTTTGCCGCCTTTGTGAGGACTTTGAAGAAAGGTCGGCACCGATCTCCGTACCTGGAAATAAACCTGCTTAGGGAGGTTATTCTTCCGGTGAGCCTTTGCACGTCTTTGACCGTGGCAGGAGTTCAGAATTCAAGCAGAGCCTTAATCTTCTCAGGGTTAGCGTCAATGCCTCTTTCGGATACCATGTACCCAAGGAACTTTCCCGAGGTTACCCCGAAGATGCACTTTTCAGGATTGAGCCGAATCCCAAAGGCTCTGAGCTTTTGGAAGGTTTCCTCTAGATCTGCAACGTGGTAGCCAGGCAGCTTGCTCTTGACTATCATATCATCAATATATACCTCCATGTTTCTCCCCATTTGGTCCTTAAAGACCTTGTTCATCAACCTTTGGTAGGTGGCTCTTGCATTCTTGAGCCCGAAAGGCATCCTGATATAGCAGTATGTTCCTCCCTCGGTGATGAAGGCAGTTTTTTCTTCATCTTCAGGGTCCATCCTTATTTGATGGTAGCCACTGAAGGCGTCTAGGAAACTTAGGAGCCCATATTCCACAGTTGAATCTACCAGCTGATCTATTGGCGGCAGAGGGTATGAGTCTTTCGGGCAAGCATCGTTCAAATTTCTGAAATCGATGCACATCCGGAGTTTGCTGCTACCTTCTTTTGTGGCGATGACCACGTTGCTTAACCATTCGGGGTACTTCACTTCCCTGATAACTTTGGCTTCCAACAGTCGCTGGACTTCGGTTTTGACAAAGTTGCCCTTATGGGCTGAGATGCTTCGTTTCTTTTGCCGGACAGGCCTTGCTTCCGGGCTTACTTTGAGGCTGTGCTGTATTATGCCAGGGTTCACCCCCGGCATATCTTTTGGCGAGTAGGCAAACAGATCTTTATTTTCCAGCAGAAAGGATACAAGTTTTTCCTTGTCACCTTCGGCCAAGCTCTTCCCTATTCGGGTAGATTGTCCTGGGACAAGATCTACTGCTTCCGTTTCTGTCTTTGCGGGATCTTCTCCTTTGCCTTTCTCCTGCGCCTTTGCCTCCACCGTTTGTGTAGAGTTGTTTGCCGGAGCCTTTCGTGCTTTCACAAACACCTTTCTCACCTCGGCCTGGTCTATGAAGATCTCTGCATCTCCATCCTTGGTGGCGAATGTGACAGTCAAGTACTTCACATCAGGGCGAATGTGCAGGTTTCCCTGTGTCTGCCTTCCAAGGATGGCGTTGTACGAGGACGGGACATCCATGACGATGAACCTTGCCATTGTGGACGCGTACAACTCAGCTGCTCCGTCTACCGAAGTCCCTTTCATCATCAGTGGGAGGTCGATCCATCCGAGAACAGGCAGTTCGGATGGTCCGACCCCGAAGGTGGGCGAGGTGACTGGCTTAAGTTCGCTGCTGGAGATGCCCAAGTTCGGCAGTAAGTGCGAGAATAGGACGTCAGCATTTGATCCATCATCAAGTAGCACCCTTTTGACGTCCCAGTTCCCTATCCTCGCCGTTATCAGCAGTGGATCGTCGTGGGGGAAGACGATGGTGGATCCATTTTTGCGGGCCAGCTTTTTTGCTGGATTTTGATATTCCGTGATTGCAATTTCTCTGACCTTTCACTTTCTTTCCGAGGATGGGAGCGCCGTGGTGATTGTTTGGATAACCCCTGCCGGAGGTGGAGGGCACCTTTTTGGACTTCGGTTTCTCCGCCTGTCGGAGTCATAGTCCTCATCTTCGGCCCTTTCTTCCTCCATTTTTCTGCCTTTTGGGGATGGCATCCTCAGGTATTTCCGAAGTTGGCCCTGTTTTATCAGCGACTCTATGTACTTCTTCAGCTGGAAGCAATCTTCGGTGTCATGACCGTGGTCGCGATGAAACTGGCAGAACTTTTTTGCATTCTTCTTATTATCGGCGGTCATGGCCCTTGGCCGCCGAATCTGCGTCCCTTGCCTTTCCAGCGCCATGAGGATGTTGGTCCGTGTGGTGCTCAGGGGCGTGAAACTTTGAGGCTTCCTTCCCCGCATCCTCCGAGATCGTCCTGCCTGTTCGGTAGGATTACGGGCTTGCTGATTGGACCCTTCGGCGCGGTGGTTGTCTGACTTTGGCCCAGCCATTCTCAGCTCCTCGGCTGTCATGTGCTGTTCGGCCCTTCGGTAAAATTCTCCGAGGGTGTCCGGGGGGTCCTTTGAGAACTCGTAGAACAGCTGTGAGTCCCGCCGAAGGCCCCGTGTCATGGCAAGAATGCGGATTTCGGGCCGAAAGTCTGGGACGCTCAGGGCTTCCCTGTTGAACCTTTCGACATAGTCTCGGATGGTCTCTCCGTTTCTCTGCTCTATGTCGAACATCTGGACAGGCATCTTCGCAGTCGGCCTGCTCCCGATGAATTGCTGCGTGAAGGCCGTGGACAACTCCTGGAACTCAGTGATGGTCCCTGGAGGCAATGAATTGTACCACGCAGTTGCTGGCCCTGTGAGGGTGACTTCAAAGCATTTGCACATGGTAGCGTCATCAGCACCGTGCATTATCATGCTGCGTCTGTATTTCGTCAGATGGGCCTGTGGATCAGTGCGGCCATCATATATATCTAGCCGAGGCACTCTAAAGTCACCTGGCATGGCTGCTTCAGCAACGGCACGAGTGAAAGGGGAGTCATCTTCGCAGAAGGTCCCCGAGAGTCTGGCCCAGACAGGTTTTCTGGCCATTTGCTTCTCCACTCTATCTAGCCGTGCTAGTATCCTCTCCATAAGCACTGTGGTACTCGGCCCTCCTTCGGGGAAGGGAGACTGTCGGCGCCTCTTCGGGGAGCGAGTTCGGCGCTGAGGAGACGGGGACCTCGCCTCAGCCGACGAACTTCTTCGCTGCAAAACCCTTGGTCGCTCAGACCTCTTTCGTCCCACAGGCTGTTTCCCGATGGGCATATCTTCCGTGGACGATTCTTCGCGCGGATCTCCACTTCCCGAGCTGCGATGAGTAGACTTGGGGCTTTTCTCCCGAGGGCGTGTTGGTGAGGGGGGGCTTTGGGCCTGTGTTTGCTGCGGCCACCTCCGGTCGATTTGCTGGGTCATTTCAGCCACGACCGAACGTTGGAAGTCCCTCAGGAAACTCATGGTGATTACCAGAGGGCGGTCTTTCTCAGGCGTAGAAGTCCCTGGGAGTGTCTGCTCAGTGGCCGATTGTATCTCAGGCGCGGACTGAGACCTTGGGAGTCCCTTGTCCTTAGAATGCCGAGTCTCAACGACGGCGATCTCAGAGCGGGTTCCCACAGACGGCGCCAAATGATGGCGTGGAGCCTCATCGTTTATAGTCATGGTGACTGGTGGAGAGACTTCTAGGAGGAAGAACGCCTGGAGGATGGATCGCCCAAGGGAGTGTGCCTGAAAGCTCAGAAACAAAGGGTTAGGAGGCCCCCAGAGTGTTTTTCCGGGGGGGGAGCCTCCGACGCCCAAGTCAGTGGTTGGCTGAGAAAAAGGCAAAGGTAATAGCACACAGGGCTGAAGAGTCTTGCCTGGTAATTTTCTCAGAGTGTGGGAGCAGTGTTTTGCCAACCAACCTCCTGCCAAGTATTAATTCCTGGTATTTATAGGAGTGCCTAGCCCGTTCAGATCGCGACACGTGTTCGGTCGGATGTTCCTGAATTTCTGGGCGTAGGAGACAGATAGCTGGTAGCAGGTTGCCTTGAGCCATGTGCTGAGATGGGCCATGATGTGATTCTGATGGCGTCCGTGTGTCAGAGCGCCTTTTGAGGCGGCTTGTGACGTCTGTGAAAGGACGTGTCAGAGGCTTCCTTAAATGCTTCCATAAATGCTCCTGCCGTACTCCCGAGGTCCCTGGGTGAGGTCGTCCTTTGGTACGGACAGAGCCTCTTCGGGAAACAAGCCCTCAGTTCGGGGGTTCCCAGTTTCAGGGAGTTCCGCCTTCGGGGATATCATGTTCGGCTCGCTATGTCTGGTGCTGCTTTTCCGAAGGCGATCTGTTCACAACCTTGGGGGGGCAAGTAGTGTCCTCGGGTTTTCCTGGCGTGCCGGGCTCGGAGCTCTTCGGCTATCTCCCGAGGTGCATGATCACACCTTTTCTCGGGTAGCGCCAGCTTATTCTGGCCATTCTTGTGGCAGGGAGTTCGGCCAGATAGAGGCGATAGCGTTTGGCTATCACTACTAACTTATCAGTAAGAAGAAAAGAAATCAAAAAAGGAGACCTCATCCTCCGAAAGACAGAATTTGAGCCACGCAAACCATCAAAAGGGGTACTTCGGGCAAACTGGAGTGGACCTTATTTCATCCTTGACGAAGTCCGCCCAGGGGTCTACAAACTGGGTGATATCGAGGGAGTAGAATTGAAAAATACTTGGCATTCAGACTCTTTGAAAAGATTATATACTGAGACACTTTTTCTGAAAGAAAGCTTGTGACTGCTCCTCCCCAAAGTTGCCAATGAAAATACAGGCCGAATATGGTCACGTTACCGAAAAAGGCTCATTAATAGTTTTCTTCCAAAAGGAACTGGCTCCCTGATGGAGTTTAAGAATTCAGCAAAATACAGGAAAGGTCCAAAATGACTCTTTTCGAAGACATAATTTTGAACGTCCGCTAAAGATACATACATAGAATTACACTAACCCCTGAAGAATCATATTCAAAGGAAAGAATGGACACTTGAGAAAAAATCTTCATTAAAAATTTCTAAGGAAAATGGTACAAATAGGCAGGATTACAAGAAAAAGAAAGAGAAGAAGACAGCCTATGGTTGAGCTGGAGCGTCTGGCATCTCCTCGATGTCAGCATCTTCTTCTCGAGCAGGATCAGCCAGAGGCAAAGGCCCGACAGGAGGAAGGTTGAGAAACTCCAGCCTTGACCATGTCCACCTGGGCTCTTTAGGAATGTCCAGAGCAGACAGGAATGAGAGGTCGAGCTCAGGGTGCCGAGAGAGGACCTGATGACGCACCAAGTAGAAGCCATCTTGGTAAGACACCTTCGTCATCTGGTCAGATTGATCCTTCTCGGCACTAAGGGCTGACAACTCGGCCGTGAGCCCATCAACCTCCTTCTCAAGCTTCTTCTTTTTCCTATTTTTAGCTTTCTTCCTCAAAAAGTCAACCCTAGCCTCGAGCTCAATGTTCAAAGTGAGCGCCTTCGCAAGGTTCTCGCCATTTTCAGCTTTCTCCTACCGAAGGGCCTCATTCTCCAAAGAACGAACGGCACACTTTGAGCCGAGGTCTTCGACCTTGGCTGAAAAGTCAAGGAGGAGCTCCTTCTTGCTCTCTGCGAGCTCGGCCCGAAGATTCACTATGTCCTCATTCACAATCTTATTCAGTTCGTTGTACTTGAAGACATACTTGGTGCAAAACTCCTTCACTTTTCATAGAGAATCCTCGGACCGAGAGTGGTACTCTGTTTGCTTCACCGCCCAGGCACAAAAATATCCGCTGTACGCCAAGAGCTACAGAAAAAAGGGGCCCGAATAGGGATCAGAAGGCGATAAAAACTTAGAAGAAAATTTTTCTAAGTAAAAAAGAAGAAAGAACAACCTGGGCAGCATGCTCAGTCATCCTCGCCGCGAGGATTTCCTCATTTGGGCATTCAGTGATGAGCGATTGAAAGGTGTCGTTCGTAATCACACCTGTCGCCATCTGGGGAGCCATCAATTGACTATCCTCAGAGAAAAATTCATGTCCTCTATGAAAGTCCAGAAGGGCTCCCTCGGCACTTTATCTTTCGGGATGTGCCTATCCCGAAGAGCCCTCCTTCGGGTGTGAGTTTCCATCCAGGGAGTAACAGGCATGTCCTCAGTGAGATCACTCCGAAGTTCTGTCAGTACATTATCCCTTAGCCATTCATGTAAAAAATCATAGATACGAAAAATACCAAGATTTGCAGAAGAATGGCTAAGGAACCAACTTGGTGGAACTTCGGCCACATCATCTTCAGGCTCGTCCACTCCTCGGACTTCGTCAGGAATATTCTTGCCTTTTCTCCTCCTACTCTCTTTGACCTCTTGAGCTGATGCGTGCTTGGCCATAGTGTCGACAGCAAGGACAGGACTCAAGGCTGCCCCGAGAATGGCAGAGTCCGAGGGAGTATCAGCATGGGCCGGAGAATGAGTAGGAGACTGATCCGGCACTTTGACCACATCTTCGGGGGGAGGAGGGATGGCAGCCGCCTTAGCCTTCTTCGCCTTGGAAGGACCTCCGGCGGTCTTCTTCCTCTTGGCAGATACCTTCTTACGCGCCTGCTCTCCCCTCTTGACCTGACCGAGAAAAAGGGACTTGTAAAATCAGCAGCCTAATCGCCCATCTCTACAAAAGGAAAAAACATCAATGTAAGTCCAAAAAGAAAACAGATATCAAATTATGGAAGGTGACTTACTCTTGGCAAAAGCCTCGTATGAAATTTCAGACCGAAGAAGCATTATTATCCAAGCCTTCTTCCTTGGGAGAACAGGCATGGGCATGTTTGGGTCACCCTTGTGTGCATTCACAACCCCCAATTCCCGAAAATGACCTCCTCAGTCATGAGGTCTCATTTAATGGGAAAGGGATAAAAAGAGGCCAATCATGAGATGATTGTATTTTTGCACATTGAGTCATGATATTTTATTAAGGCATTAATCCAGCAATTATGTTTGTTGTTTTGTTTCTGCGTAACTTAACAAACATAATTGTAACCCTAGAATAATGATATTCTTAAACATCCCTGGCCTAGTATTATTGTGGAGCGGGTTGCAATAATACATAATGACTAGCATATGTGGAGACTAATATGAGATATGTAGTCTACATATGGGTACAAGTTGAAGAACTTGTGTACTGGACCGACCCACCATGAGAACACTACATGGATCGTTATATGAGTGTCATAAGTGATTCTCATAGTGATCATGGTATATGTAGTCCTTCGACCTAAGATCATCAAGGTTCCCTACATGTGAGTCACATACTTTGATACTTTCCTTTGTTGCTCGTAACTGAGTGAACTTGAAGGAGGTCATTGGGTATGTCACATATCATGCGGAGGGATTTGTATGATCAAGATGGGATTTGTCCCTCCTATGTAACGGGAGTGATATCTTTGGGCCCCTTGATAGAGTGAGACTTAGAAAAATGCATGGCCATGCTCGGATGAGTTGATATACGATATCAATGTCATCAGTTTAAGTTGGTCTACTCGGTAATCAAGAAACCAAAGATTGGGCTATACGAGAGTGACACATTCCATGTCTCGTGCTTAGTCTTGATATCTTGGACAAAGGGACAATGGCATATATCGGTGATGATCATAAAGGTTTAGTCGAATCATCGACAATCTTGTCACTTGGGTAGCAATGATGTGTTGCTAGACACCGCTCATTGCTTATGATCATAAATGTGATTTATGATCATTGCCAACATGGCAAGAGCCTATTGGGTCGCACACATAGAGCTATTTGGATCACTAGAGTGCATGGGCTAATTATTTGGGTTATAGTTTCACTTTAATTTCATATTAATAATGGGCCCAAGAGTTGAGCCATTATTAAGCCCGAAATTAAAGCTTAATTGGATTAGGGCTTTGAAACCCATTAGGCCTGGAAGTTGAGTCTCACTATAAATACAACTTTTAGTGAGAAATTCGCAGGTCTCCTTGCCCTAGCCTCCCAAAAGGACAGCCGCACTCTTCTCTTGCAATTCCTTGGAGGATGCAAGCTAGCACTGCGAGCGCAAGAGAAACGCATCTACCGGGACGTGGTGGAAGCGTGGTGATCCCGAGAGGCTCGTGTGGATACCATAGAGAGCCTTGAACACGTCAACTGTTCAAGTTTTGTGATTCGACTCTATAGTTGAGTGAGAGATCTCAACCGAAAATTAGGTATGAAAATTTTCGAACACCCGGTTTACCCCGTTTCACTTGGATCCTGGAGGGTTTCGGTTAAATTCCACTGCACTGTTTGGCTCCCGAAACCCAACAGTGGTATCAGAGCTACTGGTGAAACCCTAAATCGGGATTGAGTGTTGAATCGCATGATGCTATGTGTTCGGTTGCTTTTCGGCCATGATTAATTAGATTGATTCAAGATGCATGAAACTGGAATTCGTAATGAACATATGAGATATATGAAGAAACGACACAAATTGGTTAATGAGATTAACCTCGAAATTGATAGGTATGAGATACCTATATGGATTAGGATTCTTGCAATAGTTGCAAAAACCCTAGCTTGGTTCGGATTCGGCCTGTTCGGGCACCGAAAGTAAGGTATTTTTGGTGGCTCGAATGGAGGAGTCTCGGGTGCCTACTTGCTCGAAATAGAAGATTTCGGGCTAAGCAATTGTAAGAAAATTTTTTGCGCCGGGGGGCGCTGCCCCCCACAACCCCCCGCAAGGGCGGCTCCCCTTGACCCTCGTCCGCTGACCGGTCAGCGGAACCACCGCCCACTGACCGGCCAGCGGGACCGCCGTATGCGAAGCGCCACATAAATAAAAACTGGTTAATCAACGCGCGAAAATTGGCATGCATCTTTGTTGAATGAGATTTGACATGATATGCTGATTGGTGTTTGAAGCATGGTGCATGGTTATAGCCCTTGATTGGTTGTACTTGTAAATACGACCTGCGAGTCGTGCCTTTTCTTATCACTCTCATTGTACATGCTCTTCTCACCTTACTCCCCTCGGATGTAACTCGAGGTTTCTATTATTGATGTAATAGTGCATTATGGGATCATCCAAGGTTGTATGTCTAAGGATCATCCAAGGAGGCATGTCCAAGGAGATGACAACAAAAGGGCAGCCAAGAAAGGAAGATAAGGAGCTTGTGAAGACTCTTTTCGAGTTGCAGTGCAATGGCAAGGAGTTGCCTACCTAAATAGCTGTAACTTGAGAGAAAAGCCAAAGCTGACTCAGGTTGTGGTCAAATATGGATCTTGGCCCACTAGAATACCTTAGCGCCGAGGTGTTCCGAAATAATATCGAGGGTTATTATTTTGAGGAAAATAGTGGGAGTATCGTTTAATAAAAGTCCTTATTAAATGAATTAAAATACATGACTCTTACACTGCATATTTACTGTTGTAGATAACCATGGCACAAAACACATCGACACTTTCGTTGCGATCGATCCTTGAGAAGGAAAAACTGAATGGGACCAACTTTCTCAAATGGTACCGAAACTTGAGGATAGTCCTCAAACAAGAGAGAAAGGCTTATGTCCTAGAGCAGCCCATTCCGAATGAGCCTGCTGCCACTGCTCCAAGAGCTGAAAGGGATGCTCACAAGAGGCATTCTGATGATGCTTTGGATGTTGCATGCCTCATGCTTATTACCATGGAATCTGAGCTTCAGAAGCAACATGAGAACATGGGGGCGTTCGATATGATCGAACATCTCAAAATGCTTTTCCAAGAGCAAGCTAGGCATGAGAGGTTTGAGACCTCTAAGGCATTGTTTCAGTGCAAGATGTCTGAGGGAAGTCCCGTGGGTCCTCATGTGCTCAAGATGATTGGGTACATTGAGAATCTTGAGAATTTGGGATTTGCTCTTCAGAAAGAGTTGGCTATTGATGTAGTCTTGCAATCGTTGCCTGAAAGCTACAGTCAGTTCGTCATGAACTATAACATGAACGACCTTGACAAGTCCCTCCCTGAATTGCTCAACATGTTGAGAACTGCTGAGCAAAACCTTAAGAAGGCTAAGCCCATTTTGATGGTTCAAAAGGGCAAGGGAAAGGGAAAAGCCAACAAGAAGAAGGATAAAGCTAATGGAAAGTCCAATGCTAATTCTTCTTCAGCTGCACTGAAACCAAAGGGTGGTGTGGCAAAGGAAGGGGAGTGCTTCCATTGTAAGCAACCTGGACACTGGAAGCGCAATTGCAAGCTCTATCTTGAAGAACTTGCTAAGGAAAAGGGAAGTAAGACTTCCACTTCAGGTATTTTTGTTATAGAGGCTAACTTTTCTACTTCCTCATCTTGGGTATTGGATACTGGATGTGGATCTCACATTTGTGCAAATGTGCAGGATCTAAGTAGAAGTAGAAGATTGGCCCGAGGTGAAGTGGACCTACGTGTTGGAAATGGAGCAAGGGTTGCTGCCTTAGCCGTAGGGACTTATGTTCTCACTTTACCTAGTGGATTAGTTTTAGAATTAGACAACTGCTACTTTGTGCCTACTATTAGTAGAAATTTGATTTCTGTTTCTTGTTTGGACAAGAAAGGTTTTTCATTTATAATAAAGGACAAATGTTGTTCTATTTATTTGAATGAAATCTTTTATGGTAGTGCTCAACTTAGCAATGGGTTGTATGTTCTAGACCTCGAAGATCCAATCTATAATGTGAATACCAAGAAGGTCAGATTAAATGATTCAAACCCGACCTATCTCTGGCACTGTCGCTTGGGCCATATAAATGAGACCCGCATATCCAAGCTCCATAAGGATGGACTCTTGGACTCATTTGATTTTGAATCATATGAGACATGTGAGTCATGTTTGTTGGGCAAGATGACCAAAGCCCCATTCACAGGGCAAAGTGAAAGGGCTAATGACTTACTAGGACTCATACATAGTGATGTATGTGGCCCTATGTCTACACAAGCTAGAGGAGGTTTCCAATACTTCATTACTTTCACTGATGACTTCAGCAGATATGGCTATGTGTATCTTATGAGACACAAGTCAGAATCCTTTGAAAAGTTCAAAGAATTCAAGAATGAAGTAGAGAATCAACTCGGGAAGAGTATCAAAGTGCTTCGATCAGATCGAGGTGGAGAGTACTTGGATCGAGAATTCCTTGACTATCTGAAGGAGTGTGGTATAGTATCACAACTCACTCCACCAGGTACACCTCAATGGAATGGTGTATCTGAAAGGAGAAATCGAACTCTGTTAGACATGGTTCGCTCTATGATGAGTCAAGCTGACCTTCCAAACTCCTTTTGGGGACATGCTCTAGAGACAGCCGCTTTTACACTAAACCGAGTTCCATCTAAATCGGTTCAAAAGACACCATATGAGATATGGAGTGGGAGGCGTCCCAATTTGTCTTTTATGAAGATTTGGGGCTGTGACGCTTATGTGAAACGTCAATCCTCTGACAAACTAGGGCCCAAATCTCAAAAATGCCTTTTTGTTGGGTATCCCAAAGAAACAAAGGGTTACTATTTCTACAATCCTTCTGAGCAAAAAGTGTTTGTTGCTCGAACTGGTGTCTTTTTAGAGAAAGAGTTTATCTCTAAAGGAACTAGTGGGAGGAAAGTAGAACTTGAAGAAATTCAAGAACAACAAGGAGACATCGAACCTGAAATGGAACCTGAACAGACACCACAAGATGTTGTGGTTCAAGAGTCTGTTCCTGTAGCACAGAGCCCACGTAGGTCTGGTAGGATTCGGCGTGAGCCCGAGAGATATGGATTTCTCGTGACTCACACTGGTGATGTGATGCTCATGGATCAGGATGAGCCCACAACCTACCAACAAGCTATGTCAGGGGCCTGACTCTGAGAAGTGGCTAGTGGCCATGAAATCCGAGATGGAATCCATGTATGAAAACCAAGTATGGACTTTGGTTGACCCACCTGAAGGGGTAAAACCCATAGGGTGCAAATGGGTTTTCAAGAAGAAAACTGACATGGATGGTAATGTGATTACCTTTAAGGGACGATTGGTTGCAAAAGGTTTCAAGCAAATTCATGGTATTGACTATGATGAAACTTTTTCACCAGTTGCTATGCTTAAATCCATCCGAATTTTGTTTGCTATTGCTGCACACTATGATTATGAGATATGGCAAATGGATGTCAAAACTGCATTCCTAAATGGAAAGCTACTTGAGGATGTGTACATGACACAACCTGAGGGTTTTGTCACTCCTGAGAATGCCAATAAAGTGTGCAAGTTGCAAAGGTCCATTTATGGACTGAAGCAAGCTTCTCGAAGTTGGAATCTTCATTTTGATGATGCAATCAAAGAGTTTGGTTTTATCAAAAATGAAGATGAACCTTGTGTCTACAAGAAGGTTAGTGGGAGCGCTATTGTCTTCTTGGTGTTGTATGTAGATGACATACTACTCATCGGGAATGACATTCCTGAGCTACAGTCTGTGAAGACTTGGCTAGGGAAATGTTTCTCTATGAAGGACTTGGGTGAAGCAGCCTATGTGTTAGGCATCAGGATCTATAGAGATAGATCTAGAAAGCTTCTTGGCCTAAGTCAAAGTACATATATTGACAAGGTGCTAAAGAGGTTTAGCATGCAAGATTCCAAGAAAGGATTCTTGCCCATGTCACATGGTATCACTCTTTCTAGATCTCAGTGTCCGAGTACACCCGAGGAGAGAGAGCGCATGAGTAAGATTCCATATGCCTCAGCAATTGGATCTATCATGTATGCCATGATATGTACTCGTCCCGATGTCTCATATGCTTTGAGCATGACGAGTAGGTACCAATCGAACCCCGGTGAGAGTCACTGGACAGCTGTTAAGAACATCCTTAAGTACTTACGAAGGACTAAGGATGCATTCTTGGTCTTTGGAGGTGAAGATGAGCTCGTTGTAAGGGGTTACACCGATGCAAGCTTCCAATCCGATAAGGATGATTTTAGATCGCAATCTGGTTATGTGTTTTGTATTGGTGGTGGTGCTGTGAGCTGGAAGAGTTCAAAGCAAGAGACAGTAGCTGACTCTACAACAGAATCTGAGTACATTGCCGCCTCTGATGCTGCGAAGGAGGCAGTTTGGATCAAGAAGTTCATCACTGAACTTGGAGTGGTTCCAAGCATTGCCGACCCGATAGAGCTCTATTGTGACAACAATGGAGCAATCGCACAGGCTAAGGAACCTCGATCTCACCAGCGATCCAAACACATACTCCGACGCTATCATCTCATCAGGGAGATCATCGAGAGGGGTGATGTAAGGATATGCAGGACTTCGACAGACAGCAACATTGCTGATCCACTGACAAAGCCCCTTACGCAGCAGAAGCATGATAGCCATTCTAGGTCCATCGGTATTAGATACATGGATGATTGGCTTTTAGTGCAAGTGGGAGATTGTTAGTGTTGTGCCCAAAAGGCCAATCATGAGATGATTGTATTTTTTGCACATTGAGTCATGATATTTTATTAAGGCATTAATCCAGCAATTATGTTTGTTGTTTTGTTTCTGCGTAACTTAACAAACATAATTGTAACCCTAGAATAATGATATTCTTAAACGTCCCTAGTCTAGTATTATTGTGGAGCGGGTTGCAATAATACATAATGACTAGCATATGTGGAGACTAATATGAGATATGTAGTCTACATATGGGTACAAGTTGGAGAACTTGTGTACTGGACCGACCCACCATGAGAACACTACATGGATCGTTATATGAGTGTCATAAGTGATTCTCATAGTGATCATGGTATATGTAGTCCTTCGACCTAAGATCATCAAGGTTCCCTACATGTGAGTCACATACTTTGATACTTTCCTTTGTTGCTCGTAACTGAGTGAACTTGAAGGAGGTCATTGGGTATGTCACATATCATGCGGAGGGATTTGTATGATCAAGATGGGATTTGTCCCTCCTATGTAACGGGAGTGATATCTTCGGGCCCCTTGATAGAGTGAGACTTAGAAAATGCATGGCCATGCTCGGATGAGTTGATATACGATATCAATGTCATCAGTTTAAGTTGGTCTACTCGGTAATCAAGAAACCAAAGATTGGGCTATACGAGAGTGACACATTCCATGTCTCGTGCTTAGTCTTGATATCTTGGACAAAGGGACAATGGCATATATCGGTGATGATCATAAAGGTTTAGTCGAATCATCGACCAACCGAATAAGTTGATCGAACGTACCGAACTCGGCCGCCAACTCCGAAGTTAGAAGCTTTCGAGGGTCGACGACATCGATCATCAAGGTCCCCGAAGCCCACTTGGTCGATACGTGGCCCCAAAACCCGGGAACCGACAGGAAGAAGAACTTCTTCTGCCACCCTCGCCAGCTATCCTTATTGTCGAAAGTGAAGGTGAATTTTTTACTCTTGGACCATCGGGGAACTAAGAAATAAAAGCCGCCCTTCGGGACCGGGTGGAGTATGTAATATTGCATAAAGAAAAGAAAGTGGGGTTTATCTTAAAAACCCCACACATGCAGAGGAAGGAGTTGAAATAAGAATAAGAATTAGGAGGGAGCTGGTTCACGGCAATACCGTGAAACTTACAGAATTCGCATATCATCCGATGGGGAGGATACCGAAGACCGGCTTTCAACTGAGCTCGGTAAACGGTAATTTCACCCGAATGGGCCATAAAACCGTACGTACCCGGGATAGGCAACCTCGGGACGACGTAAGAGGGAAGATAAAATTTGGCCATCCACTTCGTCATTTTTTCTGAAGTGGTATAGCAAGGATGAGACTCAAGGGGGAGAAAGTTTTCGGGAAGAGGACGGACGGACATCAACGGGGTTGGATTCGACAATTTTTGAGAAAGAAGAAGGACGACCTCGGAAAAAATGGGGGAAGAAAATAGAAAGACTTCAAAAAAACAAGAACTTTGGGAAAACAACCTTGGAAGAAAAAAAGAGAGAGAGAGATACAGAGGGAAACACCCACCGAAGGTTTTGCCGAAGTCTGGGTTCCTGGACGCCGTCGTGAGGGTTGCCGGAAATCGCTCCACCATTGAAACCGCTGCTGGATGAAAGAAAAAGATGAGAGAGAGCTCTAGAGCAGATAAGAGCAAAAGAAAAGAGTGTGACAAGAAGTGAAGCGAGAGGTGCTTATATAGACCGAAGGGGGTAAGCGAAGCGTCGTCATTATTGCCCCTCGAAGGCGAAGAGACGCAATTGACACAACTGACGTAACTACTCGCCATTTATCAACAGCCACGTGTAAGCTGATGCGAGAAACGAGGGCACGCCCCTGACAGTTGGCAAACCTATATAACGCTTCCCAAAGTGACATGTCCGTCTGAATGAGAAGACGAAGCGATTCATTGACAAGGAGGACAGTGGAATCACATGCCTCTGACAAAGGCCTTGGCAGAAGCGCCACAAACATTGCTCGAACTCCAAAGAGTTCCTGAGAGCCGCCCAAATCGAAGACGCATCTTCGGATTTTCTGAGGGGGGGCATATGATAGCCGAAGGGCAATCGCCCCTAAAAGATCTCACGTGTATACATCATCATGGGCCAATGCATTACCTTTGGTCAGGAACAGGCGACTAGACCTTGGCAAGGAGAAGGCCTCAAGCACCCACGGACAAGCCGGATAAGCGTCGCCTGCGGGGGACATGTCTGACCAACTTCAGTCATAAAGGGTCATCACTCCTCCTGAGGATAACCTCGGAATGACTCCACGTGCCTAAGCCCGCCTTTGGTTATTCTTTGGACCACCTTCGGGGCATATCCTCGATAGTACCATCACCAAGGACCCGGGCCTAAGCTTGGGAAAGTCCAGCCGAAGGTGTCTTACATAAAGCAAATGACCTCCCTCCTGAAGATGTTCACCTCCCTAAGGAACCCCTGGACCTCATGGGAATTCAGTCACCTAAAGAAGCCACATGGACGTACAATTAGACAGCTTAGGAGTCTCTGACACACCATACTCGTACGGCTCCCGACACACCGCCCCCAAACACGCTCTGACACGCCGTTCTCGAGCGGCATAGGCTTTCAGCCGGACGGCCTATGGTCGGCTAAAAGTCCCTCTAAAGGTACAAATCACATCCAGCCGCGCACGTGTCATGATCTGGGCAGGTTGCGGCAAATAAACTTCTCCTATCTACCTCCTATAAATATTCGGGAGGCATCATAGGTAAAGGGGTTCTCCCCATAAGACATCCTTCACCCCCTTTGCTTATCTTTCTGCTTAAAAAACACTGACTTGGGCATCGAAGAGTCCTCGCCAGAAAAACACTCCGGGGACCTCCTAACCCCTACCTTCTGTGTCTTCCAGGCGGTCAGTGGAGATGCTGATGGGCATCACCTATATAATGCTTCCCAAAGTGACACGTCTGCCTGAATGAGAAGACAAAGCGATTCACTGACAGGGAGGACAGTGGAATCACACGCCTCTGACAAAAGCCTCGGCAGAAGTGCCAAGAACATTGCTCGAACTCCAAAGAGTTCCCAAAAGCCTCCCAAACCGAAGATGCATCTTCGGATTTTCTGAGGGGGGCCATATGATAGCCGATGGGCAATTGCTCCTGAAGGATCTCACGCGTATACATCATCGTGGGCCAATGTATTACCTTTGGTCAGGAACAGGCAACCAAAGCTCGGTGAAGATAGGGCCTCAAGCACCCATGGACAAGTCGGATAAGTGTCGCCTGTGGGGGACACGTCAGACCAACTTCGGTCATAAAGGGTCATCACTCCTCCTGAGGATAACCTTGGAATGACTCCACGTGCCTAAGCCCGCCTTCGGTTATTCTTTGGACCACCTTCGGGACATATCCTCGAGAGTACCATCGCCAAGGACTAGGGCCTAATGTCACACCTCGCTCAGCCCCTGGCCTATAAGTTTCTAAATTAACTCACAAGCCCAACTCCAAAATTTAGCTTCTAGCATTCAGCCAAGCAAACCATGGCAACATTAAGTCTTATTTTCTTAAGCTAAGAGGCCTGTGAGGTGGCCCAGGTGGCTTTAAAACAAGTCCAACATTACTTGCAGTGAAGGCAAGGCCCAATACCACTAACTTGCACAACAAGCAAGGTTTTAATTGAATACTTGCATACCAAGCAAGGCAACACTTAATGAAGTTTTTAAGTGCATAATTGGTGTGCAATCAAGTGTGCTATCTATATGAAAACCAAGAAGCCACATTATTAGTTTAGATTTTGAAACCATAAGTTAATATGTACATGATGCTCTCGGTCAACAACATACATATAATGATGCTCAACATTTCCATAAGACTAGGCCCATAACTATTCACATAAAAGTGCCATACATTGGCCCAAAATATTCAGCATACATGTACAAGCATAAAGCCATCCATAAGCCCATACATAACTTGGCATACAATCCCAACAAAAGCATCACAAGTCTAGGCATCAAGGACTACACATATGTACACAAAAAGGGTAGTCTACCTAGAGTCCAACACGGCTACATGCCATGAAACCGAAAGCTAAACATGCCAAGTTATTACATACCAAGACCATTAATGGTCAAACAGAACTTTGAGAATTCCATACAAAAGCACACACTACAACACCAACCCAATTGCCTGATTCATTGTCATGAAAGTAAATACTATGATCAGAGCCAAAGTCCAAGTGTCCATAGCTTTTCCTAGACAAGTCTCCAACTATAGCCTGCATACTTATCACATAAGTCTCGGCCAACCAAGAATATAAGACTTGTAATGTACTAGAACTAATAAGCCAAGCACATATTGGCACATACCTCGCTAAACAAGCAAACAAGCACTAAACACAAGTACAGAGCAAACTAGTGCTACTCAGGCCGAATGTCTTTGCCTGAAAATAAAAGCATGGGCAGTGAGTAAAACTCAGTAGGATTCACTTATACATATTCAACTCTAATAAGAGTCTATTTAGTTAAGCTGAGTATTCACTCAAAGCTTATCCTCCCATTAGCTAGCTTTACCTGCAAAATAAACACAAAGACAAGGAAAACCATGCATATACATATACAAGATAAATAACCATGGCATAAAATCCACAATACCATAAGTGGGGTTAGCAAGCACATGGAAAGCACCAAAGCAAACAAGAACACACACACACTCCACATTTTGCTCTCGGCCCAAATAATCATACATGTACCCATGTGCACATTGCACACAAAACACCATCAAACCATCCACTTCCACTTAGAGCTCCAAAATGCTAAGCAAATAGGCCACATTTACTTGCATTTCTAGTACATGTACATTAGTTAATTAGCTAATCAACAATTCAACCGAGTGAAAACTCAATAGCCCATCAAGCAACTAAGGTCATTTGGCAAATTTCAACCATCACTTAGTCACTCTAAACACTTGAACCATGGTAATTCACCAAGCAATATCAAGTGTTAGTGAACCCTACCTCAATAGCTTTAGGTCTCAAGCCAAACTTCAAATGCCCAAGTGTTCTTCAATCACAATGCCTACCATAACAATACATAGGCATCAACAACACTTACTCATGGACTAACTACCATGATTTCAATGAAGAACACTACAATATACAAGCTTAAGCTCTCGGTCACAATGCCCAATTCCACATATTTGTGTTATCCATCAAACTAACTCATTACATGATCATCTAATCATCAATGAACATCACTCATGGCATTATTACCATGTAACCAAGTGAATAACACTCAAGTAAACTAATCCAAGTTTTCGGCCAAAATGCCCATTTTCACATAATAGTGTTCTTTATCAAACTAGCCCATTACATAAACACCTAATCATCAATGATCATTGTTCATGGCACCAATACCATGTAATCAAGTAATGAACACCAAATTACACTACTTCAAGCCCTCGGCCATAATGCCCATTGCCAAACACTAATGTTCTTCACCCATCCAATCCAACATACAATCACCTAATCATCATTAATCAACGTTCATGGCACCATTACCATGCAATTAGATGAAGAACATAAGATTACCTCAAAATGAGCTTCTCGGCCAAATGCTAACTTGCACGCATTGATGTTCCTTGTTCAAAATAGCCTAGCATAAGATCACATAGGCACCAATTAACCTTAATCATGGACTAATTTCCATGTACACAATGAAGAACACCAAACTCTATCAATTAATCCTTTTGACCAAAAGTAGGTTTCCACAACAACATATCAATTGCTCAATTCACTTAGCTTAACAACGTTTGAGCACTCAATATCCTTGTTCATGGAAGAAAATACCATGGATTCAAGGAATTTAACAAGAATTACCTTAACCCTAGCTTGAATAGGCTCGGCCTTCCTTGAATCTCCAAGAACAAGGCTTGATTCAAAGCAAACAAAGGCCGAAACAACCTTCTCCAAGCTTGAATCCTTCAATGCCCTTAGGATTTCTTGAATTCAAGGCTAAATGGTGGATGAACTCTCAAGAACAACTCTCGGTCAAGTGAAGAGCAAAGAACCCGAAATGGCAAAGTAATGGTCTTGACTAGTTTCGGCCGAAAGACTTGTATTTTAGTTAGCTAAAATGCTAACTTTTGCTTCCATTTCTTTGCATGAAACAATGTAGCCCCCAACTCTACATGAACACAAGGCCGCCACTTAAACTTGTGTCTAAATGGACATTTAAGTCACTTCATGGCCTATAATGCCATGTACACATCAAACACAAGTACCAAAATACTTTAATTCCCCATGTGTAACCGGCCATGTAACTAGAATAAAAACTAGTTAATTTAACTAGTTAACTAGTGAATAGTTCTTTAGTGGTAGACAAGACTTGACTAGCAATCATTACTGTCTACTAGTTTTGGTCTAGTCTTGCACTAGTCATCCAATAAACTTGCATGGCCAAAAATGCCAACTTAAAGTTTGTAGTTTTAATTGTACCACTAATCTGAGTGTACAATTTGATCCCCATTCTCTGTTTTCTGTCAGCTTTCCATAGTCCAGCTTCTAGGTGCAGTTAAGGCCTGAAGGTTTCTAGTTTTGCACATAGATCACTGTACTAGTTTCCATAGTTCTCCTCACTCTCCTTTATACTTTTCTTTGTTTTCCTTTGTTTTTCTTGGCCTTAGCCAAGCACTTACGAGGTACCTAACACCTAACCTCAGGAAAGTTAAGCCGAAGGTGTCTTGCATAAAGCAAAGGTCCTCCCTCCGAAGATGTTCACCTCCCCGAGGAACCGCTGGACCTCATGGGAATTCGGTCACCTAAAGAAGCCACATGGACGTACAATTAGACAGCTTAGGAGTCTCTGACACACCGTACCCATACGGCTCCCGACACGCCGGCCCCAGACACGCTCTGACACGCCATTCTTGAGCGGCATAGGCTTTCTGTAAAATGGCCTATGGTCTGCTAAAAGTCCCTCTAAAGGTACAAATCACATCCAGCCGAACACGTGTCATGATTTTGGAAGCTTGTGGCAAACAAACTTCTCCTATCTACCTACTATAAACATTCGAGAGGCATCACAGGTAAAGGTGTTTTCCCTAGAAGACATCCTTTACCCCCTTTGCTTATCTTTCACCTGAAAAACACTGACTTGGGCGTCGAAGACACCTCCCTAGAAAAAAACTCCGCGGACCTCCTAACCCCTACTTTCTGTGTCTTCGAGGTGGTCCTCCCAAAACGTATTCTCTCTGGACGTTCCTCCACCAACAAAAGTTCCTGCCACCCTCATCATGACATACAGTGGAGATGCTGATGGGCATCAAATATGCAGACTAAATATCTCATATTAGTCTCCACATATGCTAGTCATTATGTATTATTGCAACCCACTCCACAATAATACTAGACTAGGGACGTTTGAGAATATCATTATTCTAGGGTTACAATTATGTTTGTTAAGTTAGGTAGAAACAAAACAATAAACATAATTACTGGATTAATGCCTTAATAAAATATCATGACTCAATGTGCAAAGATACAATCATCTCATGATTGGCCTTTTGGGCACAACACTAATAATCTCCCACTTGCACTAAAAGCCAAGCATCCATGTATCTAATACTGATGGACCTAGAATGGCTATCATGCTTCTAATGCGTAAGGGGCTTTGTCAGTGGATCAGCAATGTTGCTGTCTGTCGAAGTCCTGCATATCCTTACATCACATTTCTCGATGATCTCCCTGATGAGATGATAGCGTCGGAGTATGTGTTTGGATCACTGGTGAGATCGAGGTTCCTTAGCCTGTGCGATTGCTCCATTGTTGTCACAATAGAGCTCTATCGGGTCGGCAATGCTTGGAACCACTCCAAGTTCAGTGATGAACTTCTTGATCCAAACTGCCTCCTTCGCAGCATCAGAGGCGGCAATGTACTCAGATTCTGTTGTAGAGTCAGCTACTGTCTCTTGCTTTGAACTCTTCCAGCTCACAGCACCACCACCAATACAAAACACATAACCAGATTGCGATCTAAAATCATCCTTATCAGATTGGAAGCTTGCATCGGTGTAACCCCTTACAACGAGCTCATCTTCACCTCCAAAGACCAAGAATGCATCCTTAGTCCTTTGTAAGTACTTAAGGATGTTCTTAACAGCTGTCCAGTGACTCTCACCGGGGTTCGATTGGTACCTACTCATCATGCTTAAGGCATATGAGACATCAGGATGAGTACATATCATGGCATACATGATAGATCCAATTGCTGAAGCATATGGAATCTTACTCATGCACTCTCTCTCCTCGGGTGTACTCGGACACTGAGATCTAGAAAGAGTTATACCATGTGACATGGGCAAGAATCCTTTCTTGGAATCTTGCATGCTAAACCTCTTTAGCACCTTGTCAATGTATGTACTTTGACTTAGGCCAAGAAGCTTTCTAGATCTATCTCTATAGATCCTGATGCCTAACACATAGGCTGCTTCACCCAAGTCCTTCATAGAGAAACATTTCCCTAGCCAAGTCTTCACAGACTGTAGCTCAGGAATGTCATTCCCGATGAGTAGTATGTCATCTACATACAACACCAAGAAGACAATAGCGCTCCCACTAACCTTCTTGTAGACACAAGGTTCATCTTCATTTTTGATAAAACCAAACTCTTTGATTGCTTCATCAAAATGAAGATTCCAACTTCGAGAAGCTTGCTTCAGTCCATAAATGGACCTTTGCAACTTGCACACTTTATTGGCATTCTCAGGAGTGACAAAACCCTCAGGTTGTGTCATGTACACATCCTCAAGTAGCTTTCCATTTAGGAATGCAGTTTTGACATCCATTTGCCATATCTCATAATCATAGTGTGCAGCAATAGCGAACAAAATTTGGATGGATTTAAGCATAGCAACTGGTGAAAAAGTTTCATCATAGTCAATACCATGAATTTGCTTGAAACCTTTTGCAACCAATCGTCCCTTAAAGGTAATCACATTACCATCCATGTCAGTTTTCTTCTTGAAAACCCATTTGCACCCTATGGGTTTTACCCCTTCAGGTGGGTCAACCAAAGTCCATACTTGGTTTTCATACATGGATTCCATCTCGGATTTCATGGCCACTAGCCACTTCTCAGAGTCAGGCCCCGACATAGCTTGTTGGTAGGTTGTGGGCTCATCCTGATCCATGAGCATCACATCACCAGTGTGAGTCATGAGAAATCCATATCTCTCAGGCTCACGCCGAATCCTACCAGACCTACGTGGGCTCTGTGCTACAGGAACAGACTCTTGAACCACAACATCTTGTGGTGTCTGTTCAGGTTCCATTTCAGGTTCGATGTCTCCTTGTTGTTCTTGAATTTCTTCAAGTTCTACTTTCCTCCCACTAGTTCCTTTAGAGATAAACTCTTTCTCTAAAAAGACACCAGTTCGAGCAACAAACACTTTTTGCTCAGAAGGATTGTAGAAATAGTAACCCTTTGTTTCTTTGGGATACCCAACAAAAAGGCATTTTTGAGATTTGGGCCCTAGTTTGTCAGAGGATTGACGTTTCACATAAGCGTCACAGCCCCAAATCTTCATAAAAGACAAATTGGGATGCCTCCCACTCCATATCTCATATGGTGTCTTTTGAACCGATTTAGATGGAACTCGGTTTAGTGTAAAAGCGGCTGTCTCTAGAGCATGTCCCCAAAAGGAGTTTGGAAGGTCAGCTTGACTCATCATAGAGTGAACCATGTCTAACAGAGTTCGATTTCTCCTTTCAGATACACCATTCCATTGAGGTGTACCTGGTGGAGTGAGTTGTGATACTATACCACACTCCTTCAGATAGTCAAGGAATTCTCGATCCAAGTACTCTCCACCTCGATCTGATCGAAGCACTTTGATACTCTTCCCGAGTTGATTCTCTACTTCATTCTTGAATTCTTTGAACTTTTCAAAGGATTCTGACTTGTGTCTCATAAGATACACATAGCCATATCTGCTGAAGTCATCAGTGAAAGTAATGAAGTATTGGAAACCTCCTCTAGCTTGTGTAGACATAGGGCCACATACATCACTATGTATGAGTCCTAGTAAGTCATTAGCCCTTTCACTTTGCCCTATGAATGGGGCTTTGGTCATCTTGCCCAACAAACATGACTCACATGTCTCATATGATTCAAAATCAAATGAGTCCAAGAGTCCATCCTTATGGAGCTTGGATATGCGGGTCTCATTTATATGGCCCAAGCGACAGTGCCAGAGATAGGTCAGGTTTGAATCATTTAATCTGACCTTCTTGGTATTCACATTATAGATTGGATCTTCGAGGTCTAGAACATACAACCCATTGCTAAGTTGAGCACTACCATAAAAGATTTCATTCAAATAAATAGAACAACATTTGTCCTTTATTATAAATGAAAAACCTTTCTTGTCCAAACAAGAAACAGAAATCAAATTTCTACTAATAGTAGGCACAAAGTAGCAGTTGTCTAATTCTAAAACTAATCCACTAGGTAAAGTGAGAACATAAGTCCCTACGGCTAAGGCAGCAACCCTTGCTCCATTTCCAACACGTAGGTCCACTTCACCTCGGGCCAATCTTCTACTTCTACTTAGATCCTGCACATTTGCACAAATGTGAGATCCACATCCAGTATCCAATACCCAAGATGAGGAAGTAGAAAAGTTAGCCTCTATAACAAAAATACCTGAAGTGGAAGTCTTACTTCCCTTTTCCTTAGCAAGTTCTTCAAGATAGAGCTTGCAGTTGCGCTTCCAGTGTCCAGGTTGCTTACAATGGAAGCACTCCCCTTCCTTTGCCACACCACCCTTTGGTTTCAGTGCAGCTGAAGAAGAATTGGCATTGGACTTTCCATTAGCTTTATCCTTCTTCTTGTTGGCTTTTCCCTTTCCCTTGCCCTTTTGAACCATCAAAATGGGCTTAGCCTTCTTAAGGTTTTGCTCAGCAGTTCTCAACATGTTGAGCAATTCAGGGAGGGACTTGTCAAGGTCGTTCATGTTATAGTTCATGACGAACTGACTGTAGCTTTCAGGCAACGATTGCAAGACTACATCAATAGCCAACTCTTTCTGAAGAGCAAATCCCAAATTCTCAAGATTCTCAATGTACCCAATCATCTTGAGCACATGAGGACCCACGGGACTTCCCTCAGACATCTTGCACTGAAACAATGCCTTAGAGGTCTCAAACCTCTCATGCCTAGCTTGCTCTTGGAAAAGCATTTTGAGATGTTCGATCATATCGAACGCCCCCATGTTCTCATGTTGCTTCTGAAGCTCAGATTCCATGGTAATAAGCATGAGGCATGCAACATCCAAAGCATCATCAGAATGCCTCTTGTGAGCATCCCTTTCAGCTCTTGGAGCAGTGGCAGCAGGCTCATTCGGAATGGGCTGCTCTAGGAAATAAGCCTTTCTCTCTTGCTTGAGGACTATCCTCAAGTTTCGGTACCATTTGAGAAAGTTAGTCTCATTCAGTTTTTGTTTCTCAAGGATCGATCGCAACGAAAGTGTCTATGTGTTTTGGGTCATGGTTATCTACAACAGTAAATATGCAGTGTAAGAGCCATGTATTTTAATTCATTTAATAAGGACTTTTATTAAATGATACTCCCACTATTTTCCTCAAAATAATAACCCTCGATATTATTTCGAAACACCTCGGCGCTAAGGTATTCTAGTGGGCCAAGATCCATATTTGACCACAACCTGAGTCAGCTTTGGCTTTTCTCTCAAGTTACAGCTATTTAGGTAGGCAACTCCTTGCCAATTGTATCTCATGCAACTCTTGGATAGTTGGGTGAACATCACTTGTCCAAGCTCATCTCATGAACTTAAGCCCAACTCTATGCCTCTAAGTCCATAATCCTATTAGGATGACTTAGTTAAGTCAGACCCAAAGTTAGCAATTTGGATATCACTATTATCCCATCGCGCCTTACCAAGATGAACATAGGTGCTTTGCTTTGGCAAACCCACCTAATGTTGATCAAAGTCTTGACGAGTGCCAACATTTGGAAGGCATCACATTTAATGACTTAATATTTGTTTGAGGGATTTTTCTTTTGATCTCACCAATTTGTTATCTCCGGTTGTCTTATACATGCATCACATACAAATATAAAACATGCATCTCATGCTTACAAGAAAGTAAATGTGACATGGTTATAGCCCAAACTATGCGATATTCTCAAGCCAATGAGAATATCATAAAAGCCTAAGAAAAGAAAAGGGTCTTCACAAGCTCCTTCTCTTCCTTTCTTGGTTGCCCTTTTGTTGTCACCTCCTTGGACATACCACCTTGGATGATCCTTGGACATACCACCTTGGATGATCCCATAATGTACCATTACATCAATAATAGAAACCTCGAGTTACATTCTAGGGGAGTAAGGTGAGAAGAGAATGTACAATGAGAGTAAAAAGATAAGGCACGACTCACAGGCCGTATTTACAAGTACAACCAATCAAGGGCTATAACCATGCACCATGCTTCAAACACCAATCAGCATATCATGTCAAATCTCATTCAACAAAAATGCATGCCAATTGACGCACGTTGATTAACCAGTTTTTATTTATGTGGCGCTTCGCATACGGCGGTCCCGCTAGCCGGTCAGCGGGCGGTGGTTCCGCTGACCGGTCAGCGGACGGGGTCAATGGGGGCTGCCCTTGCGGGGGGTTACAAGGGGGGCAGTGCCCCCTGGCACAAAAAATTGTCTTACAATTGCTTGGCCCGAGATCTTCTATTTCGAGACTCCTCCATTCGAGCCACCAAAAATACCTTACTTTCGGTGCCCGAACGGGCCAAATCCAAACCAAGCTAGGGTTTTTGCAACTATTGCAAGAATCCTAATCCATATAGGTATCTCATACCTATCAATTTCGGGTTAATCTCATTAACCAATTAGTGTCATTTCTTCATATATGTCATATATTCATTACGAGTTCCGATTTCATGCATCATGAATCAATCTAATTAATCATAGCCGAAAAGCAACCGAACACATAACACTATGCGATTCAACACTCAATCCCGGTTTAGGGTTTCACCAGTAGCTCTGATACCACTGTTGGGTTTCGGGAGCCAAACAGTGCAGTGGAATTTAACCGAAACCCTCCAGGATCCAAGTGAAACGGGGTAAACCGGGTGTTCAAAAATTTTCATACCTAATTTTCGGTTGAGATCTCTCACTCAACTGTAGAGTCGAATCACAAAACCTGAACAGTTGACGTGTTCAAGCTCTCTATGGTATCCACACGAGCCTCTCGGGATCACCACGCTTCCACCACGTCCCGGCAGATGCGTTTCTCTTGCGCTCGCAGTGCTAGCTTGCGTCCTCCAAGGAATTGCAAGAGAAGAGTGCGGCTGTCCTTTTGGGAGGCTAGGGCAAGGAGACCTGTGAATTTCTCACTAGAAGTTGTATTTATAGTGAGACTCAACTTCCAGGCCTAATGGGTTTCAAAGCCCTAATCCAATTAGGCTTTAATTTTGGGCTTAATAATGGCTCAACTATTGGGCCCATCATTAATACAAAATTATTGTGAAACCAAAACCCAAATTATTAGCCCATGCACTCTAATGATCCAAATAGCTCAATGTGTGAGACCCAATAAGGTCTTACCACATTGGCAATGATCATAAATTACATTTATGATCATAAGCAATGAGCAATGTCTAGCAACACATCATTGCTACCCAAGTGACAAGATTGTCGATGATTCGACTAAACCTTTATGATCATCAGTAATATATGCCATTGCCCCTTTGTCCAAGATATCAAGACTAAGCATGAGACATAGAATGTGTCACTCTCGTATAGCCCAATCTTTGGTTTCTTGATTACCGAGTAGACCAACTTAAACTGATGACATTCATATCGTATATCATCTCATCCGAGCATGGCCATGAATTTTTCTAAGTCTTACTCTATCAAGGGGCCCGAAGATATCACTCGTATAGCCTCATCGTTTAGAGTCATGATGGCTGGTGGAGAGACTTCTAGGAGGAAGAACGCCTGGAGGATGGTTCGCCCAAGGGAGTGTGCCTGAAAGTCTCAGAAACAAAGGGTTAGGAGGCCCCCGGAATGTGTTTCCGGGGGGGGAGCCTCCGACGCCCAAGTCAGTGGTGGCTGAGAAAAGGCAGAGGAAATAGCACAAAGGGGCTGAAGAGTCTCGCCTGGTGGTTTTCTCAGAGTCTGGGAGTCAGACCTTTTTTGCCCACCAGCCCCCTGCCAAGTATTTACTTCCTGGTACTTATAGGAGTGCCTAGCCCGTTCAGATCGCGACACATTTTCGGTCGGATGTTCTCTGAGTTTCTGGGCGTAGGGGACAGATAGCTGGTAGTAGGTTGCCTTGAGCCTTGTGCTGAGATGGGCCATGTTGTGATTTTGACAGTGTCAGCGTGTCAGAGCGCCTTTTGAGGCGGGTTATGACGTCTGTGAAAGGACGTGTTAGAGGCTTCCTTAAATGCTTCTTTTCTTCTTTATTTTTGTACTCCTTCTTCGGGCACTTCTTCTTTGTAAGCTAGCTTTCTTGTAAATGAAGATCTTTTTTGGCCAAGTGTTTTTGCAAGTTTCTTTATTTCCATTGCCCCGAACACATTTGCTCAAGAGACTTCGGAAAACCTGCGATCAAAGAAACTCTTTTACCTTCCCTTGGCCGAGCCTGTTCGCTCCAAGAGGCTTTTTGGAAAGTCTGAAGAATTTGACTAAGTCTTTTTGCATTTCCATTTTGTCCCGAACACATTCGCTCGAGGGACCTCGGAAACCTTTCAGTCAAAAATTTTCATTTCCCTTTGTCCCGAGCATGTTCGCTCAAAAGACTTAAGAAACCTTTTGCGAGATTTTTTATTTTCCATCCTTCCCGAGCTTGAAGGCTCAAGGGACTTTGGAAAACTGTCTCTGCGCTTATTACGGCGAGTACCGCTGAGAGATTTTTCCCATCTTTCCCGAGCGTGATGGCTCAAGGGACTTCGGAAAGTCATATCTGTGTTCGTTGCGAGCATCTTCGCGGAATTCTGTACAATTCTGCACTTAAGAAATTTTCTCAAGATACTTCTGTACTTAGAATATTTTTCGTACAGTATGATTCCTTCGCTCAAGCTTAGGCGTAGAATTTTTTCAAGGCGTCTGAATGCCAAGTGTTTTTCAATTCTACGCCTTCGGCATCGCCAAGTTTGTACACGCCTTTTCGTACTTCGGCGAGGACCAGATAAGGTCCTTCCCAGTTTGCGCGAAGTACTCCGTGGGATGGCCTTCGAGGCGCAAAGTCAGCCTTTCGGAGAACGAGGTCTCCTTTCTTGATTTCTTTTGGCCTGGCCCGTAAGTTTATAGCCGCGGCCACTCTTTGCTGAAAAGCTTTTCTTCTCAACTCGGCTATTTCTCTGTGTTCGCCGACGAGGTCGAGCTTGGTTCTGAGGCCGAGGTCCTTTCCACCTTCATCAAATACTTACACCCGTACTGAAGGTTGAACTATCTCTATTGGGATAATAGCCTCTGTACCGAAGACGAGTGAGAAGGGAGTCTCCCCTGTGGCTCTTCGGGGCGTCGTTCGGTAACTCCATAATACGCTTTGGAGTTCTCCTGGCCATTTCCCTTTTGCTTCCCCCAGTCTCTTTTTCAGGCCATCTTTTATGGTCCTATTAGATACTTCCACCTGCCCGTTGCTTTGGGGGTGAGCTACTGGGGCGAAGTGCATTTTTATTCCGAGGTCGCTGATAAATTCCTGGAATCCTTTGTCTATGAATTGGGATCCATTATCAGCCACTAGTACCCTCGGTATGCCGAATCTGCATACTATGTTCTTCCACACAAACTTTTGCACTTCTTTTGCCGAGATAGTTGCTAGGGGTTCTGCCTCGACCCATTTGGAGAAATAGTCTACTGCTACCACGCAGAATTTCACGCCTCCGGGCGCTGAGGGGAGTGGCCCAATAAGGTCTATACCCCAGACAGCGAAGGGCCAAGGATAGTCTGCCGAGGTTACCATTTCCGAGGGTGCCCTCTGGATGTTCGCATGTCTCTGGCAACTTCCGCATTTTCGGATGAACTGCCTTGCATCCTTTCTCAGGGTAAGCCAGAAGTATCCTTGGTGAAGTATCACCGCCGCAAGGGCATCAGTTCCAATATGTGAACCACACATGCCTTCGTGGACCTCTTCAAGGACCATTTCAGTATCCTCTTCATCCACGCATCTTTGCAGCGGGTTTGCATATCCCTGTCGGTTTAACTCTTCGCCAATTAGGAAGAATCGGCCAGAGCGTCTTCGCAATCTTGAAGCGTCGCCGAGGTCTTCGGGTAGCACATTTTCTGCGAGGTATCTCTTTATGGGATCTTTCCATCCTTTTCCCGAGGTCACTATGCTCAGCACTGAGATGCTCGAGTGATCTAGCACCTCGGTGTATGTTTTTGACTTCGCCAAGCAATCTGCCTCAGTGTTATTCCGCCGAGGTACATTTTCGATCCGTACGGCGTCAAACTCTTGGATGAGCTTTGCTACCAGCTCGTGGTATTTTGCCAAGGTTGGGTCCTTCGCCCCATAATCTCCTGCCGTCTGCCGAACTACCAGCTGGGAATCGCTGTGAGCTTTTAAGTTTCTCACGCCAATCCTTCTGGCCAAGCGTAATCCCGCTATGAGGGCTTCATACTCAGCCACATTGTTAGTGACGCTGAAGCTGAACTTGATAGCCTTCTTTACCGCTAGGCCTTCGGGTCCTCTGATAATTACTCCAGCTCCCTGGTGTTCGGATCCCGAGGCTCCGTCAACATGCAAGGTCCACTCTGGCTCACCTCCATTTGGATCCAAATGGCTTTCCTTAGTGGTGGGTATTTCGGATCCCGAGGCTCCGTCAACATGCAAGGTCCACTCCAGCTTACCTCCGTTTGGATCCAAATGGCTTTCCTTAGTGGTGGGTATTTCGGCGATAAAATCTGCCAGTGCTTGAGCTTTTATGGCCTTCCGAGGTTCATATATGATTTCGTGTTCGCCAAGCTCTATGCACCACTTGGAGAGCCTTCCCGAATGATCAACTTTCTTCATCACATCCCGTAGTGGTAGACTACTTCGGACGATGATGGGGTGAGCCTGGAAGTATGGTCGCAGCCTTCTCCCTGCAAGCACCAAGGCGTATATAGCTTTTTGAAGCAGAGGGTACCTGACTTCGGCGCCATGCAGGGATTTGCTGACGTAATAGACTGGCCATTGCTTTGGCCCTTCTTCTTTCACGAGGACCGAGCTTACAGCTTTCTCCGTGACGGCGAGGTACAAAACGAGGGGCTCTCCCTCCCGAGGTTGTCGCAGAGTCGGCAGGCTAGCCAAGTAGACTTTGAGTTCTTCCCAGGCCTTTTGGCAATCTTCGTCCCAAGGATGATCATTCCTTCCGAGGTCGCCTTCCATTTTTGCTGCCTTTGTGAGGACTTTGAAGAAGGGTCGACACCTATCTCCGTACCTGGAAATAAACCTGCTCAGAGAGGTTATTCTTCCGGTGAGCCTCTGCACGTCTTTGACTGTGGCAGGAGTTTGAAACTCAAGCAGCGCCTTAATCTTCTTGGGATTAGCGTCAATGCCTCTTTCGGATACCATGTACCCAAGGAATTTTCCCGAGGTTACCCCGAAGATGCACTTTTCAGGATTGAGCCGAATCCCGAAGGCTCTGAGCTTTTGGAAGGTTTCCTCTAGGTCTGCAACATGATAGCCAGGCAGTTTGCTCTTGACTATCATATCATCAACATACACCTCCATGTTTCTCCCCATTTGGTCTTTAAAGACCTTGTTCATCAACCTTTGGTAGGTGGCTCCTGCATTTTTTAGCCCGAAGGGCATTCTGACATAGCAGTATGTTCCTCCCTCGGTGATGAAGGCGGTTTTTTCTTCATCTTCGGGGTCCATCCTTATTTGATGGTAGCCACTGAAGGCGTCTAGGAAACTAAGGAGCCCATATTCGGCGGTTGAATCTACCAGTTGATCTATTGGCGGCAGAGGGTATGAGTCTTTTGGGCAAGCATCGTTCAAGTTTCTGAAGTCGATGCACATCCGGAGTTTGCTGCTACCTTCTTTTGTGGCAATGACCACGTTGCTTAACCATTCGGGGTACTTCACCTCCCTGATGACTTCGGCGTCTAACAGACGCTGGACCTCGGTTTTGACAAAGTTGCTCTTGTGGGCCGAGATGCTTCGTTTCTTTTGCCGGACAGGTTTTGCTTTCAGGCTTACTTTGAGGCTATGCTGTATTATGCCAGGGTTTACCCCTGGCATATCTTTTGGCGAGTAGGCAAACAGATCTTTATTTTTCAGCAGAAAGGATACAAGGTTTTCCTTCTCACCTTCGGCCAAGCTCTTCCCTATTCGGGTAGATTGTCCTGGGATAAGTTCTACTGTTTCCATTTCCGCTTTTGCGAGATCTCCTTCTTTGCCTTTTTCTGGCGCCTTTGCCTCCATTGTTTGTGTGCAGTTGCTCGTCGGGGCCTTTCGTGCTTTCACAAACACCTTTCTCACCTCGGCCTGGTCTATGAAGATTTCTGCATCTCCATCCTTGGTGGCGAATGTGACAGTCAAGTACTTCACATCAGGGCGAATGTGCAGGTTTCCCTGTGTCTGCCTTCCAAGGATGGCGTTGTACGAGGACGGGACGTCCATGACGATAAACCTCGCCATTGTGGAGGCGTACAACTCAGCTGCTCCGTCTACCGAAGTCCCTCTCATCATCAGTGGGAGGTCGATCCATCCGAGAATGGGCAGTTCGGATGGTCCGACCCCGAAGATGGGCGAGGTGACTGGCTTAAGCTGGCTGCTGGAGATGCCCAAGCTCGGCAGTAAGTGCGAGAATAGGACGTCCGCATTTGATCCGTCATCAAGTAGCACCCTTTTGACGTCCCAGTTCCCTATCCTCGCCATGATCAGCAGCGGATCGTCGTGGGGGAAGACGATGGTGGATCCATTTTTGCGGGCCAGCTTCTTTGCTGGATTTTGATATTCCGTGACTGCAATTTCTCTGGCCTTCCGCTTTCTTTCCGAGGATGGGAGCCCCGTGGTGATTGTTTGGATAACCCCTGCCGGAGGTGGAGGGCGCCTTTTTGGACTTCGGTTTCTCCGCCTGTCGGAGTCATAGTCCTCATCTTCGGCCCTTTCTTCCTCCACTTTTCTGCCTTTCGGGGATGGCATCCGCAGGTATTTCCGAAGTTGGCCCTGCTTTATCAGCGACTCTATGTACTTCTTCAGCTGGAAGCAGTCTTCGGTGTCATGACCGTGGTCGCGATGAAACTGGCAGAACTTTTTTGCATTCTTCTTATTATCGGCGGTCATGGCCCTTGGTCGCCGAATCTGCGTCCCTTGCCTTTCCAGCGCCATGAGAATGTTGGTCCGTGTAGTGCTCAATGGTGTGAAACTTTGGGGTTTCCTTCCCCGCATCCTCCGAGGTCGTCCTGCTTGTTCGGTCGGATGCCGAGCTTGTTGATTGGACCCTTCGGCGCGGTGGTGATCGGACTTCGGCCCTGCCATTCTTAGTTCCTCGGCGGTCATGTGCTGTTCTGCCCTTCGGTAAAATTCTCCGAGGGTCTCCGGGGGGTCCTTTGAGAACTCGTAGAATAGCTGTGAGTCTCGCCGAAGGCCCCGTGTCATGGCAAGAATGCGGATTTCGGGCCGGAAGTCTGGGACGCTCAGAGCTTCCCTGTTGAATCTTTCGACATAGTCTCGGATGGTTTCTCCGTTCCTCTGCTCTATGTCGAACATCTGGACAGGCATCTTCGCAGTAGGTCGACTCCCAATGAATTGCTGCGTGAAGGCCGTGGACAACTCCTGGAACTCAGTAATGGTCCCTGAAGGCAATGAATTGTACCATGCAGTTGCTGGCCCTGTGAGGGTGACTTCGAAGCACTTGCACATGGTAGCGTCGTCAGCACCGTGCATTATCATGCTGCGTCTGTACTTCGTCAGATGGGCCTGTGGATCAGTACGGCCATCATAAATCTCCAACCGAGGTACTCTGAAGTCACCTGGCATGGCTGCCTCAACAACGGCCTGAATGAATGGGGAGTCATCTTCGCAGAATGTTCCCGAGAGTCTGGCCCAAACGGGTTTTCTGGCCACTTGTTTCTCCACCCTATCTAGCCGTGCTAATATCCTCTCCATAAGCACTGTGGCACTAGGCCCTACTTCAGGGAAGAGAGATTTCCGATGCCTCTTCGGGGAGCGAGTTCGGCACTGAGGGGACAGGGACCTCGCCTCAGGCAGCGAACTTCTTTGCTGCAAGACCCTCGGTCGCTCAGACCTCTTCTGCCCCACAGGCTGTTTCCCGAGGGGAGTATTTTCTGTGGACGATTCTTCGCGCGGATCTCCGCTTCCCAAACTGCAATGAGTAGACTTTGGGCTTTTCTCCCGAGGGCGTCCTGGTGAGGGAGGTCTCTGGGCCTGTGCTTGCTGTGGCCACCTTCGGTCGATCTGCTGTGTCATTTCAGACACGACCGAATGCTGAAAGTCTTTCAGGAAGCTCATAGTGATTACTAGAGGGCGGTCTTCCTCGGGCACAGAAATCTCTGGGAGTGTTTGCTCAGCAGCCGGTTGTGTCTCAGGCGCGGACGGGGACTTTGGGAGCCCCTTGTCCTTAGAACGCCGAGTTTCAACGACGGCGATCTCAGAGCGGGTTCCCACAGACGGCGCCAAATGATGGCCGGGGGCCTCATCGTTTAGAGTCATGATGACTGGTGGAGAGACTTCTAGGAGGAAGAACGCCTGGAGGATGGTTCGCCCAAGGGAGTGTGCCTGAAAGTCCAGAAACAAAGGGTTAGGAGGCCCCCGGAATGTGTTTCCGGGGGGGGAGCCTCCGACGCCCAAGTCAGTGGTGGCTGAGAAAAGGCAGAGGAAATAGCACAAAGGGGCTGAAGAGTCTCGCCTGGTGGTTTTCTCAGAGTCTGGGAGTCAGACCTTTTTTTGCCAACCCGCCTCCTGCCAAGTATTTATTTCCTGGTATTTATAGGAGTGCCTAGCCCGTTCAGATCGCGACACGTGTTCGGTCGGATGTTCTCTGAGTTTCTGGGCGTAGGGGACAGATAGCTGGTAGTAGGTTGCCTTGAGCCTTGTGCTGAGATGGGCCATGTTGTGATTTTGACAGCGTCAGCGTGTCAGAGCGCCTTTTGAGGCAGCTTATGACGTCTGTGAAAGGACGTGTCAGAGGCTTCCTTAAATGCTTCCTTAAATGCTCCTGCCGTACTCCCGAGGTCCCTGGGCGAGGTCGTCCTTTGGTACGGACGGTGCCTCTTCGGAAAACACGCATTCAGTTCGGGGGTTCCCAGCTTCAGGGAGTTCCACCTTCAGGGAGATCATGTTCGGCCCGCGATAGCTGGTGCCTCTTTTCCGAAGGCGATCTTTTACAACCTCGGGGGGGTAAGTAGTATCCTCAAGTTTCCTGGCGTGTCGGGCTCGGAGCTTTTCGGCTATCTCCCGAGGTGTATGATCCCACCTTTTCTCGGGTAGCGCCAGTTTCTTGTGGCCATTCTTGTGGCAGGGAGTTCGGCCAGATAGAGGCAATAGCCTTTTGCTATCAAGTAGTTGGCTAAGTAGTTGGGTGAGTTCCTTAGAGCAACTGAGTAGCAGTACAGTTCAGCCAGGTAGTGAGAAGGTAAGATTTAAATTTTTATTTCTAAATATGTTATATAGATGGAAGCCATGAGAGGGAACAAGCAGCAAGGAACTCATCCACAGGGTAAACGGAAGGATAGTTTTATTCGTTCATTAGTTGTATGCCCTAGTTTATAGCCAGCAAGAGTAAAATAGTTACTAAGGGTTGGTCTTATCTACGAAGTAGTAGTAAGAAAATATCAACAACAGGAATGACTGCCATTGACCAAGTGATAATATCTAATTCATGGCCATCATCCTAAGGTTAAGCATAGTCAAGGGCCACCAAGATTACTTATGGGAAAAGGCGCTCGACTAGTAAGGCTAGCCAAATAAGTGAAGGACTAAGTCCTAGATGGGACAAAGGAACTTGTGGTAGCTGTTGGTTGCTTTTTGTGCCAATAAGTTAATGGAAATTTAAAAACATAGGTTGGGAATGACCACGTGATGCTAAGAAAAATAAGATTTGCCTAAACCCTTCAAGGTAGAGTTATATAGGTACCTATGGAAGAGTTTACTATGACAAGTCAATAGATGGCTTATGATGGTCATAGTGGAATCTCCCACCTGGCTAAGTGATTCACTTAGTAGTTTGAAACTACCAATTGAGTATAGGTACAGTTGTGCATGATAGCCAAAGGGCTATTAACCCTTTTAGAATTCCCAAAGTGACCTGAGAAGCACTACCCTCAGGAAATATGAGTGACAAACATCGGGAAAGAGGGGGCCCTTACCATCCTCGGGAAGAACACCACCTTATAATCGAGGGGCCATGATCCCCGAGATCTC